>CM064525.1:8148265-8388527 GCA_032716605.1 Paralithodes platypus | reverse complement strand
CGGCATATGATCAGCTAAATAGTCAATCTATCTATCTATCTATCTATCTATCTATCTATCTATATATATATACACACACATATACAAACCCTATAACGTATACTAACATATTTATTGGTGCGCACATGCTTTCAGGTATTAACAAAAACAATATAACTGTTTATAGTTCTTCAACAAATGTGAAACATTGAAGATAACGAGAAATGTAGAGAGAGAGAGAGGATGAGCGAGGAGGGAGAGCGAGGAGGAGAGACGAGAGGGAGATTTTTTTTGGACGAGAGAGAGAGAGAGGGGAGGAGGGGAGAGGGGAGCACCCCCCCAAGGGCCACCCCAGGGGATAGAGGGGAGAGGGACAACCCCACCACAAAACAAAAGTAAGAGGAGGGAGAGGCGGCGAGAGATGGCGAGACGCGACCAGAGAGAGCAGACGATAGCAAGATCAAGGGAGGACGAGAGGAGAAGAACACCCAGAGGAAAGAAGCGGCCCGAGAGAGCGAGAGGAGAGAGGGAGTAGAGGAGAGGAGAGGAGAGGAGAGGAAGAGAGAGACGTGAGAAGAGGCCGAGGATGGGACTGGAGAATGAGAGAGGGGGAGAGGAGAGAGGAGAGAGGTGAGAGAGGGGGAGAGAGAGAGAGGGAGATAGAGAGGAGAGGAGAGAGCGGAGAGGGGGGAGAGGAGATGAGGAGAGAGAGAGAGAGAGAGAGGGGAGAGAGAGGGGGGAGAGAGAGAGAGAGAGAGAGAGAGAGAGAGAGAGAGAGAGAGAGAGAGAGAGAGAGAGAGAGAGAGAGAGAGAGAGGTGTGCGTGTGTATTTTTGAACATACTGAAACGTACGTTAATCTCTACACAAACTAACAAATGCGGAAGGAAGCCAAGCAGGAAGTGAATCGAAGTGATGCAACATGGCGGCGACCTCTCACCTCATCCACCCTTGATAACCAACAAACATTAAAACAAAGGCGTGTGTTCCGACAAATGTATATCAGCAAGGTTATTTTGTATCTGGTAACATTTGGTATATCTTTGGTATAGACACAGGCAACGGTAAAATATAGGCGCATTTTCCGACTATTTGATATGAGGTTATATTTTCTCTGGTACCGGTAACATTTGTATAGTCCGTTCATTATAAGTAGGCGGGAGATCTTAAGAGGAGGTATTTACTTTGTTCCCTAGACATCCATCAAGCTTAAAATTACACCTCCTAGACCCCCTTGCAAGATAAAAATTTAAATTTTTCGGTAGAAAAATGTCCCGGCCGAAGGCCGGTTCCTCTTAAATTACAGGCTCGCTATCGCTCGCCAGGAAAATATCGACACCTATATGGCACGAAAGTTCTTAAAATTGAGAAATGGGGTGAAAGTTCTTAAAATCGCCAAACTAAAGGGGGCGAGCGTCTTAAAATCTAAAAAGCAATGGGGCTAAACATGAGAGAGAAAGGGGTCCAGAAAAAAATCCCTCAAGTGGAAATCTCCCCTTAACTTCTATCCTCCAGAACTCACACACTACTAGAGTAATCGAGTTAACATTTCTACCACTTAAGGAAGAGTCATCCAGGGTATAGGTGTGGGGATTTACGGCTCATAGCATCTACAGTATTACCCTCGGTATCGGCAAACATCTACATAAAGTCGCGTCCTACTATTTCTTATCGGCATTTTTTTTTCTGGGAATTTTTGGAATAGGCCTATATTTCCTATTGGTATTGACAATGTTCAGTAGAATATAGGCACGTTTTCCAGTCATTTTATAGAGGCTGCTTTTGACTGGTAGCTTTTGGGATCTCTTTTGCATTAGTAAGTCAATTATATGCCGGTGATATACTGTATATATATTATTTAGATAATGGTAAATTGTCATGTCCTAATCTCGATCACTGAGCTATTACAAATATTTAGCTGCTACATAATTATATGGTTACTTATGAAATCGACAAACCACTTACCAAGGGATGACATTTTACGACAGGTTAAGGGGGGTCACCGGCTTTTTAAATCTTTCTCTCCTGTTCTCCCTTTCCCTGGCTTGTATCCATTCGGCCTAATTCAGCAAACTGTTTTAAGACGTTTATCCCCATCCCCATCCATCCTGGCGAGCGATAGCGAGCCAGCATTGTATGGAGAAATCTGGCTTCGCCGGAGACATTTTTCTATCGAAAAATTTACAAATTTAGCTTGCTGTCAAAACAAATATATATATATATGCTGGCTCGCTACCGCTCGCCAGGAAAATATTGACACCTGGATGGGGGTAAACGTCTTAAAACAGTAGGATGAATGGGGCCGAGTGGATAAAAGCCAAAGAGAGAGGGAGAGAACAAAAAAAGCAAGGTGGACTCCCTTAAGAAAATATAGTGTACAATAAAATACAATGTAACAAAAAAAAAAAAAAAAAAAAACACACACACACAAACACAGTAAAAGTGGCTTGCTTTAGGAAGTTTAATTACTCTCGAACAACATAGGGTGAAAAACGTGTTCATGTGAATGCCAAATGGTTTAAATAAACACTACCCGATGCGACTCCTTGGGGATCGTTATGATACCGTATGTAAGTCATTATACTTGAGGGTTTTGATTGATGCAGACGTTATTGATCAATGTATTTTTAGTTTGTCGCCCTTCTAACTAATAACCCTCCCTCCCTCCCCCTCCCTCTCCCTCTCTCTCTCTCTCTCTCCCCAGGCCACCTTCAAGCTAAATATGTACATTTCTCGATAGAAAAGTGTACTGGTCGAAGGTCGGTTTCTTCTAAATTGCAGGCTCGCTATCGCTCGTTCAGAAAGAATATCCACCTGAATGGAATGAAGCGCCTTATAATCTCCAAACTAATTAACAGTACGTGAAATGTCTTAAAATCTCTAAACTAATGGAGTGAACAAGACTGGTCCAATTTGCCAGCTAACAAAGTGATAAAGGTGACTGTTCCATAAGTTCA
The DNA here is from genome assembly GCA_032716605.1 of Paralithodes platypus. NCBI lineage: Eukaryota > Metazoa > Arthropoda > Malacostraca > Decapoda > Lithodidae > Paralithodes > Paralithodes platypus. The sequence goes on along the minus strand of CM064525.1, from coordinate 8,385,593 downwards.
TCCAACAATAGAGTTCCGGTATGAGATGGCTCAATTACCTATTATATTATTGCAAGTGAACAATGGGAAATGCAAATATAACACGACATTTATAATGGCATATGGATTTAAACTAACAAATAAATAGCCAATGTTCAATCAAACAAAATTGTATATATATGCTGAAATCAGTAAATATACCCAGCAACAATACAATGGTAATATGTGTCATCTCGAATATCAAAGTGTTTAAACTTGCACCACTACGTCGAGCATGGCCATAAACAAGAGTACTAGTAATTATAAAGTGTATATATAAGGTACGGTATTATAGTAAATTGGACGATATTCAACCTTAGGGGAAGAAGGGGGAGGGGGGGGGGGGGAATCACACGATAATTTTACCTTCAATGTTCTGCGGTCCATATTTGTCTGAGATATTTTGCACCGGCACCAGAAACTACTCAATAGGCCATAGTAAATTAAACTTTGGTGACGAAACTATTTAAAATGCTAACCTCATAAGCTGCCAGACCAGTGTGACGATAAAAGATGAGGGAATAAAGTATTTATGTGATACCGGTTTTGGTGTATTCTACAGTGGTTTAAACAGGGTGTCAAACATATCCCTTCACCAAGCTTACCCCCCCCCCCCCCCCAAAGGACACGCCTTCAGATAAATATGTAAATTTTTCGATACACAAATGTCCCGGTTTCTCGCTATAATTCGCCAGGACAAAAATCGACAACTATGACACGAAACGTCTTAATGTTGACAAACAAATGGGGTGAAAAGTCTTAAAATCGCCAAACTAACTTATGGGCCGAACGTTATAAAATCTTAAAAACTAATGGGATTAACATGAGGGAGAAGGGTGTCCAGAAAAACGGCCCATCTCCCCTTAAGATCTGAATGAACATGGAAAGCAATATAACGGTACATTCAATTTAGCATGAAACTGTGTTGTTTTGGCAATTTTATCACTTCCAAGGAGATGGTAAGAACTGCAAACCATAATTTTAACTTAGCATATATACTGCATATAATAATGAGACTTAAAAAGAAGGAACTGTTTTTGTTAGACACCCAGAGTGGTTACCTATAAAAGTGAAGGCCAGTCGAGTTTACCTTGCTCTATAAATAATGATAGGAAGACATTCAACGGATGTTAACAACGATGTTCAAACAATAAAGGACAAAATTAACGGGTAATATTAATTTTAACACACGCACATTATTGTTCTACTAATGTGGCTGTACATACGGTACACACACGCACACATACTCTCTCTCTCTCTCTCAGTCTCTCACACACACACACTAATTATATTACTAAACAATCACTTATCAGTACAGTACCTGGAGTTGCTTGACAAGATTTTTAGTGACAAATAGGTGGCATTATGGATACATATAGATGTATACTAGTAATTAATGACCTAACCTAACTACGAATATACCCGTACACGCCAAATAATAATAATAATGTTCTATACATAACAAAACACAAACAAACTTGAAAAACAGGAGGAATTCAACCCATGGCCATATGCAAAAACATGGCTTGAAGGTGCATAAATAGTTTGACCTGCTGATATCCAACACCCACGCACCACTCCAGAGAAAGTTGCATTCACTCTCGATGAACTCAATAAAAAATCTAGTCCACTAAGAAAGTCACTACACCTACACAAGCTGTTTTGAAAGTGAAAGGGGGGGAGAGAGAGAGAGAGAGAGAGAGAGAGAGAGAGAGAGAGAGAGAGAGAGAGAGAGAGAGAGAGAGAGAGAGAGAGAGAGAGAGGAGAGAGAGAGAGAGAGAGAGAGAGAGAGAGAGAGAGAGAGAGAGAGAGAGAGAGAGAGAGAGAGAGAGAGAGAGAGAGAGAGAGAGAGAGAGAGTGAGTGTGTGTATGTGTTGAATAATAACTATTTACCTGTAGGCTACTGCTAGATAACTACAGAAATGAAAACTATACAGTATACGGTATGTCTAATATATTTAGGTAAATATAAGTTCCAAATAAAGATTTACTTATGCATTAACCCTTAAAGAGCGGCGCTCGACTTAAGTCGTGCACCAATTTGCAGCAAGTTAGGAGCATTATTAAGGCTTTTAACCCCTTATTGGCGGCGCTCGACTTAAGTCGTGCACCAATTTGCAGCAAGTTAGGAGCATTATTAAGGCTTTTAAAGGGTTAAAATCGAGTGCAAATGGCTGGGAGCACAGTGGGCCAGACAGCCGACTCCCAGGGCTTACCGCCGCCCATTAACTCATGTTCCCTGTGTTCTCGAGAGGCCAGCAGTGTAGCCAGTAGTGAGCATAGCTGGGAAAAATATACCGATATATGCTAAACTCCCATGTTCGTGGCATCACTGCAAGAGAACCACGAGTGCTACGTAGCTCGTTCTGGTCTCATTTTGAAGTTTTTAGTGCCTAGTTTTTTGCTAAATATTTGTTTGTTCATGCAGATGCTTGATTTATCATGCAGGAGGGCCTGAATATGCCCAAATGAGCCCAAAACACCCCGCTAGACAAGGGTTAAAGGGTTAAAATAGAGTGCAAATGGCCGGGAGAGCAGCGGGCCAGACAGCCGACTCCCAGGGCTTACCGCCGCCCATTAACTCATGTTCCCTGTGTTCTCGAGAGGCCGGCAGTATAGCCAGTAGTGAGCATAGCTGGGAAAAATATACCGATATATGCTAAACTTCCATGTTCGCGGCACCACTGCAAGAGAACCACGAGTGCTACGTAGCTTGTTCTGGTCTCATTTTGAAGCTTTTAGTGCCTAGTTTTTTTGCTAAATATTTTTTGTTTTTTATGCAGATGCTTGATTTATCATGCAGGAGGGCCTGAATATGCCCAAATGAGCCCAAAACACCCCGCTAGACAAGGGTTAAATAAAATAAATTTAATATATATATACCGTATATGGCAGAATTAACAGACAGGAATGAAATGAAGACATAGTATGAAGTGTTATGTATGTTAGGCAATCTAGAAGAATTATAAGAAAACTAAATTGCAAAGAGTAATGCCGAGGAATGAAATTATTTAGACATATTATAGTAAGAAGTATTATGTATGTAAATCAATATAGAATAATTAAAATACAGTACACCTAAATTAAATAAGAGTACCAGGTAATGCTGAAGAATGATAGGGCAAGAACGAAAGGGAAAGTGAGCAACAAGGTGAACGTTAATGCATGACAATAAAGAATGACTGGACAAAAAGCCAAACCACAGAATTTGCTGAGGAATGTGCCCGACACAGACTGAAAGGGCAAGTGTGGTGAAGAAAGGCAACACGTAATAAGGAAAGACATACAAAGAGCCTAAAACAAAGAAAATGCACCTTAGATCACACACACACACACACACACACATAAGCATTATCTATTATTTAAGTGTTCGCGTATCTTCATCCATGTATTTCCACCCTTAACAATAGAACGCCCAGCTCTTCCATATTTCGCCTTCTGTCACACACACACACACACACACACACACACACACACACACACACACAGTAGTGTCTGCACCATCAGTGCATAGTTTCAAAGCACGGTATGACAAACATATCTTAGGAGGCGGGAATTAACGAGCATGCTCACTCCCGCAAATACAACTAGTGTAAGTACAACTAGTGTAAGTACACACACACACACACACACACACACCTACACTACCGAGGATTAACCTCCCATTGTAGTAGGCTGTACCTGACCATACGGACCATATACGGACTAGAATTGCTGCACCCTCTTTACCCTGACCATACCAAAACAGTTTCTGTATGTATGTATGTTTGTGTGCATACGTGAGCGTTTGTGTATACGGACATCTGCACACTTACTGCATGTTCTTATGTTCCTATATATGTATGTATATGTATGTGCGCACGTACGTGTATATACGTATGTTCTGTATATGAGTAAGTAAGTAAATAAATGTGTATATGTACTGTATATCATTTACTCTCATGGTTATTTTATGATAATTTGTATTCTGCACATGCATCATTATTGTATTTATTTATTTTGTTTGTAAACTGAGCTTACCATCCTCATATCTGTACATCTCATGTTCATCCACTAAATTGTAAAATGTGTATTTTCAGCTCATGAGGCTGCCATTCTTTAATAAACCGTTTATTATTATTATTATTATTATTACACACACACACACACACACACAGCCATTACTTCAGTCAGGTATTTACGGGCTTGCAAAATATATTTGGGTGTCTTATATATTAATAGCATTAGGCTAATACATTACTTGCAAACTCAAATATTTCCAAATCAAGAAATGCTTGGCTTGAAATTAGTTTTTTAATTACTAAATTTAATTATTACCGGTACTGTAAATTGGGGCTATTTACATGCACACACAATTTTAAAAACCGAGTAGTCCACATAAGATGCAGTTTCATTCTCATACCTGAATGGCTACGGTACCTCACTTGTCAAGTTTGTATGTTTGAGATCAGACCGTACATGATCCCACATCTTTCTAGGTCCCCTCTGTTCACAGACTTTTATCTATTCAGCAAATTTAGATCATCCTTCATTCCATCCTCTCCACATGCTCAAAACATCCAAGCCTACTTGTACGGATCTCTTCACTGCTACTCTTGATACTTAACCACCTCCTTAACTCAATTTTTGTTTTTCTATGTGGATGAGGGAGACAAAAGGCAAAACTGCCTGTGACAAGTGCCTCCCTCAGAGTTGAAAGAGTGACAGGGCCAAAATCAAAGAATGTTCGAGCCAAAATATCTGGACACACAGAGTTTGAAGAAATTTAAGTCATTGGATGAAGGAAAGATGGATTCAGGGAGAGCGTTCCAGAGCTCAGCTGTTGAATAAAAGAAAGATTGGGAGTATCATTTCAATCTTGAGTTGGAGAGTTGCACAGAGTAGGGGTGGGATTGTGTTGCAAGACGGGTACGTGTACCCTACGTAGAGGAGGTGGTATACACAGAGAGCTCTGAGGAACACTGACTATTGAAGTACCGGTAGCGGTAGAATAGCGAGAGAGATGCAACATTGCGGCAAAGAGAGAGAGATTGCAGAGAGTCGGTGAGTGGACGGGAGTTAATGATACGAAAGGCTTTCCTTTCTACTTTGTCTAGAAGTGCTGTGTGAGAGGATCCTCCCCACACATGTGAACAATACTCAATAATACAATTTAGGTACTGTATTTTATCTTGCAGTTGGGCCCCACACATCCATTTCACTATTCTCTTACATAATGTTCCATTCTGTTATCATCGACTAAATTTAACTGGCCACGTTTCTGATGCAAAAGTCATAGCGCTCATAATACATGAAGCATACACCATTTTCTGCAAGTTGTGTGGAAGTTCTCTAATAATCAGAATTGGTAGCAGTTCTCCGAACTTTCCCCAACCACATCTAACTGTGGCAATAGTGTATTGTTTAACCCCTTAACCCCGGGCGACGCAATATGGTGCCCGCATGCTTCGCGCCAGGCAATCAAAATTTCCATGGTGCAATCGTGGCCCTATCGGCCTTGTGATAAACTAAGCTCCATCCCCAAGACCCTCCTGCACTCCCCCAAGCCTCTCCCTACTACCCCCCCACCATCTTCTCCACCTACAAGCACCCCCAACTGTCTCCCCTCTCCTCATACCACTATTGTGATTGCGTAATGCCTTGTGGCCTGGAAGACAGTGAGTGAATGACTCAGTGAGAACGAGGATGTGAGGCCTTTATCTGGGCCATGTGATCGACACACACACTCATAAATTATTTAGAGTGTACAAAGGAATTTAACTTCGCATATAAGTTCGGTAAAACAGCCACACTATTGGGAGCGTTTAAAAACAAAGAAACTGTACTCGTTAGAGCGTAAAAGAGAACGTTACCTAATAATATACACGTGGAAAATTGCAGAGGGTTTAGTACCAAACCTACATACCCCGGTAGTCATGAAATTCAGTGATACGAGAGGCTGGGAATGTGATATCCCCCGGATGAATAACAGGGGTGCTATGGGCTCTCTGCGAGAGGGCTGGTTATCACATAGAGGCCCACGTCTCTTCAACAAACTCCCGCGGCGAGTAAAAGACATGAGGGGCATCTCGTTAGACAACTTCAAGAGAGCCCTCGATGTCGAACTGCAAAAAGTGCCAAATGAGCCCATCTTCGCAGGGGAGCGTGCTGCCCCTTCGAACAGTCTGCTGCACCAAATCACCACCAAGAACGAGGGGCGGCGCGCTCCTCGGTGCCACTAGCAGTGGTGAACTCAACAAAGGTAGACAAAGGTAGGTAGACTCGCACACACACGAGTATGGATACACGTACAGTAGCCTACTGTATATGCGCACACACGCTCAAGGAGTGGATTTTTTTACTTGAGGTTTTGGGAGTGACAAAACAAATAAGAAAGCAACGTAAAACCATCGGGTTTTAACCATTCTCAACCTGAATAAAGGTATTGTACCGGTATGTGATCATGACATTTGGTTGATTATTGTATGCTTCGTATGTATGAAACTACAAGATGTATAAACAAGTCGTTTGCACGCCTGACGCCATATGAGCGGGCATAATTGCCCGAAATTACCTTCATTCCCTGCTCATTTTCATGTATAAGCAAGAGCCAGAGCGTAATAGAATTATATATATCCGTGAATGTACAATGATAAGAGTTTTCAAATGACACCTGAATCATCTCCCTACGACGTCTGGTTATCTTGCAACAATATTGCAAACGTAGGCCAAAATCGTGAAAATTAGCAATTTTTTACTGTTTTCGCCAAGTGTAACGGTCCAGTGAGACCAGACATGGCTATGAGTCGTGTCCGTATGTGCCCGACCGTCACGGGCTGCAGTTGGGGGCCGCCCGCGCTGCCTGCAATAGCTGGCCTCGCTCCCAGACCACATAGGGTACGAGTACCAATGGAGACGCATTGCCCAAAGGAGATGCACTTGAAACAAAAAAACTTGCACAGGCATAGGATGAGTAGATAGATGCATGAATGGTGGGCCAAAATATTCTTTAACTATCACCTAATATGCTCACATAGTACCAACTTATTATTTTCATATGTTATTGTGTGAGATGAGATGAACTAAAAAAATGTCATGTTTTCGCAAATTCCTCACGAAAACCTAAGGATTTCTTTTTTTTTAAAAGCTAAATTTCTTACAGTTCCCTAATTTGAATCTTGTTTCTATTACTGCAGGTTGATAGTGCATGAGTTGAAGTATAACACTGCATGATCAAAAGGCTGTTACTTGCACGGCTGAAGGGGGGTGAGGGTGCGTCCCCATAGGTCCAGCAAAAATAGTAAAATCCAATGGAGACGCATTTTTTCAAATTGATACCAGAAGGTCGTACACCACACTGGTAACATAGCATACTCTCCTCTATGTCTGGTATAAATAAGGTTGAGTTTCCTTCACCATTGACGAAGCTGCCTTAACTAGAACCCTGGGCCCTATAGAGACGCACACGTCTGCTTAGGGTAGCCGGGTTGCGTCTCCTTAGGTCCTTGTAAATGTGTGTTTATTTTGTTAACATTATTAAACATAATAACCTTTTCTTTTATCCTGGGTGAAGGAAACTCGACCCTAATTACACCATACATAGTGGGGAGAATGGCTTTCTACCAGTGAGGTATGGCAACAGTTTGAAAAATGCGTCTCTATTGGACCTCCAGAATTTTTTGCTGGCCCTAAGGAGACGCACCCCTTTTACCCCCTCAGCAATTCAAAATCACATTAAGCATGTTCTTGCCAGCAGTCAAATGTTTGTGTGGGCCCTGTCAGCCTAGTGATGAAAAAATAGACTATATTTCCAGGCCCTCCGCCCATTTCCTATCCCTATTTTCCCCAAATATTGGGGGTTGGCGACTGGTGCTTGATTTAAACCTCGTATTAGCATGAATGTTACATATATAACTTCCCTGCATCCTCTAAACTATTTTGTTATTGGCCTACAATGAGCAATTAGTATGTTTAGTAATATTTTATGTCTCTCTAATAATATATATTATAAGGCCTATGTCAGTCCGTTTTATTGCTTTAGCATTGTCAACTTACAACCAAAAGTACCATGCTTTCTTTCTGGTACCCATGAGGTAAGTACTTATATAATTTTATGTGTGCTTTTGTGTTTTAAACATACCTGCGTCTCCTTAGGTCCAGGGGCGTCTCCTCATGGTTTTGTGAAAAAATGGAGACGCATCTCTTATTTGTCTTCTCTCTCTTAAAGAATAAGAGATACAAGAAAATTGTTGATTTGCTTTAAAAATATAGCCTTTTTGCTATTTATTTACCCCCAATTTTCAATCTGTTATAGGTTGACAGAAGCAACTCGATAAAAAAAAATAGTGCCCATTTTTGCGTCTGCATTGGTACTCGTACCCTAATAGGCTCAAAATGGCACCCGTCATTTGACGGTGACTGCGAGAAAGGCGTCAAAGGCCGGGCTCTGGGAGTTAATAATAATTCTTATATTGTACCGGTACCTATAATGTACTAAATACAACACATTTAGCTGTGAATAATACAATATGCAAATATATATGTAGGCAGAGTGCAATGTGGCTATCAAAGATGTACAGTATATCCAAAATTCTCCCACGACCATTCAAGTTAAGACACTCAGACAAGCGAGTGTCTGAAAAAACAATGTCCATTCGTAACAACTACAAAGTACCAGTACTGTACTGTAGTCCAAAGTAGCCCAGGTTTGTTAAAATTTTGAGCAGTACCGTAATAAAAATATTAATTTACAAAAAAATATATACAATAAAGCCTAGATATTTTGGGTCATTGCAGGCCTACACTTACTGTACTATAGTTAATGACCAAAGACTTTTTTCAGCTTTCAATAGACACTAAGACCTTATCTACCGGTACAGCTTTCTTCATCTTCCTATGAAAATAAGACTTCCTCTTGCGTGTGGGTGTCTCTCGCACCAAAAAAAATAGTTGAGAAATAATATGCATGTCTGATAACATCAGCTGCCACATGAGGGTTAACTCTTTTCAGTTTGATGATACTGTTCTTCCCTTTGTACTGCCTTCTTTTAGTTAATTCTATACAGTTTAGGAAGGACCTGTGGAACTAGAGTGTTATTATATATACAGTAGTATATACGGTAATTATCCATTCCTAAGCTCAGTCAAACAATCTCATACAGCAAAGCCTGTATTGTATATACCCGTCTGGTACTGGTATATACAAAAACATGTGCATTGTACTGTATTTCTGTATTGCAAAGCGTAGAAGTACTCACATGACTTTGTTACTTTGTGGGTATGGTAGCTATTTTGTTTTTGTTACCCTGTGCAAAAGTACATAAGCAAGGTGCTGAACTCAAATATAGAATACATTTTGTGATAATGTACTGTAGGCTACAATCGCATCATATTTTCATTAAAAGAAAATGCTAGAAATATACCGGTATATATATTTATAAATTAAATGTCAAGATTCACCCGACATGTCCAGGAAGACTGAAGGATGACAGGTGCTTGGTTTACATCTGTTTGTATATTGATGCAAGAGCTCAACCCAGGTTCATGGTGAATTCAGACATCCCTGTCATTGTTATTTAACCCGTAAACGGCTGCAAAGCTCATAAGAGGTTTTACTGGGCGACGGCGGAAAAGCTCTTAAGAGGGAGGCCTAAAAAAAACATTTATACAGCCCCAGTAGCACTAAACCATTTTTTATTTTTATTTTTTTTTCCCCTATACCTCATATCACTCTTCCACATCCCCTCCTTCCTCCCTTTCCCCTCCCCCCTCAATTATCACCTATTTTCCCTGTTATTCCCTAATTCGTTGGTATATTTTTGTGCTAACATTAGCAAACTGTGTGGAGGATGTGCTTACATGCCTAGCGGGTGTGTTACATAACCGAGTGTGAGTATGAGTAGGCTCAATGTGGCTTGAGGCCTCGTGGAGGGAGGGGTTGCCTCAATTTTCTCCATAATTCATGAATGGGCTGGTCCATCTATATTCGCGATTTTGACCAGAAAAATTATATTTTCACTTGTTTTATTGTTGTTGTTGTTGTTGTTATTGTTCCCTAAGCTGCCTGGCCGAACAGCCCCGAGTCCCTGAGGAAGGCCATGGCCACGATCGGGCTTTCCCACAGAGCTCTCATTGAGTGTAGATTGTGTTGTTGGCGTAAGTGGTTGTGTGAAATGCAGTCTTCTATGATGTGTTTAATGGTATGGGGTGCTGTGTTACATCCCGGGCAGGCGTCGACAACGGAGTCATCCAGTCTCTTCTGATAGCTCAGGAGAGCTGGATGGTGTCCGCATCTCAGCCTGGCAAGGTGGACTCTGTCCTCGCGAGGAAGGGAGGATTCGGAAGGATGGATTTCGGGAGGTCGTGCTTGCAGCTGCGTGTTGTCTGTGAGTGAGTGGATGGATCGGCGAGAGATATGAGTATGGATGTGCTTCTGGAAGTTGGTTTGGGGTGGGCAGGGAGGGAGAGAGGACAGTAATTGTGTATGATACCGTGTGCTGGGTGTTGTTTTGATATTTCTTGGTGTCTGTGGGTGTGTTGCCATGTAGTTTAGTGGGTGGTCTTGGTTCGTGGAGGCTGCTGCCAGGAATTGAGTGCCTCTTATGTCCAGATGATCTTTGACTTTGAGGATTTTAGTTTCTTGATGTAGGTGATCTGTGGGTGCAGTAGCTGTGCAGCCTGTAATGATCTTCAGGGCTTTGTTTTGAATAGTCTGTAAGGTCTTATGATGTGTTTCAGCTAGGTTAGAAGCCCAGGCTGGGCTTGCGTATTCCATCACTGATCTTATGTATTGTTTATATACTGTGGTGGTAGTTTCTTTGTTGTGTCCAAATTTTGTGTGAGCAAGTGACCTGAGGGCATTAAGTCTGGGTGTCAGTTTCTTTTTAATGTTTGTGGTGTGCGGGTCCTTGGAGCGGCTTCGGTCGCGCCGGGAATTTCCATACTTGTTTTATTGTTGTTACAGGTTACTATCTTCATAGTGAAGGTAAAATAGGCTCATATGAATAAGTAATAACGATATTTATCGTAAAATGACGATTATAGGCCTGAATGGAGCCAATATGCTCGCCCATGGGGAGCTAGTTCAATACCCCCCCCTCGCCGTTTTCGGGTTAACAAATGATCATATAGCCTAACTTTTTTTTTGTTCTGGCTATGGCTTGAAAGCTCTTTGAATAGCCACCAATAGGGAACTAAATATCTACCTTAGATCATACAACAAAAATGGATTAGCATTTATAAAGAAATGAAGGTGTCCAAATCTATCTATCTATCTATCTATTGCCTGACGCCGTGATCCCCAAAGGGGTGGCCACGAACGAACCGCCCCCATGCACCTCTGTCCCCAGTCAGTCGACGCCCCTCCCCCCAACCAGCACCACCTTCGTTCATGTACTTCCTCACTCCATCCTTCCACCTCTCATTCGGTCTACCTCTCCCTCTCTGTCCCTCCACCTCGCTCTCATACACCCTCTTAGTCATTCTCTCGCTTTCCATACGTTCCATATGGCCGAACCATCTCAAGTTGTTCCTTTTCACACTTTCCAGCACATCTACCTCCACACCACATCTCCTTCTTACTTTCTCATTAGTCTGTCTATCCCTCCACGTAACTCCGCACGCACTCCTTAAGTAATTAATTTCCACTGCTCTCACTCTTGGTCTGAGTCTCTCAACCAACGTCCATGCTTCGCTTCCGTAAGTCAGTGTCGGGATGACCACACTGTCATGCAAGGACTTCTTCACTTCCATACTGACCACCCTATTTCTTGTTACTGCTTTTAGCGTTCCTACAACCCTCTTCCCCTGTTGTACCCTCTCCCACACTTCAGGAAAAATCAACCTCAGTTTATGGTAGCAGTATTAGAAATATTACGGCTATCGAACACTAGTACCTACTCCATGCCTAGTACCTACCCATTACCGGTACCTAATATGTGTATAATGATTAGCATTTATGTTGCCTATAAGGATACAATACTGTATGATGTTAGCGGGATTAAACCTTTCTTTTCCTCTACCCCAGCACTTAACTTACATCTGGGATATTTCTGAGAAGACACTATCAACTATCTTTTTTCTCTAAATTATGGAATTGGTTGTTGGTAAAGATTGCCTCAACTATCGTTACCATTTAGTTTGCTAGGTTAGTGTCGGTTATCGCTTTCATGCCTCAGGTGTGAGGGGGCAGGGTAATGGGTGAAGTTGCCCAAAAATCATTAATAGCTAATATGCTACGGGCCATGGCATGGTCGAAGTGTCAGCAGTTAAATCCCATGCCGTGCCAGTGGTAAACAGCAAGAGTTGGGCAGCTCGGAGAAGCGATTTGTGGCAAATGTTCAATAAAGTCCCTGTAACAAAGGCACACCCTAGCCTTGTCAATCAAGGGAGTGCATGACATTAAAAACTGCATCAGCAAGCTTAATCCCCTTTGGTCAAGACTTTACCGGTATATCTAATAATATATGGCACACTGTGATACACTTACACATCTATCTACACTACAGTATACATACGGTATGTATAGCTACAGTATATATGTGTCTTTATTAACTACAGTATCTGGTCGGATATCTGATATCCATCTACAGTATTTACAGTATACAGTACCGGTACTTTCAAGAAGTATATGCGTGAAAGCGGTGTTGGATGGGAGGAGCGTAGACTGACTGGGGACAGAGGTGTGTGAGGGCGATTCATTCGTGGCCACCCCTTCGGGGACCATGGCGTCTGGCGATAGCTAACTGTCTTATCAATTTGTCTGACTAACTTCTATAAAAGTATACACATCTGTATACCTGTCAATTTCTCTGGCTAGTTATTTAATAATGATTGAAGTAAAACCGAAAAGTTAACCATCAGATCCAATTACCTCTACAGACTAATAACCGAATTAAATGTTATCGATGATGCAGCTACTTGCAGTGCAGACAACATATATTTTTCATGTAATAGAAATATTTAAGGGATATATACTGTATATAAGCCTACAAGGTAAATTGCCTGTTCCACTTGCTAGTAATGGTACAGATATACATAAAATACATTATAAATATGGTGCCGTTACAGTATATTGGTTACCAAACATATTGAAATACAGTATATAAGAGGCTATAACTGACTCTTACTGAAACTGTATATACTATCGGACATACCTGTAATATATGTAGGCTTCCTTTGTGTGATTTCATATTAGAATGGGCATAACTCTAAATAACATCATAATGAGTGAAAGTTGCAGGATTTGGTAAATATATTTGGAGCTGTGTATGAGAAACGGAACCTGGTCAATGTGGTGAAGAGTAAGGTTATGGTTTTTGAGAGGGATGCAATGCCAGGGAACATTGATGTATGGGAGTGAAACATGATAACTGTCATCATATCGTTGGAGACATACCCGGTAAATAAAGAGAGGGTTTGAAATCAGTTCCAGTACAGTACTTGAGAAGTGCTTGTGGAGTCACATGGAGAGATAAATAGATAAATGAGGGAGTACAGGTATGTGAGATTTGTGAGAGGTACTGGTACAATAAGATAAACTACAATGTAACTAGAATAAGATAGATTGTACACCACTTTGTAACTGTCACCTTAATAAAAAAAAAAAAAAAAAAAAAAAAAAAAAAAAAAAATAGAAGGAAACATGCTTACATTACTGAAATGTTTGTGGACATGCAGTAATACAAGTAATGGTCACTCTTCTGTAAATCTAAAATGGCTTACCGTACTTAAGAATGGGAAAGGGGTGGGACCTTTTTTTTTTTTTTTTGCATGTGAGATTTGTGGTGTGGATATGCTGGAGAGTGAGAAGAGGGACACCTTGAGGTGGTTCAGCCATGTAGAGCATATGGTGAGTGAGAGAATGACTAAAAGATTGTACAGTACAGTATGAGAGTGAGGTGGAAGGGCAGAGAGAGAGACGCAGACCGTGAGTGAGGTGAAGGGTCATCAATCATCATCATCTCCGATGCCTTGTTTCCTCCTGGAAAATCCCTGCTAAATGAAGGCTATGGCAAAAATCCCTCTTGGCTACTCTGTCAAGACATGCTTCCTTTGCCTGTGCCACAATGTCCCTTCTACTACGTGGAAACGTTTCCTCAATATTGTATATTGCTCCACTATTTTCTCCCATATTATAAGTGGTCTTCCACTACCAGCTTCTCCGCTCACCTGACTCCCATGTACCTTTCTTGTCATTCTGTCCTCATCTATGCTCAGAACATGACCGCACCACCTCAAAGTACCGGTACTTCTTTTTATCCATGCAACCACTCCAAAATCAGTGCTCAAATCTTGCCCGTCCATTCCAAAAGACTCGTACATTTCCCTATTCACACCGGCTGCTATTCTGAAATACCGGTAGTTCATCTCCAAAGCCCTCTGTTTATTGCTTCCTTTACTTTTCTCTACTGATCTGTCTTTCATCTACCCTGTTGATCCTACCTCTCTCCATGCCCATGGTTGAGATTTTTGCCTTTCCCCTACTTTCCAGTTAAACTACTAAAATGGTCTTGCAACAAATCCACTACACCATTACCCTCATTCTACCACCTTAACTTACTATTGTTGGACACAACAAAGAAACCAGAACCACAGTTACAAACAATACATAAGATCAGTGATGGAATATGCAGACCCTGCCTGGGCTTCTAACCTAGATGAAATACATCACAAGACCTTGCAGACTATTCATAACAAAGCCCTAAAAATCATCACAGGCCGAGGCTGCACAGCTACTACACCTACAGATCACCTACATCAAGAAACCAAAGTCCTCAAAGTCAAAGACCATCTGGACATGAGAGGCACTCAATTCCTGGCTGCAGCCTCCACAAACCAATGCCACCCACTACACTACATTGGCAACACACCCACAGACACCAAGAAATATGAAAACAACACCCAGCACATGGTATCACACACAAATACTGCCTTCTCTCCCTCCCTGCCCACCCCAAACCAGCTTCCAGAAGCACATAAGAAAATGGGAGTCTGCAGAAAGCCTATTGGCCTACACAAGGCAGATCCCTGTCACACCCAACCCTAATTATAAGCCCAGCTTAAAATCACCATTAGGACTGACCTCACCAAAACGGTCAGAGATCAGAAAAACGTGGGTCTGCAGAGCCCCACACCTGACAGATCCCCCTCATACCCAACCCATCTCGTCTATATGCCAATCTAATTTAATCTTAAAGCTCCCTATCGTTCTTGATCCCACTATAGCACTTGGCAGCCTATTTCACCTATCCACAACTCTGTTACCAAACCAATATTTGCCTATATCTTTCTTGAAACAAAATTTATCTAATTTGATGTACGAGTTCTTTCGCTATCACTGAGCTTTAGTACATTTTTCATGTCCCCTTTATTAACCCTCTCACGTTCTTGACGCAAGTTTGAGCCTATTAGGGATACTTTAAAGCCTTTGTTACCATCAGGGGTATTTAGAAACCTTTAGTTTAGTTACTTCAACCTCTGCAGTTGTCTTTGAGTTAGCTGTGGGCAGAAAACTAATTTTGGAGAGGTACCGGTAATTATAAGAGTGAGAGAACTCTATTTAGTATTGCTAATCTGGCAACCTCTGCGTCATATGGTCGTGAGATGGTTAATCCCACTAACCCACTTGAATACCTCTATCATGTCCCCTCTAACTCTGCATCTGTATCCCACATACTAGGTACTAGGGACATATATTGGGTGTGTTGGGTGAGGGTTAGTTTTGTATGCCACGTACCGTCAACTGGGGCGAATTCGGTCTTTATGTCAATTAAGTTAATTAAATTAATAAATAGATAATGAATAAACATATTAGAAATCTGTTTTCACTCGATTGTTCGAAATGCTTTTATCTAACTTTCTTGCTTAAATAGTTTTAATGTATAATGTGATATGTACCGATTACAAATTAAAAACCGAAAATAAAAAAATAAAAAAATCGTAACATCGGCAAACTTTCTTTGGCAAACATGTTGATGAGTAGATGCAGGAAAGTCTACGGCGCCAAGATGTACTTTCGTAATTAGTGTGAAAGTACAAATTAATTAATTGGCATTATCATGTATACAGTATTTAGAATATACGGAGTAGATGGCAAGTTGCTGAAAGCAGTGAAGAGCATGTATGAGGGTGCAAAGGCGGCATTACGTGTGGAGAATGAGCAGAGCGAGTTCTTTGACCTGAGTGTTGGGTTGAAACAGGTGTGTGTGATGTCTCCGTGGTTGTTTACTGTATATATGGATGGAGTCATGAAAGAAATGCTAGGAAGAGCAGTGGATGTTGGTGTATCGCTGAAAAGGGAGGGATATGAGTGGAAGATGCCTATACTGCTGTTTGCGGATGATACAGTTCTGATGAGCGAAAATGAATGGGAGTTGCAGGGTCTGGTAAATGAGTTTGGAACAGTGTGCGAAAAACGGAATTTGAAGGTAAATCCAGGGAAGAGCAAGGTTATGGTCTTCGAAAGGGGTGAAGTCACAGAGTGTGAGGTGAAGTTGAACGGTCAGGCTATGGAGATTGTCAGCTCTTTTAAGTATCTGGGCAGTGTGTTGAGTAAAGATGGGACTATGGATGAAGAAGTGAGGGAGAGGGAGCAACAGGGGAAGAGGGTTGTAGGAACGTTGAAAGCAGTAACAAGAAATAGGGTGGTCAGTATGGAAGTAAAGAAGTCCTTGCATGACAGTGTGGTAATCCCGACACTAACTTACGGAAGCGAAGCATGGACATTCGGGAAGAGACTCAGACCAAGCGTGAGAGCGGTGGAAATGAGTTACTTGAGAAGTGCGTGCGGAGTTACATGGAGGGATACAGACGAATGAGGAAGTAAGAAGGAGGTGGGGTGTGGAGGTAGATGTGCTGGAAAGTGTGAAAAGGAACAACTTGAGATGGTTCGGCCATATGGAACGTATGGAAAGCGAGAGAGTGACTAAGAGGGTGTACGAGAGCGAGGTGGAAGGACAGAGAGGGAGAGATGCACCGAGGGAGAGGTGGAAGGATGGAGTGAGGAAGTATATGAATGAAGGCTGGTTGGGAGGAGGGGCGTCGACTGACTGGGGACAGAGGTGCATGGGGCGGTTCGTTCGTGGCCACCCCTTCGGGGATCACGGCGTCAGGCAATAGATAGATAGATGTATATTATTCCCGTAATTGGGTATTAAATTATTATTGTTTAAATTTCTGTAAAAATGGGGCGAATTCGGACAGGATGAAAATTAATTAAATAAATAATATGATTTAATCTAACTTTAGCTATAACCTGTCAGATTCGGATATTGAGTGTAATTGGGTTTATAGTTGTCATTACACATGGTATTTCTGAGTTATGTCACAATAATCCTTACTTTTACATTATTAGGGTCATACTGCTACGCAGAGTATGGTCAATAAATCCAGATATGTCCGAAATTTCCCCAAAAGTGTCGTACCTTACGATATGTTATTTATGGTCTTTACGTTTTCAGGGAGTGTGATAAGACCCTTTTAAAATATTCAATGATGTCCGAATCGCCCCCTGAACGGTCCGAATCTATACTGGGATCACTGGTTAGTCCTATGAATGTATTTTAAATCCATGTCCGAATTCAGGCTAGGTGTCCGAAATAGCCCCAAATCGTGTCCGAATTCGGACACCTTTATTATATTTATAATAAATATATGCAATGTATTTTAATTTTTTTAATGCTATGATTGTATACCCCAATGTACCAGCTACACATACAATACATAAGATCTTACATTGAGATAAAAATAAGACTACATGCTACGGAAACACGCAAAAGTCGGCCGAATTCGCCCCAGTTGACGGTACAGTCCATCCTCCTATAACGCGAGTTTAGGGGCGGCACTGCCCCTCGTGTTGTAGGTATTTCGCGTTGTAGGAATAACACTTTAACCCGCTGAGCCCCAGCTAGTTAGTAATAAATGTACCACCAGGGCCCAGAGGGTTGAAATTTTGTTTTCTTTTCCAGAAACAATAGCGAATGGGTTAGGAATGAAGGAAAAACCACAAAAAAACGATCAAAAAGCTCAAAAAATGGTCCTACAGAGCCCCCGAAAACGGATTTTACAAGGGTAAAAAATTGAAGGCAATTTCCCCAAAAAAAGGTTTTTGCGTGCTCACGCGCACGCAGTTGGACTTTGAGAGTTTTCAACCATCGGCATGGTTGCGTTGGATACTTACACAGTTCTCATACAAATCTGAGCCCTCTAGGTGCCATAGGACCGAAGTAATTAACCTGGACGCAACCATTGCGTCGCTGGGTTCTGGTGATCGAACATTGCAGACGCAAAACGTGCGACGCTGGGTCTCAGCGGGTTAAATGGAGATAATTCTATATGGGACTGGGCCTCCCAATTTTGCCACTTTTCCGTATTTTTTTTAGCTTGATAAATATATAGGCTAGGCTATACAACTTCCATTTCATCGGAATAACATTCACCGCCAAGCATAGTCACTGGGGTTAGCTGGGGTTTGTTGTTGTTTCGTGGACAAAATCTAACCAAACGTACTGTCCGACATTAATTTATTATCAACAATTGGATATTCGTTACTGTGGGCTCTTATTACTCTACTTCCTAATAATAGGCAAGTAAATTATAAGATCATGTTTGGATAAACAAATATACCGAATTAAATTAGAATGAAGAAACAGTACGTTGAGTGAGATGTTTCAGCTTGCCGTCAACCCAGCTGGGCCAGCTCCGAAGCTCTCTTGCCGTCTCGCTGTAGGTGGGGGGGGGGGTCGTGCAGTAAGAGGAGGCGCCGGATTTGAAGCACTCGGCACGGCAATTTCGCGTTATATGTTTTCGGCTCAAGTTATAAGAGGTTTAGGTAATTCGGGACCCACCCCTCGTGTTGAAGGAGGATCGCGTTGTAGGAGCTCGTGTTATAGAAGGATGGACTGTACTTAGTTACTAGGTACATATACCGGTACTAGGTGTTAGGTGAGGGTTAGTTTTGTATCCCACGTACTGGGTACTAGGGATATATATTATATATATACCCGGTATATATATTTTTTTTTCTTCTATACTGTATTCCAACTACTCCCTCTCGGGCATAGGCTGATAGCCTTTATACTCTACCGCTGAACACGGTGAGGCCCGTGAGGTCTTGTTCCACTCTAGGGAGTGAGACATGCGGAGCACCTATTCACGGCAGTGAGGGTTAGCGCTATATTCCACATACTGGATCTAGATTAGGTTAATGACAAGGGATCAGGGGGTAGGTATGTAATACCTAGGAACACTTATTTCCTGGTAGGTAAGGGTTAATGTTGTATCCCACGTATTAGGTACTACGGACACATTGTAGGTGTTAGGTGAGGGTTAGTCTTGTATGATTTGTATCCAATGTACTGTACTAGGTCTAGATTACTGGGTTTTTATGATTTTCAAAAGTCAAATCCACTATGTTTTCGATAACTCGGGTTTTATGAGTTTGTAAATACAGTAGAGAAAACAGGAGCCAAAACATAAAAATTAGTTTGCTGACTTATTCGACTAAAATAAATTCACAAAATCCAAGCCAACTATTGCTAAAACTTGGCTCAGCTTTTCGAAAACTTGGGTTTTAAGGCTTTCATAAACCTTAAAACCTGAGCCAAGTTTGTCTCAAATACGCTATTATCGCCGTTTTACGTATTTAACCCCTCATTTACCCTGATCTTCAGAGCCCTTCCCACTATCAGGCGTGACTTATGATCGTTGGATAATGGGGAAAACTTTTTTGCGAGATGTGTAATTATATCTATACACTATACCAAAATTTGTGGTACCCTAGTCTCGTAAATATTTTCCGCCTTGGCCTAGGCTAACTCAACATCCCTGAGCCCTCTGCTGTTCTTCACTG
The DNA here is from genome assembly GCA_032716605.1 of Paralithodes platypus. Lineage (NCBI taxonomy): Eukaryota > Metazoa > Arthropoda > Malacostraca > Decapoda > Lithodidae > Paralithodes > Paralithodes platypus. The sequence goes on along the minus strand of CM064525.1, from coordinate 8,365,747 downwards.
AAACTGCAGGTCCCCCTAGCCTAGTTCGGGCCCCAATAAACAGTAAGATTTTACGGTGTGACAGCCGCGAGACCTATCAATTTTTGTGTGGCCTACATAATTGGGTAAGAGTTGAGTTAGTGGGCGTACCGTCCACTTTGTTTACATAGTCGCACGCTCTCAGTTACATTCACGTCTAATTTGACTGCAATATGATGATGACAATAAGTCATGGGGAGTGAGGGGGACTTTCATTATTGTATCCCACAGCCAGGTGTTATTGTTGTTGTTGTTCCCCAAGCTGCCTGGCCGAACAGCCCCAAGGCCCAGAGCACGGCCAAGGCCATAACCGAGCGCCCCCACAGAACCCTTCCTGCCGACCACAATAAAGCCTGGGTGACCGAAGCCATTGTTGGGTAAATTGTTTTGTTACCGGCCGTGGGATACAATAATGGGTCGAGGGGACTTTGCCCACCTCACCCACATGACTTATCGTCATTATCATATATATTACCGTACCAGCAGGGCCAAATAACAGCAGTCAAATAAGACGCGAATGTAACTGCGAGCGTGCAACTATATAAACAAAGCGGACGGTATGCCCGCTAACACAACTCTTACCCATAATTGTCATATCACATAATACATTGGTATATACAGTATGTCTGTACTGTCGGAAATGTAGGTAAGAGATGTGGTAGCGGGCGAACCGCCTCCCCCCTCAACTATTTCTGTATCCCACGGCAAACTGTTATTGCCAAATAGTTTTTTTTTTTCCCTTTTTATCCTCTTTAACCCTCCATTTTCCCTGATCTTCATAGCTCTCCCCCCCTAGGGAGGCCGTGTTTAGCCTATAGATTGTTGAATAATGGGTAAATACTCATTTCCTGCAGTCCTTGCTGTAAAACTACACTGGGGATGGATGTAGTTACCGGGTGTACGGTCGTCATGTTTACATAGGGCGAAAGCCCTAGACTTCGCGTCTATTTTGACGGCGATTTTTTTCTGTTATTTGCCCCCTGCTGGCAATATATATGATGATGACAATATGTCATGGGAGGGTGAGGGGAGGGCAAAGCCCCCTCTCAACATATTATTGTATCCAATGGCATTCAAAATAGACGGGAACTTGACTGCAAGCGTCCCGCGCCTCCCCCCCCGCCGCCGTCATGTTTACATTTGTCGTCGATCGCCGTGGTTCAGGTTCGCGTCAATTTTGACGCCGATTTTTTTCGGTTATTTACCCCCTGCTGGCAATATATATGATGATGACAATAGTGATGGGGGGGTGAGGGGGGACAAGAACATATTATTGTATCCAAAGGCAGTCAAAATAGACGGGAACATGATGGCAAAGGTCCGACGCCACTACACGTAGTGTAAACAATGATGGCGGTACGCCCGCTCTTAACATTCTTGCCCTACACTGTACTGTACAGTATATCAAAGAATAAATTAAAGATGCTAAAACTCTTGGCTGTCACACTATGAAAATTTACCCGATAATTTCTGGTACCGGTACAGTATTTAGATATACTGCAGGCAAATATTCTTACAGTTTCTTACAGTAGATCCTCTGGAAAAAGGCAAACTAGGCCTGTGTATCCAGCTCAGTACCAGTACTTGCACTGCTGCGGTCGTTCATGGTGTTGGCGGCGGCGGTAGCAGACGTAACATTTTTACTATTCTGTATTTTTGCTTTATTTACCTAATTGTATTTACCTAATTGTAGTTTACAGGAGTTGAGCTAAGCTCGTGTTGTCCCGTCTCTCAGTCTACTTTTTATCCAATTTTTTCTTGAAAATATGGATGTTCCCTGCCCCTACCACCTCCTCCTCCAGCCCATTCCATTTGTCAATACATCTATAGGGGAAGCTAAACTTCCTGATATCGTTCTTGCAGGTAGGTCTTTTTACTTTGTAGCTGTGGCCTCTAGTTATTCCTGTATCCATAATTAATATATCCTCCCTATCCAGCCTCTCCAGCCCCCGGGTACATTTGTACATCATTATCATATAATCAAACTTCAAATCTTGTCTTCCCCATGCTTTATCAAGATTACTTTCAAACTCCCTTATTGATTCAGAATCGACTACATACTGGGGCAGTGCGTTCCACTCATTTACCACTCTATCACAAAATGAGTTCTTTGCCTTATCAAGCCTATTTCTTTCTTTGTAAATTTTCTTAAGTGTCCTCTCGTTCTTGTTCCCTCCCGCATCAAGAAGATACCTTCACACACATCCTCATCATACTTTCCTGACACTATCTTAAAAGTCTCTATCATATCCCCTCTTTCTCCTATATGCCAGTGTCGGAAGCCCCAGTGTCCTCAACCTCTGCTCATAGCCCGCATTCTTCAACATTGGTACTAGCTTGCTAGCTCTCTTCTGCACTTTCTCCACTGCTTCTATATCCTTTACCATATATGGAGCCCACACCTGGTTCGCATATTCCAGGTGCGGCCTAACCAGCGCTGTATAGAGATTCCTGAAGATTTCTTCGTCAAGTGACACAAATGTCCTCCTTATCAGCCCTACAATTCTATTGGCTTTGTTTATCTTTTCCGCTAAATGTTCTAAGAAATTTAACTTATTGTCTATCACTACTCCTATATCCTTTTCTGCATTCACTTCCTCCATCGCTTCATACATACTGTATCCTACCTTGTCTATCTTGCTTGTCCCAATCCGCATATACTTGCATTTTTTTGGATGAAAAGGCATTAACCAATGCTCAGACCATCCCTTCATGCCCTCCAAATCTCCTTGAAGCAAACCCACATCTTCCTTACTCCTCACTCTTCTATACAGCTTAGTGTCATCCGCATACAGGTATACCTCACTTCCATTAGTTATAACTTCAGGTAAGTCTTTGATACATATAACAAACAGTAGTGGTCCCAAGACAGATCCCTGAGGTACCCCACTTGTAATTTCCCTCCACCCCGAGCCTATTCCATTCACCAGTACCCTCTGTCTCCGATCTTTCAGGAAGGCTTCTATCCATTTCACACATTTCTCACCTATATTATAGCTTCTAACTTTCTCTATTAACCTTTTATGTGGGACCTTATCGAAGGCCTTCATAAAATCTCAATATACCACATCTATTACATCACCATCCTCTAGAATTTGCATCCAATCATCTACCACCTTAATTAGCTGTAGTACCGTCGACCTCCCCGGCAAGAATCCGAACTGTCTCCCACTGAAAAGTTGGTTTGATTTCATATGCTCCATTATTCCTTCTCTAATTACCGTTTCCATTAGTTACACATAACACTTGTCAAACTGACTGGTCTATAATTTCCTGGGTCATTTCTCTTTCCCTTCTTAAATATAGCTGTTATGTTGGCCTTTCTCCAGTCCATCGGGATTTGTCCTGTATTAAACGATACCTCAAATAACATTTTCAATGGCTCTACTAACATCTCACCTCCTTCCTTTATGATTCTTGGGTGTATCCCATCCGGTCCCGGGGACTTGCTTCTGTTCATTTTTTCTATAGCCCTTCTTATTCTAGCATGGGAAAACTCTATTAGTTCTAGTGCCGGTGCCTGTTTGATGGGAATAGTAGGCACTTCATCATCCGACTCCACTGTTAGTACCCCCCCAAAGTATTTCCCCAGCACCTCTGCTTTCTCCTTATCAGTCTCCGCTCTACTCCCATCATCCAACCCCCCTACCAGCTCTGGGATCCCTACTCTTCTTGTTAACTTTTCCTGAATGTACTTCCAGAATATTTTTGGATTATCCTTCATATTTCTAGCAATCTCTCTCTCCCTCTCCTTCACCCCCCTCCTTGTCTCCCACCTTATTTTATTGTTTATTGCATTCCAGATCCACTTCTTTAGCTTCTATACTAGACTCCCTGTTCTTTTTTAACAATTTTAGTCTTTCCCACAATCGTTTCTTTCTTCTAATCAATGTCCAAAGCTTTCTTTTCATTGTCAATTCTGGGTTCGTTCTTTTCCTCAATTTTGTTTTATCCGTATATTCCCTTACTGGTACACTTTTGGATACAGCATTCTCCAGTTTGACTCTAATTTTCCTCCACATTCCTTCAGCGTCTTCACTGTTCAAGTATTCCCCCCAGTCAATGTCCAAACACCGTCTCAGCAGCTCATAATCTGCTCTATCATACATGTATATTTTTCTATTGCTTCTATTATCCCTCTCTGTTTTAATATTGCAACTAAAGCTTATACAGGCATGGTCACTACGACCTATAGGGCTATCCACATTGACATGTTCCACTATATCCTCCTCATTGCTAAAAATCAAATCAAGTACACTCCCCTGTGTCCCATCTCTATATCTTGTCATCTCTGTAATATGTTGCGTTAAAAAACAATCTCCCACTTTCTCTATAAACTTGTTTTCCAGGCTACTGTAAGAAATATAGACTAAAACCCTCAAAATATCTTGCCTGACGAAGACGATTGGATTTGTGTATACCGTAAATAAATATATACATAATATGTTACATGTATATAGGCCCATTTGAAGATATAAAGGATAGGCCTACTCAAATGAATTATATTGGTCGTAGTGATATACGCAAATTCGTAAGAAACAGCTCCAAAATATGTTAACACTGGATATATACAATTTATCTATGGCTAAGACAATGCAGCCTATGCACACCCATACACGTGAGAGTATCCGTCGAGCATATTGTGCCAAGTGCATCGAGTTGGTGTGACGACTGAGACAAGTTCGCATCTGCGCTGACTTCGATGGCATTCCTTAGAAAGTCTATCAGGACAACTAAAAAAATATTAGATATGCTATTGGACAAATATAATAAACAAAATTTCTACCAGCCATCTACTAAAATTATGTGCTAAAATCTACGCACCGAAATTAATTACTGTATATATATTTTAGTCAGTCAGTCAGTAGCCAGCCCTTACTCCCACAAGGGAGTAGCTTATTTTAGTTTTAGTTAGGTTTTACTGACACATAATTATGTACTGTATTATTATGCTGTATTTGTAAATATTTACAATAATAATTAATATTTTGTTTGTCAATTCCTCTTAGAATTAGTTAAAACTATATTTGGTGGTTATCACTGACAAATCAAAACCGTATAGGCTACTGTAGGCTGAATTAGCCAAGTCCGACAATTACTGTGGTCCGAATTAGCCTGGGCCAAATTTATTATGGTCCGAATCAGCCAGCTACCCCGAATACTACATCCTTGCCAAAAAAAAGTCCCAGCACTAATCATGAATGGGGACATAGATGAGAACGCTGATAATTCAAGAATTTCATCTTTCGCTGACGACACGAGGATTAGCCGTAAAATAACCCACAAAGTCGACACTGACCTACAAAAAAATCTGGATACCGTACCGTATGCAACTGGGCCCAATCAAATAATATGAAATTCAATGGTAATGCATTTGAAGTACTGTAATACGGTATGGAAACAAGAGAAACTTCGAAGGCTGTGGATATCAGGTGAGAAACCAAAATATTACCGAAAAGAGCTCTGTGAGAGACCTGGGGGTGGTCATGAGCAATGACTGCACTTTCTCGGAACACATTGAGAATATCACAAAATCTGAAAATCAAATGTCTGGCTGGATCCTAAGAACTTTCAAATCAAGAGATCCTGACCATCTAATCCCATTATGGAAGTCCCTAGTGCTGTCCAAACTGGAATATCTGTGCCAACTGTGGTCCCCTGACAGAATTTGGAGACATTCAGAAACTGGAACAAATTTAAAGGACCTTCAGCAGATAACTGAAGAATTTCCAACAAGACTCATATTGGGAGAGGGTAAGAAAATTGAAATTGTACTCTCTACAGAGGAGGAGGAAACGGTACTGTATTATATACACATGGAAGATGCAGTACCGGTACTTGAAGGTATAATACCAAACCCTCTCCCTGAAGAGAAAGGAGGTATCAACTTGCAGGGTATCAAACACGAGACCTATTCCCACTTAGTTAATCATTAATACTAAATATACAGTACTGTTATATTTACGCTTTTGGCAAGAATGTAGTTACCGGGTGTATCGCCCGTCTTGTTTACACTACGCGGACGCTCACCATCATGTTCCCGTCTATTTTGACTGCCTTTGGATTCAAAAATACATTACCCTAATCAAACAACCTAACCTAACCTAACCTAGTATTATAGATTTATAAGTATTTATTTTATTATAAGTATTTATAGATGATTTATGTTGGTAGTGGTACACCCGGTAACTACATCCATCCCACATTTTTTTTTAGTTTGAATGTGACATAATGGCCAAAACAATGCTATTCCATGTTAATTTTCGGCAAGAATGTAGTTACCGGGTGTACCGCCCGTCTTGTTTACACTACGCGGACGCTAACCATCATGTTCCCGTCTATTTTGACTGCCTTTGGATACAAAAATACATTACCCTAACCAAACAACCTAACCTAAGTGGTGATGGGCTGGTCTATCATAGTGAGAACTGAGCGATCTCTGCCATACCCATAGCTTACTCCGACTGTTCCTTTTACTTATATATTTTCTAGATCTCAAGTGACGGCATCTCTTCCGTGGATTGACCTCCCAATCTACCAAGGTTGGAAGCCAAAGCGTCACCTTTTTCCTTTGCCCCTCAGCTCTCTCTTCATAATTGCTGAGGGGCACATTCTTCCGTGGATTGACCTCCCAATCTACCAAGATTGGAAGCCAAAGCGTCACCTTTTTCCTTTGCCCCTCAGCTCTCTCTTCATAATTGCTGAGGGGCACAGGGCCCTGGGCGGGGCTTTGGTTTCCCGGGCGTTTCCGTCGCCCTCCTCAGCTCCCCGCCATGGCATGGCTTCGGTCACCCAGGCTTTATTGTGGTCGGCAGGGAGGGTTCTGTGGGGGCGCTCGGTTATGGCCTTGGCCTTGCTCGGGGCCTTGGGGCTGTTCGGCCAGGCAGCTTGGGGAACGGGAACAACAACAACCTAACCTAACCTAACCTAACCTAGTAGGCCTATTATAGATTTATAAGTATTTATTTTATTATAAGTATTTATAGATGATTTATGTTGTATGTCGGTAGTGGTACACCCGGTAACTACATCCATCCCACAATTTATTAGGGAAAATAGGGACCAATACACTCGCCATATTTTTCTCATTATAGTCCGCATGGAGGAATTTCGTTATCGACACTTGAAAAAACCTGATTACACCGAAAAATAAAACGAAAATAATAAGTCCCGACTGTAAACAAAGCATTGTGCACAATGAATCCTTCGATTTGACTCTCCTTCTTCTTCTTGTTTTGAAAGATGCGGTGGGTGCGAGTCACCCAATAAATGGCGTGAGCGTTACTCACAAAAACTAAATACCGGAAACCTGTTTTTGCCCCCTTACAGATCGATCTACATACCGTAATATGGGGTATTTGAGAACGACTGGGGCAATTTTGAATTATAGGGGTATTTGAGAACGTACTATACTGTAGTGTTATTACTAAGGCTAGGATATATTTGTAATGTTCTGTGTGACCACCAATTATGTCTCGAGTTGCATTAAGCATCTCAACTTGAATTATGTGAAATTTAACTACAGTACATTTGTATTATTTTTCCAAAACTGCTTTTTCAGACTAAATACTAAGGATAATAACTCAGTGTCGAATTAAAGGACAACACTAATCACATACTGGATCAAAGAAATTCTCTGCAACACTCGCCTACATCCACCTATCAGGTAAGTTGATTAGTGTTCCAAATCTTGACCAATTACTAGATTGGGGCAAATGAGATCACAAGGTGGGGCAACTGAGAACAAGGGGTGGGGCAACTGAGAACAAGGGGTGGGGCAATTGAGACCATGAAATGGTAATTGAGAATATCCATTTTATGCACTATGTAGGTATATAAAGCCTCTTTTTTTCTTCTTACAGAATGGTCCGCAACTATAACAAGAAGGGGTCGCCCAAGTGCCAGTACAGCGAAGAGGATGTGGCCAGGGCTCTGATTGACATCGAGCAGGGAGATACATTACGTGTGGCAGCAGCGAAACACAACATCCCTCCCACGAGCCTTTACCAGCGACATGTCGGAAAATCTCAATCACCCCGGAAGATCGGCCGCAAGACAGCACTTCTCCGGACTGAGGAGATGTCCATAGCCCAGAATCTGGCATCACTGGGAGATTTTGGCATGGCCTTTGACGTCACCGAATTAAGGACGTTCGTCAAACATCTCCTAGACAGCCAGCATCGCTCCATTGAACAGTTCAAAGACAAACTCCCTGGAGTTGATTGGGTCTATGGTTTCCTCCAGCGAGACACTGCTCTTCTCTCATCCCGCACCTGCCAGAACATCTCCAGGAAGCGAGCCACTCTGTCGGAGGCGGATGTTACCAGCTACTTCGACCGCCTTCGCACTACGGTTGTTGATGTACCCCCAGCCAACATCATCAACTATGATGAAACGAATCTCACCGACGATCCCAAAGGAAAACTCCAGATCTTCATAAAAAGGATATAGCATGCAGAACGGATCATGAATACTACCAAGAGCTCAACCTCCATCATGTTTGCCGTAACTGCTGATGGAGAAGTTCTGCAACCTTATGTGGTCTACAAGGGTGAAAGGCTGCAGGATTCGTGGATTCTTGGTGGACCAATAGGGGTGCATTATAACCGCACAACATCTGGTTGGTTTGACTCTGATGTGTTCGTCGACTGGTTGGAGAAGGTCGCCATCAGGTACTGCCAGACGCTCCCCTCTGACGAACCCAAGGTTCTCATAGGAGATAACCTCGCCTCCCATCTGAACTACAAGGTCGTCGAGCTCTGCGAGCGGAACAATATTCGGCTGACCTTCTGTCCCCCTAACTCGACCCACTTCCTTCAACCACTGGATGTTGGTGTGTATGGGCCCCTCAAAGCTGTGTGGAGGAAGGTGATCACTGCCTGGAAGGAAGGTGATGGCAAGCACCTCGCAAGCTTCCCCAAGTGGGCTATGCCTCCACTGCTCATGTCCTTGATGAAGATGATGGAGGAGAAATGGGCACCCCTAGCCACAGCTGCATTTAAAGCTTGTGGCATCCATCCCTTTAATCCCGAGCGCGTCCTGGACAAGATAAGGAAAGTACCTCAAGACGATGATGGAGCCCAGTATGTCAGTCCTCAACTACTGTCATACTTGAAGGAGAAGAAGGAGACCAGTGTGAGGCATAGAGCCCCTCGTGGAAGGAGAGTCAATGTGCCAGCGGGAAGAAGTGTCTCGCTCCAGGATATGGCGGAGAGTGGTCCATCAGGCACAGTCGCAAGACCGCCAGTGAAGCGAGCTCTCTACAACGACACATCTTCAGACTCTTCTTCCGAATCTTCTTCCGACAAGGGTGACAACAGTGAGCCAGAGCCAGCGACTGAGCCCGAACCAACGGAGGATGGAGCTAACAGTGAACAACAACTGAAAGTGGGTGATTATGTTCTCGTTAAGTTTGAACCAGCGAAAAAGGCCCCAGTACATTATGCTGGTCGGGTTCTGGCAACGGCTGAAACCAAGTGTGACATCTTATATTATAGGAAGGCTGATGTACCAAAAGACCAGGACCCTGCAAAAGTGTTAGCGTTCAAGGAACCAGTGAGAAGAGAAGTGTTAGACACCGATCTAGAGGATATTGTGATGAAATTACTGTACATCTGAAAGAGGCACGGAAATCTGTAATACTATTCCAAAATACATTCAAAGACATGCTCATCCGGTAGGGTACGGTTAAGAAAAATAGACAGATTTGTTTGAACTGTTTACTTATGTCTTACAAGGGGAAATAATTCAGTGATATACAATTATATACAATACCTTACCTACTGTAAAAGCGCGATTCACCCAATAAATGGCGCAATTTGACGCAGTATCTTCAGATTGATAGATAATGGGTAAATTTATGCAAATCCTCCACTCAAACTATGCAAAACAACTATGAAACACTATATTCCTTGAAGAAAAACACAAAAAACATGTTGAACGTTACGGTACCCTTTATTTACCCCAGTGGGGCCCTGGCTGGAAGCATACCAAGCACAGGAATTTTCTGAAGATAGGAACCAGTGGTCTACTGCTTCAGAAACTGATTGTGCCACCAGTCACTCTGACTAGAAATAATCAAGCAAGAAGACTCAGAAACCTGAAATCATCGAAGGATTTAGAGCACTCAACTTCAATAGTAAAGAGGGGGCGGGTGCCCAACTCCGAAAGGGGTTGAAATAGGGGAGCTATCCCCCCGCCAAAGGCGGCTTTCTAGGGCCTTTCCTAGCTGATGCTGAGAGGATTGGGTTCTAGTCATGTGGTGATGGGCTGGTCTATCAGAGTGAGAACTGAGCGATCTCTGCCATACCCATAGCTTAGTCTGACCGTTCCTTTTACTTATATATTTTCTAGATCTCAAGTGACGGCGTCTCTTCCGTGGATTGACCTCCCAATCTACCAAGATTGGAAGCCAAAGAGTCACATTTTTCCTTTGCCCCTCAACTTTCTCTTCATAATTGCTAAGGGGCACAGGGCCCTGGGTGTGTCTTTGGTTTCCCGGGCGTTTCTGCACCCTCCTCAGCTCCCCGCCATGGAGTGGCTTCGGTCACCCAGGCTTTATTGTGGTCGGCAGGGAGGGTTCTGTGGGGGCGCTCGGTTATGGCCTTGGCCTTGCTCGGGGCCTTGGGGCTGTTCGGCCCGGCAGCTTGGGGAACAACAACAACAACAACAACAACAACAACAACAACAACAGTAAAGAGGCTGATTGGGAGGGACTGAAATCTTCTTTGGCTGCAGTGAAATGGAACGAAATACTACAAAATCAAGATCCAGACAGTATGATGGAAAACATATCGTCAACAACACTTCGTATCTGCAAAAGTCACATCCCACGAAGAAAAAAGCAAAGACTTCGAAGAACTACAATACCCCGGGATAGAAGAATTCTCATGAGGAAGAGGACAAAACTAAACAAGCAAATGCACATAACCAACAGTGAGAGGAAGAAACAAGCAATTATGCCCCAGGTAATGGAAATAGAAAAAAGCCTCCAAAACTCCCACGAGCAACAACGAGTATAAGAAGAAAACAAAGCAATCCCAAACATCAAACAAAACCCCAGCTACTTTTTCAATTACGCCAAGCAGTTTCTAAAGTCATGGAGCCCAATTGGACCCTTAGTAACACCCGAAGGAGAAATAAAAGAAGACCCGGAAGAAATTTGTAAACTACTAGCTGAGCAATACCAGTCAGTATTCAGTGAACCAGAAGAATCAAAGAAAATACAAGACCCAAGGACGTTCTTCTCCTGCCCACCACAAATACCTGAAAACACCAACTTGCTCCAGGACATCAAATTCTCAGAACAGGACATTACCACGGCAATTGAGGAGCTAAAACCAAACTCAGCACCAGGACCAGATGGTATATATACCAACCAATGTTCTGATCAAATGCAAAGATGCTCTGGCACATCCGTGTTTGTGGAGGAGGATGACTATGTAGAACCTGTGGTGGAATTGAACGAGATACAGGGACTAGAGTCGATAGAAGTCAACCAGGATGAACTAAAATCATTGTTGGAAGAATTGGACGTGAGAAAATCTAGGGCCCAGATAACATTGCTGGATGGGTATTAACCCTTAAAGAGCGGCGCTCGACTTAAGTCGTGCACCAATTTGCAGCAAGTTAGGAGCATTATTAAGGCTTTTAAAGGATTAAAATAGAGTGCAAATGGCCGGGAGCGCAGCAGGCCACACGTCCGACACCCAGGGCTTACCGCCACCCACTGACTCACGCTCCCTCTGTTCTCGAGAGGACGGCAGTGTTACCATTAGTGAGCGTAGTGGGAAAAAATATGCCGCCGCTATACGCTAAACTCCATGTTGGTGGCACCACTGCATGAGAACCACGAGTGCTACGTAGCTCGTTCTGGTCTCATTTTGAAGCTTTTAGCACCTAGTTTTTTGCTGAATACATTTCTTTTCATGCAGACACTTGATTTATCATTCAGGAGGGCCTGAATATGCCCAAAATAGCCCAAAACACCCCGCTAGACAAGGGTTAAGAGAATATTCTGAACAACTAGTGAGACCTATTTTTAATATTGTTCAACACTCATTAAACAAGGGGGAACTTCCCTTAGAATGGAAACAAGCAAATATAACTCCAATACTGTATATAAAAGTGGAAATAAAGAAGACCGGCTAAATTATCGACCGGTATCCTTAACGAGTGTTATATGCAAGCTTTGTGAAAAGATTATTAGAAAAAGATGGGTGGGTATGTTGGAGGAGAGGGAAATAATTTCAAGCAAGCAGTTCGGGTTCAGAAAAGGTCATCCGTGTACCACAAATTTGTTGAGTTATTATGATAGGGTAATTAACATTGTACAAGGGAGGGAGGGGTGGGTAGATTGTATTTACTTAGATTTCAAGAAGGCATTTGATAAGGTGCCTCATAAGAGATTGTTGTGGAAGCTCAGGACTGTGGGGTGGGTTGAGGGAGTATTATTAAAGTGGATGGAAAACTATTTAATTGGGAGGGAAATGCGAACAGTAATAAAAGGAAAGTCCTCCTCGTGGAAAAGGGTAAAAAGCGGAGTGCCTCAAGGATCGGTGTTGGCCCCAATCATGTTTTTGGTTTTCATCAACGACCTTCAAATGGGAATAGGCTCATATATATCTATGTTTGCTGATGATGCAAAATTAATGAAGCATATTACAAGTAGGAGTAGTTGTGAAGAATTACAGAGAGACCTAGATAAATTATATGAGTGGAGTCAAACTTGGAAAATGGAATTCAACACGAGTAAGTGTCAGGTTCTTGAGATGGGAAAAAGTAAATATAGACCTTCTTGGGAATATAAAATAGGAGATGAAATAATTAGTAAAGCTGGGAAAGCAAAAGACCTAGGGGTAGTTATGGCAGACAGCTTGTCACCTGAACAGCATATAAATAAAATAACTGGTGAAACTTATGCAGTGTTGACTAACATGAGAATAGCTCTGAATTATTTAGATGAAGATATGTTAGCAAAAATAATACGACCAAGACTGGAGTATGCAACAGTGGTGTGGTCTCCACACCTTATAAAACATAATAAAAAACTGGAAAGAGTTCAGAGAGTTGCCACTAAGATGATAGCTAGCCTTAGAGACCTGCCATATGAGGAGAGATTGGAGAGGCTAAAGCTGCCAATGCTGAGAGAGCGAGGTGACATGATCATGATGTTTAAGTATGTGAAAGGTTTTGAGAAGATCGACAAGGGAGATTTTGTGGTGAGGGACGAGGGAAGAACCAGGGGTCATGAATGTAAGTTGAGGAAAGTTGTATGTAAGTCTGATGTAAGAAAGTTCAGCTTCCCGTATAGAAGCATTGATTGTTGGAATAAGTTGGATGGGGAGGTGGTGGGAGCAAGAAATATCCAAACTTTTAAAGCAAAATTGGATAAATGTAGAGAGAGAGAGACAGGACAACACGAGCTTAGGCTCAAATCCTGTATACTACAATTAGATGAGTACACCCCTTATATCTCCTGTGGCGCCACTCATTAGATACCGGTACAGTACCTGTAGAAGCAAGGAAAGCCATAATAACTCCAATTCACAAAGGGGGAACCAAGGGATTGGCAAAAAATTATAGACCAATTGCCCTAACCTCGCACTCTGTAAAAATCTTCGAAAAGGTTATTAGAAATAAAATGTATGCCTCCCTTGACGAACGAAATTTCTTCAACACTGGCCAACACGGGTTTCGTAAAGGAAGGTCCTGCTTGTAACAACTCCTTGCCCACCATGACAAACTACTTCACCACCTAGCAGAGGGCTAACCTTCTTGCGGATATTTTTTCTACCAACTCAACCTTAGATGAAATAAATCAAGATGTCCCTGTACTTAATTTTAATTCGCCTGAAATTCCCTCACTTAAGATCCACACCAGACATGTCAAAACTATTTTGCAGAATCTCTCAGTAGATAAAGCTCCTGGTCCAGATGAAATTCCTCCAATAGTACTTAAAATTGCTCCTTGGTGCTCGCTCCTGTATTGGCAAATTTTTTCCGTCTGTGTACTCATACCTCATGCTTCCCAGTATCCTGGAAAGAAGCAAACATCCATCCAGTTCCTAAAAAAGGTGCCTCTTCAGATCCATCAAACTACAGACCAATAGCTATAACTTCCACTCTTGGTAAAGTCTTTGAAATTATATTAAATAATCACATAATTAAGCATCTTGAGAATAATAAATTAATCAGTGATATGCAATATAGTTTTAGACGATGTCGATCAACTGCAGACATTCTTTGCCTTCTTACGCATCAAATCAACCAAGCTACAGACCAACATGGTGAAACACATACAATAGCACTAGATATATCAAAGGCATTTGATAGAGTCTGGCATCAATCTTTATTGTCGAAGATGTCACACTACAGCCTTGCATCATTAGTTCCACTAATTTCTTCTTATCTTCATAACAGAAAAATATGTGTAATGGTAGATGGCCTTTATTCTCAATTTCACTCAATAAATGCTGGTGTTCCCCAGGGATCAGTTTTGGCCCCAACTCTGTTCCTCATTCATATCAATGATCTCATATCTACCACTCATAATCCAATACATTCCTACGCAGATGACTCAACACTCCACAGTTCCTTCACATTTACCAATTCTTTCACCCAACCTGATCTTATAAATTCAAAAATAAACACTGCAATTTCTCTGAACCAGGACCTTTCTAGAATTAATGAAGGGGGACAAAAGAATCTAGTTTCCTTTAATGCACAGAAAACCAAGTACAGTACATTAAATTTTCTAACCGACAGAATCTCACTGACTCCCATATATTTTTTAATGATGTAAATATTCCCACTTCCCCTAGTATTGACATTCTCGGTGTAACATTAACTACTAACTTGAGCTGGACACATTATGTTAGAAGCATTGCTAAGAATGCCTCTAAAAAACTGGGACTCCTGTACAGAGTTCGAGAATTCTTCACTGACGAGCAGTTGGCCATAATATATAAAAGTCATGTGCGTTCTCAGATGGATTACTGTTCACCTCTGTGGAGTGGAAGTGGAGTGGTTGCATGGAGGCAGTTGGACAAAATTCAAAATAAAGCTATTAGATTAATCAATAACCCTGCAATCACACAGGACCTTCCTACATTATCCATACGAAGAAACGTTGCATCCCTTGCATTATTCTACAGATATTTTCACAGCAATTGTTCCGAAGAACTTGCTTCAAAGACAAAGCATATCATCAACAATCTCAAGCACTCACCCGCCTGTGACCTAGACAACATAAGCAACATACACCTCAGACCACAAGGCATACAAGCACTCACTAACATATCAAACTACAGCTATTCACACAACACAATACCAGACATTTGGAAGCATGGTATCATCATCACATTCCCCAAACCCAACAAAGACCCCACGCTACCCTCGCACCGCCCCATCACACTCCTTTGCTCCCCCTCCAAAGTCATGGAACGCTTAGTATTACAACTACTTACACCTGACCTACCCCTAGCTCCAACACAACATGGCTTTAGGCCACTGCACTCCACAAACACTCTTCTCACAGACCTTACACAAAGAGCTTTTGACGGCATCAACTCAGCTAGACCACCACACAGATCACTATTAGCCACACTCGACATTAGTAAAGCCTTCGATGCCATCCCCCGCCACAACCTAACAAACAAAATCTACAACACAAACATGTACAACAACACAAAAAGGTGGCTGGCCAACTTCCTAGCAGGCAGATGTGCACACGTATCTTTGGCCGGTCAGTCATCTAAAATCAGAAACTTTCCAAACGGAGTCCCACAAGGATCCGTCCTATCGCCCGCACTCTTCAATCTGTACATGCACGATATAACTACACCCAATACGCCCCAAATAAACTTAGCCTCCTATGCAGATGACATAACACTCACATGCACACACCATGACCCAAAAAGAGCAACAGATCTCCTTCAACCCTATCTCAACACACTACATGGCTGGTGCACTACAGACAGACTTAATCTAGCCCCAGCCAAATCCACCGCAACCCTGCTCACAAGCTGGACAGGAGAACACGAATACATCCCTCAATTCACCATAAACAACACACCCCTAACACATACACACACACCCAAAATCCTAGGAGTAACATATGATACTCATATGACATTCAAACAGCACACCACAAACATTAAAAAGAAACTGACACCCAGACTTAACGCCCTCAGGTCACTTGCTCACACAAAATTTGGACACAACAAAGAAACTACCACCACAGTATATAAACAATACATAAGATCAGTGATGGAATACGCAAGCCCAGCCTGGGCTTCTAACCTAGCTGAAACACATCATAAGACCTTACAGACTATTCAAAACAAAGCCCTGAAGATCATTACAGGCTGCACAGCTACTGCACCCACAGATCACCTACCGTAAAGTGGGGTAACTTCGGACTTCGGTCATAACTTCGGACATCGTCGATAATAATTAATTAGACATTGTCATTATATAATGGATTTTTTTTTTTTTTTTTTTTTTTTTTTTTTGTGGGGTCCGTTTAGAGAAATGGCAAAGGAAGAGCATGTAAAAGTCCTAGGGAACTGACATGAGTATATGTACACGAAAAAAATATTATATATGTGACGAAAATATGTACATTTTTCGCTACCCTGCCAAACTTCTATCACCCTGAAGAAATTTGTTTGTATGAATGATGTTGTGACTGATATAATTTTGTAGTAACATTACCAGAGACAACATCCACCAAAGGAAATTTGTTACACTTGTATAACGCTCTAGCTAGAACAGTATCATTTAACCGATTGTTTAAAAAAAAAAAAAACATGGTAACTTCGGACATGGAACAAAACAATCGTTTGTTATTATTTGCCCTATGAAAATCATTCATAATACTTGTACATCATTAACATGGTGGTAAAAGATCAAATCATCATTCTCCGAGTCCAAAAACCCATAAAAATATGATACTATGCTAACCGATTTATGTATTTCGGATAATTCTGGATATATAATATATATAAATTAGGAGAGGCATATATCTTGTCCAAATTTTTTTTTATCTGCCGAAAGAAACACCAACAAATACGTTATACCTATAAAAATGCTCAAATTCATAAAAGTGTATATGCAGTGATATATTATACATACCTATATATTTTCACTAGGCCTAGTTAATTTTCGAGTTATTGATTTGACAGCATTGGTTATTTTTCCTTCTCAATATTTTCTAGGAGTGAGCTCGATGCCTAACGAGAACAGATGCAAACAGAATATATGATAAACATCGTATATATCCCCCTCCTATACTGATTATACAGGCCTAAAAGTATTGACTGTGCATTTTCCACTATAATATCGGACAAGAATAAGCAGCAATAATAAAATATTCATAAAAAATAGTAAGAGCCGAAAAATGAATGAAATAAGACCACGAACGTAGGTCCGAAGTTCTCCTCCGTTCGTCCGAAGTTATCTCAGCTTTCTTGGCAACCATTTTCCATAAGAAATCACCTACGTCCGAAGTTAGCCATAGAAGTCCGAAGTTATCAACTTTTCAAGCAAACTTCGGACATCATTTAGGATAAGGATAGCTCTCTTATTATAGGGGTTAATTTTAGGAGGCTTCCTGGATTACGGCGCACTACCACCATACATCACTTGACCTAGTTAAATCTCTATAATGTGTTTAAACTCAGGAGAACTTGTTAAAAAACATCGAAAAATTTCCGAAGTTACCGCATTTTACGGTACATCAAGAAACCAAAATCCTCAAAGTCAAAGACCATCTGGACATGAGAGGCACTCAATTCCTGGCAGCAGCCTCCACGAACCAAGACCACCCACTAAACTACATGCAACAACACACCACAGAAGAAATATCAAAACAACACCCAGCACACGGTATCACACACAATTATTGTCCTCTCTCCCTCCCTGCCCACCCCGAACCAACTTCCATACGCATATCTCTCACCGATCCATCCACTCACTCACAGACAACACGCAGCTGCATGCACGACCTCCCGAAATCCATCCTTCCGAATCCTCCCTTCCTCGCGAGGACAGAGTCCACCTGGCCAGGCTGAGATGCGGACACCATCCAGCTCTCCTGAGCTATCAGAAGAGACTGGATGACTCCGTTGTCGGCGCCTGCCCGGGATGTAACACAGCACCCCATACCATTAAACACATCATAGAAGACTGCATTTCACACAACCACTTACGCCAACAACACAATCTACACTCAATGAGAGCTCTGTGGGAAAGCCCGATCGTGGCCATGGCCTTCCTCAGGGACTCGGGGCTGTTCGGCCAGGCAGCTTAGGGAACAACAACAACAACTTGCTTCATTTGTGCCGCCTCTCCACATCTTTCCCCGTAGAACTAGGGCAGCTGAGAGCGCCCATGAATTTACACTTTCTCCTCCACAATGCAGAACTTCTGCTTATCAAAATTCATTTATCCCCAGAACTACCGGTACTACTCTTTGGAATTCACTTCCCTCGAGTTGCTTTCCACAAACTTACAATCTACAACAGTTTAAATCTAGTTGTTACAAACATTTTATGAATGGAGGATGCCTTTAGGCACATGGACCTTTTTGTTTTATCTGTGTTTTTCCTTCCTCCGTTCATTGTCTCTTTAAAAAAAAAAATGTCGACACCGCCTTCCTCGATTTCGCCAAGGCGTTTGACAAGGTCGACCATGGCATCCTTCTGCACAAGCTGAGAAGCCTAGGCATATCTGGGAAAATAGGAGTGTGGATCTACAACTTCCTTACAAGAAGAACCCAGACCATTTTAGCAAATGGGGCCACATCAGCAGAGCACAGTGTTGAGAGTGGCGTCCCCCAAGGCTCTGTCTTGGGACCTCTACTGTTCCTCATTATGATAGGGGACATAGACAAAGAAATAGCACATTCCACACTTGCCTCGTTTGCTGACGATACCAACATCAGCAAACATATCAAAACCAATGAAGATGTCAATCTTCTCCAAGAGGACCTCAACAAAGTCTACAACTGGGCAAAGGAAAACAACATGACCTTCAACGATGGTAAATTCCAGCTGCTCAGAAGTGGTACCAACCAAGAGATCCTCCAAAACACCTCTCTGCTCACAGGTGAAAACCAGGCAATCGACACAAGCTCACACGCAAAATGCCTTGGGGTCCACCTAAGTAATGACGGCACCTTCAAACACCACATAGAGCAAACCATCAAGAAGGCCAGAAGAATTGCTGGGTGGATCCTCAGAACCTTCTTTTCCTGTGAGGAGGAGTGCATGATGACACTGTGGAGGGCACTTGTCCAGCCTATCCTAGACAGTGACTATTGCAGCCAACTTTGGTTCTCCCCACATGGCTATGGGACATACAGGCCCTCGAGTCTGTACAGAGAGCATACACCAGGCAAATAAAGGGCATGAAAGAACTCTCCTACTGGGACAGACTAACAAAACTGGGACTGTACTCTCAACAACGGCATAGAGAGAGATATACCACCATCTACACTTGGAAGATACCGGGTAATTGAAAAACTGGTACCCAGCCCTTCCAACACCAACGAGGTGGAAGCATACTCCAACCAGAGGACTGGTCGCAAGTGTGTAAGAAAAATCCCACCTTCACAGGCACCAGCAAGGATCAAGACTCTCCTCTCGTCCAGTCTGCCCTACAATGGTCCCAAAACCTTCAACTGCCTGCCACAGAAAATTCGGGACCTTACCAGCTACTCTGTAAAATCCTTCAACGCCCGACTAGACGACTTCCTGAGGACGGTACCTGACAATCCACCAGTACCGGGGTATACATAATTCTGCAGAGCGGTTACAAATTCATTACCGGACCAAGTGGACCTGCAACACAGGGACGCCGGGTTCGGAGGGAGTCTTGGAAGACCATTGCTCTGAAGAATCTCTTCGCAACATTAACAAGTAACAAGTAAGTAACCAAAGTGGCGGGCGGAATGGTCGCCGCATCGGAGCATCCCGGACCCTACGCCAGAGAGAGAAAAGCTGAAGATTGCAGAGTAAACACTGTAGACTTCATTGACTTTTCTTTCGGCGCCCATCAATCTTTTATTGTTTAAACCCGCTGAGTGCCAGGGACGTATATATACGTCCTAGGGTGTTGTCACGCCCAGTGCCAGGGACGTATATATACGTCCTCGCCGAAAAAAAATCGTAGCAGCGAAATGACTGCACCTATGGCTTTCATATTTTTACCACATGTACCTTACCCTTTTGGCTACCCACCACAAAAATCCCAATTCCCTCCTCCCACCCACTCGCTGACTGTCGGTCCCGTCAGAAGGAAAAAAAAGGAAAATCTGTGGCGGCGAAACGATTGGACCAATCGGTTCCATATTTGTGTGACAAGTCTCTTACCCTTCTGCCTTCCCTCCACCACACCCCCAACCACCTCCCACCACCCACTTCCAGCGTAGAAAGGAATAAAAGGAAAAAAAAGGAAAATCCGTGGTGGCGAAACTACCTCACCAATCGGCTTCATATGACATTGTGTAACACAAGTCAATTACCCTTCTATCTTCCCCCACCAACCCCAAAACCACCCTCCCACCCATACATTCCGATACCATAAAAGTCTCTGTAGTCTATAGTGTCTTTTCAGCTACTTTCGGGACCATCGGGGACCTGATTTCTGGCGAAAATGGACAAGGGGAGTGTTTGTTTACCATTATCCTTCCTTTCTCTCCCAACTTGCTAGATTTAGCCCCCCCCCCAAAAAAAAAAAAAAAAAAATCTGGCACTGGCAGAAGCACACCGTCAAAATTAGCTGGCACTCAGCGGGTTAATAGCCTACCCAACCAGCGGGGGTGTGGGGGCGGCAGCCCCCACCCATAATACTGTACTGTACTAGGATAGGTTAGGTAAGGTTGTTGTTGTTGTTCCCTAAGCTGCCTGGCCAAACAGCCCCGAGTCCCTGAGGAAGGCCATGGCCACGATCGGGCTTTCCCACAGAGCTCTCATTGAGTGTAGATTGTGTTGTTGGCGTAAGTGGTTGTGTGAAATGTAGTCTTCTATGATGTGTTTAATGGTATGGGGTGCTGTGTTACATCCCGGGCAGGCGTCGACAACGGAGTCATCCAGTCTCTTCTGATAGCTCAGGAGAGCTGGATGGTGTCCGCATCTCAGCCTGGCCAGGTGGACTCTGTCCTCGCGAGGAAGGGAGGATTCGGAAGGATGGATTTCGGGAGGTCGTGCATGCAGCTGCGTGTTGTCTGTGAGTGAGTGGATGGATCGGTGAGAGATATGAGTATGGATGTGCTTCTGGAAGTTGGTTCGGGGTGGGCAGGGAGGGAGAGAGGACAATAATTGTGTGTGATACGGTGTGCTGGGTGTTGTTTTGATATTTCTTGGTGTCTGTGGGTGTGTTGCCATGTAGTTTAGTGGGTGGTCTTGGTTCGTGGAGGCTGCTGCCAGGAATTGAGTGCCTCTCATGTCCAGATGGTCTTTGACTTTGAGGATTTTAGTTTCTTGATGTAGGTGATCTGTGGGTGCAGTAGCTGTGCAGCCTGTAATGATCTTCAGGGCTATGTTTTGAATAGTCTGTAAGGTCTTATGATGTGTTTCAGCTAGGTTAGAAGCCCAGGCTGGGCTTGCGTATTCCATCACTGATCTTATGTATTGTTTATATACTGTGGTGGTAGTTTCTTTGTTGTGTCCAAATTTTGTGTGAGCAAGTGACCTGAGGGCGTTAAGTCTGGGTGTCAGTTTCTTTTTAATGTTTGTGGTGTGCTGTTTGAATGTCATATGAGTATCATATGTTACTCCTAGGATTTTGGGTGTGTGTGTATGTGTTAGGGGTGTGTTGCTTATGGTGAGTTGAGGGATGTATTCGTGTTCTCCTGTCCAGCTTGTGAGCAGGGTTGCGGTGGATTTGGCTGGGGCTAGATTAAGTCTGTTTGTAGTGCACCAGCCATTTAGTGTGTTGAGATAGGGTTGAAGGAGATCTGTTGCTCTTTTTGGGTCATGGTGTGTGCATGTGAGTGTTATGTCATCTGCATAGGAGGCTAAGTTTATTTGGGGCGTATTGGGTGTAGTTATATCGTGCATGTACAGATTGAAGAGTGCGGGCGATAGAACGGATCCTTGTGGGACTCCGTTTGGAAAGTTTCTGATTTTAGATGACTGACCGGCCAAAGATACGTGTGCACATCTGCCTGCTAGGAAGTTGGCCAGCCACCTTTTTGTGTTGTTGTGCATGTTTGTGTTGTAGATTTTGTTTGTTAGGTTGTGGCGGGGGATGGCATCGAAGGCTTTACTAATGTCGAGTGTGGCTAATAGTGATCTCTGTGGTGGTCTAGCTGAGTTGATGCCGTCAAAAGCTCTTTGTGTAAGGTCTGTGAGAAGAGTGTTTGTGGAGTGCAGTGGCCTAAAGCCATGTTGTGTTGGAGCTAGGGGTAGGTCAGGTGTAATTAGTTGTAATACTAGGCATTCCATGACTTTGGAGGGCGAGCAAAGGAGTGTGATGGGGTGGTGCGAGGAGGGTAGCGTGGGGTCTTTGTTGGGTTTGGGGAATGTGATGATGATACCATGCTTCCAAATGTCTGGTATTGTGTTGTGTGAATAGCTGTAGTTTGATATGTTAGTGAGTGCTTGTATGCCTTGTGGTCCCAGGTGTCTGAGGTGTATGTTGCTTATGTTGTCTAGGCCACAGGCGGGTGAGTGCTTGAGATTGTTGATGATATGCTTTGTCTGGTGATTGGTGAAGGGTGTATAGTCAGGGTCTGTGGGGAATTGTCTCTTACGTCGGATGACACGTCGGTCGTCTTTGTGAGGTTTTAGGTGGCTGACATGTGAGAAGTGATTGATGAGTGTTTGCTTGTTGTTTACATGAAGGAGTAGAGTCTGTTGTTGTTGTTCCCTAAGCTGCCTGGCCGAACAGCCCCGAGTCCCTGAGGAAGGCCATGGCCACGATCGGGCTTTCCCACAGAGCTCTCATTGAGTGTAGATTATGTTGTTGGCGTAGGTGGTTGTGTGATTTTTTTTTTTTTTTTTTTTTTAAGAGATAATGAACGGAGGAAGGAAAAACACAGATAAAACAAAAAGGTCCATGTGCCTAAAGGCATCCTCCATTCATAAAATGTTTGTAACAACTGGATTTAAACATTTGTAGATTGTAAGTTTGTGGAAAGCAATTCGAGGGAAGTGAATTCCAAAGAGTAGTAGCTCTGGGGATAAATGAATTCTGATAAGCAGAAGTTCTGCATTGTGGAGGAGAAAGTATAAATTCATGGGCGCTCTCAGCTGCCCTAGTTCTACGGGGAAAGATGTGGAGAGGCGGCACAATTGAAGCAAGTTCCTCGGAACAATTGCTGTGAAAATATCTGTAGAATAATGCAAGGGATACAACGTTTCTTCGTATGGATAATGTAGGAAGGTCCTGTGTGATTGCAGGGTTATTGATTAATCTAATAGCTTTATTTTGAATTTTGTCCAACTGCCTCAATGCAACCACTTCCACCCCACAGAGGTGAACAGTAATCCATCTGAGAACGCACATGACTTTTATATATCACGGCCAACTGCTCGTCAGTGAAGAATTCTCGAACTCTGTACAGGAGTCCCAGTTTTTTAGAGGCATTCTTAGCAATCCTTCTAACATAATGTGTCCAGCTCAAGTTAGTAGTTAATGTTACACCGAGAATGTCAATACTAGGGGAAGTGGGAATATTTACATCATTAAAAAATATATGGGAGTCAGTGAGATTCTGTCGGTTAGAAAATTGAATGTACTTGGTTTTCTGTGCATTAAAGGAAACTAGATTCTTTTGTCCCCATCCATTAATTCTAGAAAGGTCCTGGTTCAGAGAAATTGCAGTGTTTATTTTTGAATTTATAAGATCGGGTTGGGTGACAGAATTGGTAAATGTGAAGGAACTGTGGAGTGTTGAGTCATCTGCGTAGGAATGTATTGGATTATGAGTGGTAGATATGAGATCATTGATATGAATGAGGAACAGAATTGGGGCCAAAACTGATCCCTGGGGAACACCAGCATTTATTGAGTGAAATTGAGAATAAAGGCCATCTACCATTACATATTTTTCTATTATGAAGATAAGAAGAAATTAGTGGAACTAATGATGCAAGGCCGTAGTGTGACATCTTCGACAATAAGGATTGATGCCAGACTCTATCAAATGCCTTTGATATATCCAGTGCTATTGTATGTGTTTCACCATGTTGGTCTGTAGCTTGGTTGATTTGATGCGTAAGAAGGCAAAGCATGTCTGCAGTTGATCGACATCGTCTAAAACCATATTGCCTATCACTGATTAATTTATTATTCTCAAGATGCTTAATTATGTGATTATTTAATATAATTTCAAAGACTTTACCAAGAGTGGAAGTTATAGCTATTGGTCTGTAGTTTGATGGATCTGAAGAGGCACCTTTTTTAGGAACTGGATGGATGTTTGCTTTTTTCCAGGGTACTGGGAAGCATGAGGTATGAGTACACAGACGGAAATTTTTGCCAATACAGGAGCGAGCACCAAGGAGCAATTCTTAAGTACTATTGGAGGAATTTCATCTGGACCAGGAGCCTTATCTACCGAGAGATTCTGCAAAATAGTTTTGACATGTCTGGTGTGGATCTTAAGTGAGGGAATTTCAGGCGAATTAAAATTAAGTACAGGGACATCTTGATTTATTTCATCTAAGGTTGAGTTGGTGGAGAAAATATCCGCAAGAAGGTTAGCTTTACCTCGTGGGTCACTTACAAGATTGCCAGTCGGAGATTTTAATGGTGGAATGGATGAAGCAGTAGTGAAGTTGGATTTAAATGAGTTAAGAGTAGACCAAAATATTTTGTTATCATTTGGATTATTTAGAAGTTTATTTGCCTGCTTGTGGAGAAAGTTTGATTTAGTTAGGTTTAATACAGTTTTGGCATGATTTCTGATGTTTTTAAAGTAATTAAAGGCTTCATGTGTTTTTGATCTTGTGTATGCATTGTAGGCTATTGCTTTTTGTTCAGTTACTCTAGCACAATTATGGTCAAACTATTTAGGTGAATTAGATCTTTTACTGTACTTTTTATGAGGAATAAAAGTTTCCATTCCAATTTTTACAAAATCTTGTATGTGGCTCAAGGTGAAGTGTGCATCATTAGAAAAGAAAGAGGTCCAGGGAATATCAATAAAGAAACCTTGAAGACCCTCCCAGTCTGCCCTATCGTAATGCCATTTAGTCACCAAAACAGGTTCAGAGTGGGAAGGTGTGGTAGGTGATAGACAGGTGCAGTCTTCTATGATGTGTTTAATGGTATGGGGTGCTGTGTTACATCCCGGGCAGGCGTCGACAACGGAGTCATCCAGTCTCTTCTGATAGCTCAGGAGAGCTGGATGGTGTCCGCATCTCAGCCTGGCCAGGTGGACTCTGTCCTCGCGAGGGAGGGAGGATTCGGAAGGATGGATTTTGGGAGGTCGTGCATGTAGCTGCGTGTTGTCTGTGAGTGAGTGGATGGATTGCCGAGAGATATGAGTATGGATGTGCTTCTGGAAGTTGGTTCGGGGTGGGCAGGGAGGGAGAGAGGACAATAATTGTGTGTGATACCGTGTGCTGGGTGTTGTTTTGATATTTCTTGGTGTCTGTGGGTGTGTTGCCATGTAGTTTAGTGGGTGGTCTTAGTTCGTGGAGGCTGCTGCCAGGAATTGAGTGCCTCTCATGTCCAGATGGTCTTTGACTTTGAGGATTTTGGTTTCTTGATGTAGGTGATCTGTGGGTGCAGTAGCTGTGCAGCCTGTAATGATCTTCAGGGCTTTGTTTTGAATAGTCTGTAAGGTCTTATGATGTGTTTCAGCTAGGTTAGAAGCCCAGGCTGGGCTTGCGTATTCCATCACTGATCTTATGTATTGTTTATATACTGTGGTGGTAGTTTCTTTGTTGTGTCCAAATTTTGTGTGAGCAAGTGACCTGAGGGCGTTAAGTCTGGGTGTCAGTTTCTTTTTAATGTTTGTGGTGTGCTGTTTGAATGTCATATGAGTATCATATGTTACTCCTAGGATTTTGGGTGTGTGTGTATGTGTTAGGGGTGTGTTGTTTATGGTGAGTTGAGGGATGTATTCGTGTTCACCTGTCCAGCTTGTGAGCAGGGTTGCGGTGGATTTGGCTGGGGCTAGATTAAGTCTGTTTGTAGTGCACCAGCCATGTAGTGTGTTGAGATAGGGTTGAAGGAGATCTGTTGCTCTTCTTGGTCCTGATGTGGCGGCGTCTACGCCGTGGGACCACCTCACGGAGCTGCCAACCGCGGATGGCTGCCGACCCTCCACGGCCGGAGACAAGATCAATCGACCAGTGGAGGACAACCGGATGCCGGCCGCGGGGAGCAGTTTCGGGAGCCAAACCGTCACAGCTATCCCCTGCCCCCTCCCTGGGGGCACGGGTCCTTGGAGCGGCTTCGGTCGCGCCGGGAATTTCCACACCTCTCACACCACACATACACATCACACAGTTTTTCCTACACCGAGAAATGACTCTCCGGCTGTCATTTCTCAAAGACTTCTTCTAGCCGGAGACATTGAGAGCAACCCAGGACCCACGTACACATACATATGTCCAACTTGCTCAAAACCCATCACTTCGAGTCGCCACACTAAGGGTTCAGTTCTCTGCAATGCTTGCAGGAACTGGACCCACTTCACCTGTACAACACTTGCCTCCAAGAAACACTACACGAACACCTGGACCTGTTCCTCATGCCCCTCCCTCTCCCAGTCAAATCCCTCGCCTAAAACCCGTCCACCTCTCCTCCCCAACCCACCTAGCCTTTCCATATCATCCACTCCCCCCCCTAAAACCCGTCCACCTCTCCTACCTAACCTCCCCATACCATCCACATCCTCAACTCAACATACCACACCCCATCCTAATCCATTCCAACCCCCATCTCCTGCTCCCCAATCCCCACCCCCACCTCACCCATCCCAACCTACAGCCCCTCCCTCACCCCCACCCCCACCCCATCCTCGTGCAGCAGCACCCAACATACATCGTGCACATAACATTAACATTCTCCAATTGAACATAGATGGCATTAACACAAAGAAACACGAACTCTCACACTTCATCAAACAACACAACATACACATTGCCATCTTACAAGAAACAAAACTCCGCACATCACAAAAAACACCCACATTTCATAATTTCACCACCATCAGACAAGACCGGGCTGTCGGCGGGGGCGGTGGACTCATCACCCTGGTACACAATGAAATATCATACATAGTAACCAGTGTACAAACCAAATCCCTCCTCCCCCCAAATGATAACACAACAGAAATACATTCAATTAAAATACGCACTGGCAACAAATCCAACATAACCATCATAAACACATACATCCCTCCCCAAACATCCCCTACAGTACCAAATGAATACAGACCACACTTACAACACATCACAAACACCCCACACATCATCCTGGGTGGTGACTTCAATGCCAAGACGTCGGCCTGGTTTGTCGACAACCCCGACACAGACAGAGGGCTGGTACTACAAAACCAAACAGATAACCTCAATCCTCATCATCCTTAACGACATCCATCAACATACCCATATTCCTCACCAAGCCCTCTATAACCCATCATCTCCAGACATCACCTTTTGCTCCCCAGAACTCGCCCCCACAACATCCTGGAGGGTGGTCAGAACCTTAGGCTCTGACCACCTCCCGATCATTATCACCACCAAAACCAGACTCACCCCAGCTAGCCACAAACACACATACACCAATTATAAAAGAGCTAACTGGGAAGCATTTACAAATGAGACAGAACAACACTTCACAACTCTAAACAGTACACCCATCACTAACATCAACAATGCTGTACACATACTCAATAAAACTATCCAAAACGCTGACAAGAAACACATTCCAAGAGGTAACAGAAAAAGACACAACCCCAACTTCACACCAGAAATTCAAAACCTCATCAGATAACGCGACACACTGAAACACTCCCCAGCACCCCACACACAAGACATCACACAACAAATTCAAGCACTCAACACCCAAACTAACAACAAAATACAAGAACAACAAAAACTAAATTGGAATAACTTCCTACAAACACTTGATCACAAAACAAACCCCAAAAGTCTACAAAACACTAAACAGCATCACACTTTCCAACAGCAACACAACACAATCACATGCTGCAATCACAACAACAGACTCTACTCCTTCATGTAAACAACAAGCAAACACTCTCATCAATCACTTCTCACATGTCAGCCACCTAAAACCTCACAAAGACGACCGACGTGTCATCCGACGTAAGAGATAATTCCCCACAGACCCTGACTATACACCCTTCACCAATCACCAGACAAAGCATATCATCAACAATCTCAAGCACTCACCTGCCTGTGGCCTAGACAACATAAGCAACATACACCTCAGACACCTGGGACCACAAGGCATACAAGCACTCACTAACATATCAAACTACAGCTATTCACACAACACAATACCAGACATTTGGAAGCATGGTATCATCATCACATTCCCCAAACCCAACAAAGACCCCACGCTACCCTCCTCGCACCGCCCCATCACACTCCTTTGCTCCCCCTCCAAAGTCATGGAACGCCTAGTATTACAACTAATTACACCCGACCTACCCCTAGCTCCAACACAACATGGCTTTAGGCCACTGCACTCCACAAACACTCTTCTCACAGACCTTACACAAAGAGCTTTTGACGGCATCAACTCAGCTAGACCACCACACAGATCACTATTAGCCACACTCGACATTAGTAAAGCCTTCGATGCCATCCCCCGCCACAACCTAACAAACAAAATCTACAACACAAACATGCACAACAACACAAAAAGGTGGCTGGCCAACTTCCTAGCAGGCAGATGTGCAC
The DNA here is from genome assembly GCA_032716605.1 of Paralithodes platypus. Classification (NCBI taxonomy): domain Eukaryota; kingdom Metazoa; phylum Arthropoda; class Malacostraca; order Decapoda; family Lithodidae; genus Paralithodes; species Paralithodes platypus. The sequence goes on along the minus strand of CM064525.1, from coordinate 8,336,834 downwards.
ACGTATCTTTTGCCGGTCAGTCATCTAAAATCAGAAACTTTCCAAACGGAGTCCCACAAGGATCCGTCCTATCGCCCGCACTCTTCAATCTGTACATGCACGATATAACTACAGTCGGCCCCGCAAGGGTGCGCTCTAAAAGGGTGCGATTCTCCAACCGTGCGGCAGATGTCCGTGTGGTGCGTATAATCCAAGGGTGCGAAAAAAGCGCGAAAAAAGCAAAGCGTGCGTTTTTTTCGCCCAATAACCCCTGAAAAACATGAACTAAGTAAAGAATACCTGTACAGTATAGAAATGTGAGTAGATATTAGATAGAATATGGGTATTACACTCACTTTGGATGGTTTATGTATCGTGGAGGTTGGGATGTTGGTCTTACTGAGGGTCAGAGGCTCCTCAGCAAGACCAACATCCCAACCTCCACGCATACATAAACCATCCAAAGTGAGTGTAATACCCATATTCTATCTAATATCTAATCACATTTCTATACTGTGCAGGTATTCTTTCCTTAGTTCATGTTTTTCAGGGGTTATTGGGCGAAAAAAGGGTAAGTTTGAAGAGTCCCCGGACTACATAGTGAATTTCCCATAGGTTCTTAAGCTCCAAGGGTGCGTTTTACAAGGGTGCGCGCATGTCTCGGACTTAGGTAACCGCACCCTTGTGGGGCCCACTGTACACCCAATACGCCCCAAATAAACTTAGCCTCCTATGCAGATGACATAACACTCACATGCACACACCATGACCCAAGAAGAGTAGAGTCTGTTGTTGTGATTGCAGCATGTGATTGTGTTGTGTTGCTGTTGGAAAGTGTGATGCTGTTTAGTGTTTTGTAGAGTTTTTTGGGGTTTGTTTTGTGTCAAGTGTTTGTAGGAAGTTATTCCAATTTAGTTTTTGTTGTTCTTGTATTTTGTTGTTAGTTTGGGTGTTGAGTGCTTGAATTTGTTGTGTGATGTCTTGTGTGTGGGGTGCTGGGGAGTGTTTCAGTATGTCGCGTTGTCTGATGAGGTTTTGAATTTCTGGTGTGAAGTTGGGGTTGTGTCTTTTTCTGTTACCTCTTGGAATGTGTTTCTTGTCAACGTTTTGGATAGTTTTATTGAGTATGTGTACAGCATTGTTGATGTTAGTGATGGGTGTACTGTTTAGAGTTGTGAAGTGTTGTTCTGTCTCATTTGTAAATGCTTCCCAGTTAGCTCTTTTATAATTGGTGTATGTGTGTTTGTGGCTAGCTGGGGTGAGTCTGGTTTTGGTGGTGATAATGATCGGGAGGTGGTCAGAGCCTAAGGTTCTGACCACCCTCCAGGATGTTGTGGGGGCGAGTTCTGGGGAGCAAAAGGTGATGTCTGGAGATGATGGGTTATAGAGGGCTTGGTGAGGAATATGGGTATGTTGATGGATGTCGTTAAGGATGATGAGGTTATCGGTTTGGTTTTGTAGTACCAGCCCTCTGTCTGTATCGGGGTTGTCGACAAACCAGGCCGACGTCTTGGCATTGAAGTCACCACCCAGGATGATGTGTGGGGTGTGTGGGGTGTTTGTGATGTGTTGTAAGTGTGGTCTGTATCCATTTGGTACTGTAGGGGATGTTTGGGGAGGGATGTATGTGTTTATGATGGTTATGTTGGAGTTGTTGCCAGTGCGTATTTTAATTGATTGTATTTCTGTTGTGTTATCATTTGGGGGGAGGAGGGATTTGGTTTGTACACTGGTAACTATGTATGATATTTTTTTGTGTACCAGGGTGATGAGTCCACCGCCCCCGCCAACAGCCCGGTCTTGTCTGATGGTGGTGAAATTATGAAATGTGGGTGTTTTTTGTGTTGTGCGGAGTTTTGTTTCTTGTAAGATGGCAATGTGTATGTTGTGTTGTTTGATGAAGTGTGAGAGTTCGTGTTTCTTTGTGTTGATGCCATCTATGTTCAATTGAAGAATGTTAATGTTATGTGCAAGATGTATGTTGGGTGCTGCTGCATGAGGATGGGGTCGGGGTGGGGGGGGGGGGGGGGAGAGGCGGCTGGGGGGGGGATGGGTGAGGTGGGGGGGGGGGATTGGGGAGCACGAGATGGGGGTTGGAATGGATTAGGATGGGGTGTGGTGTGTTGAGTTGAGGATGTGGATGGTATGGGAAGGTTAGGTGGGTTAGGGAGGAGAGGTGGACGGGTTTTAGGAGGGGGAGTGGATGATATGGGAAGGCTAGGTGGGTTGGGGAGGAGAGGTGGACGGGTTTTAGGCGAGGGATTTGACTGGGAGAGGGAGGGGCATGAGGAACAGGTCCAGGTGTTCGTGTAGTGTTTCTTGGAGGCAAGTGTTGTACAGGTGAAGTGGGTCCAGTTCCTGCATGAATTGCAGAGAACTGAACCCTTAGTGTGGCGACTCGAAGTGATGGGTTTTGAGCAAGTTGGACATATGTATGTGTACGTGGGTCCTGGGTTGCTCTCAATGTCTCCGGCTAGAAGAAGTCTTCGAGAAATGACAGCCGGAGAGTCATTTCTCGGTGTAGGAAAAACTGTGTAATGTGTGTGTGTGGTGTGAGAGATGTGGAAATTCCCGGCGCGACCGAAGCCGCTCCAAGGAGCCGTGCCCCCAGGGAGGGGGCAGGGGATGGTTGTGACGGTTTGGCTAAGCTTGTTAGGTTAGGCTAATGTCTTTTCAAAATTCAAAGTCCCTAGATTGTTGGGGAATGCCGGCTTATTCGGACCATGGCTGATTCGGACCTTGGTCGATTCAGCCCACAATGAGGCTGATTCGGACCATATCAGTGGCCGATTCGGACCATGCCATTGGCGGACTCGGACCATGCCATTGGCGGACTCGGACCATAACATGGCTGACTCGGACCACTAATATTTTGTCTGATGGCGTAATGGTTTCAATCTGATAAAACACCATTACAGGTTTAGGGGGACATTTTGATTATTTATTTACACAAATTAAGTGTTAAATGTGATAGTCTTTACCCATTTAATGTCCACAGATCCTTCTTAAGCTGTTTAAAACGTCTAATGAGAGCCAGAAAATATAGCTAAACATGCATAAGCTTCATATGGTTATTGGATCAATTGACAATCGATTCTTTTTCCGATTCAGTCTCAGTTGAGATTTCTGGACAATGACGATCTTAGACAATGAAGATTGTAGGGTATGATTAAAGAATATTCTGTTAACTCTTTTGTTGTAGATTACGAAAAGGTGCTATGGAAAGCTCTAAGCTCAGTTTTCGACGAGTCTCGTATTCTTGGGTCATTTATATTGAAAACAATTATATAAATAACTAGTAATTGGTCTGTTGAAAATATCAGTGAAGGCTATTCGGTAGAAGCGTAAGGACAAATAATGATGTAGACTATTGTAGAGGACTACATCATTATTTGTCCTTATGCTTCTACCGAATATACTGATATTTGCAACTGAAAAATTACTAGTTAGCCTATTTATGTAATTTTTTCAACATAAATCACCCACGAATACGAGGCTCGTCAAAAACTGACCTTACAAACTGGCACAACCTCTTAAATAGGAGGGCAAGGAAAGGGAATCTCCCTTTTTACTTCCTAGTAGAATTGTTGTATAATGCGGCAAGAAGTAGGCTATTCCCAATCAAGTGGATTACAGCCAATAAGAGAAGGAAAGTTAACCAGCTGCCTCAAAAAGCATATCAGGACAACTAAACAAAATAAAGCTCTTCTATGGGACAAATATAACAAACACAAAATTTCTACCGGTCAAATGATTTTTACGGTATAATCCTGCGTAGCGGGAGTAATGATATCTCAGGAATTTGGCCTAGTTACAGTATATATTTTTTGTTTTGTACTTGTACCGGTATATCTATTATGAATATTACGTCGGAGATGGTTAGAAGTGGGAAATATACTGAATAAATTAATGTTTACAGAGTATCTGTGGACTCACTTTCTACAATTTCCCAGCTCATCTGATGGACGACGAGTGGAGGCGAGTCGAGTTGTACTGTATACTGATATTCTATTGGTCAATAAACTGGGTGTGACATCACGAGCGATGATGGCATATGAATGGTTTATGTGGGAGTACGTCACTGTCTAGACAGTGACGTCACAAATTCTCGCGATATTTGAACGGCTGTAGAAATACACGTCAGTCCATATAATGAGCCTCTTTTGTTTCTCAATCCCTCTACGTCACATTGATTCATTTATTATCCTTGGTGTTTATAAGTTCTCGGAGTCGGGCCAGTCGGCCATATTTGAAATGGTGGAACTGTTGTTCAATGAATAGTGAAGTGTTTTTGCTTTATGAAAACACCTACAACATCATCTATTTAACGGGATTATGAACAGAGCTTCCAGCTGCATTGTGTTAATGTGGCTGCAGACCATTATTCTCCACTACACCGATGGTAAGGGTTTTATACCGTCGTTATTTGGGTCCAAGCCTAGGCTACGTTTACCACGGAATCTTTAATGTACAGTCAGGACCCCCAATTCGCGAGAATAGGGGTGACAGGAGGCATCGCGTATTGTGGAACTAACTTTAAATGGGAATAATTAGATTGGATGACATCTCTCAATTATGGCCTATTTTCGACATTTTTGGCTCTACAGTACAGTCTATATCTTATATATAAGAAGAACAATGAATACAAATATGAAACCTTACCTTAAAATTAGTAGTAGATACGCTAGGACTAGGACCGTAGGACTTCACGATTTTCTCCAACTTCTCCCTCCCTGACTAAATCGTACGAACAGTTTACTCTGACAAGCCTATTGCACAGTTTCCTTCTCCTTTTTTCTTGCGATCCAACACTTCCACCTTCATTTTGTGTGTTATCTTCTTATATTGGCGTGGCATGGCGAAAAAAGTGGCAGGCACTACAAACGTTTGGTCACTCCGCACGGCTATGAGCGCTTGAGCGGGACTGTGGGAGGGAGGGAGGGAGGGAGGGAGGGAGGGTAAGCGTGAGGGAAGGCAGGCGTATGCCCGTCTTCTTCTCTTTTCGGAGCTACAACTGGGCCTCGCGTTATATTGGCGTGGCATGGCGAAAAAAGTGGCAGGCACTACAAACGTTTGGTCACTCCGCACGGCTATGAGCGCTTGAGCGGGACTGTGGGAGGGAGGGTAAGCGGGAGGGAAGGCAGGCGTATGCCCGTCTTCTTCTCTTTTCGGAGCTACACCTGGGCCTCGCGAAACGTAGACGTGCTCGCGTATCAAGCGGGAATAGCGGATTTGGCCCCTTCTTAGCTCTCGATTCGTGTATTGTGGTACCAGCTCGCGTAATTAATGTTTAATTAATTAATGTTATTTTCGAGGGGTAACTCGTGTATTAGGGTTTTCGCGCATTGTGGAATCGTGTATTGGGGGTCCTGACTGTACAGTAAACTTCCGTTAATCCGAAGGGCAGCGGACCGGCGCTCGTTCGGATTAGTGGATTTTTCGGATTATCGGACTTTACCCCTATGAACCTGTGTATGACGAAAACATTGAGGCATTAGGCCACCCAAATGACACAATGGTGCACACACACATATCATATGTTCATGAAATCACTTCAAAAGTTTACCATTGTCATTGTAGCCTATTACCTACTTCAAAACATTCAGATTAATGGTCAAAGGAATCTGCTGATATAAACGTGAACACCATATGTCCGCATCGTCGTCTTCTTCTTCTTCCGTCTACTAGCGAGTTTGTCTTGCTCTTGAAGATCAGATCAGATGTGGTTCGGGAAGTAATGCCTTAACAACGGCACTTCCCTGAGAGGTTCTTGTAATTTTCCTTTTGTGATTTTCCTTTTGTGACGTGCTCTGTTATACAGTATTATATTGTATTGAAAGCACCCTTGTCTTGTTGTCTTGAAAGCACCCTTGGGACGCTCCAATCACTGAACTATAAATAGTAGCGTATCGGAACGTCCAAAGGTGCGTTTTCAAGCTCAAGACTGAATGCGCTTGCAGAAAATGCGGTGCAAGCCAGTAGCGCATCGGAGCGTCCCAAGGATGCGTTCAAGAGCAAAACAAACTCTCTAGCAGACGATGTGGAAGAAGAAGAAGAAGGTGTTTACGTTTATATCAGTAGCTTCCTTTGACCATTAATCTGAATGTTTTGAAGTAGGTAATAGGCTACAATGACAATGGTAAAATTTTAAAGTGAATTCATGAACATATATTATGTGTCATTTGAGTGGACTAATGCCTCAAAAAGGGGACTTTGGGACTTCTTGAAATTCGGACCATCGGGTGAATTCGGATTTGGCCTCAAATTGAAAAATTCGGACTATTGGAGATTCGAATCATCGGTCGTCGGATTAACGGACGTTTACTGTATATCCTCAATACAGACTTATTTCCTTCACTTACCTCGTCAATAATAACCCATATAGGTGCAGAGGGCATGAATTATATCAAAGAAAAAGTGATGTTGAAACATTATCTGCAATTTAGCCATGTTGATTAACTCTTAGCCCACTTAACCCATTCAGACTCATATGACGCAGAGGTTGCCAGATTAGCAATAAGAAATAGAGTTCTCTCACTCTTATAATTACAGTACCTCTTTTGGTGACCGTCAATCTTTTATTAATTAAATACGAAACCAGCGGGGGTGTGGGGGCAGCAGCCCCCATCTAATATACTAGGTTAGGTTAGGTTGTTAGGTTACGCTAATATTACCCCTTATTTTCGTCTTTTACCCCTCAATTTCCCTGTAGGCTACTTCATAGCCCTCCCAACTATCGGGGGCCGTATCTTAAGATTGTTGGATAATGGGGTATTTTTTTTTTCCGGAGATTCTAATTAATGACAACCACTGTATAATGATGAAAACTAGCTAAAACCAAAAAAAAAACAATCACAAAATAAATGTTGGCCAGTTTCCTTGATATTTTCCCTAATTTCCATGAACAAATTTTATTATAGAAACCTTATAAATCATATAAATAACAAATCCACAAAAATAAAATCCATGAAAAGAGCTGTGGTCCGTCTCCTTAATATTGACCGAAAAAACGCCCATTCTAATCAATCTCAGAGCTCTTTCGGACATCCTCACTGTTTACAAACGCCTTCTTTATGCAGTATACCGGTAATCAATATTGACCCCCTGCTGGCAACATAGATGACGATTTCAATAATTCATAGGGGGGGGGGTGAGGGGGTAAAGCCCCCCCTCACCCCATCGTGTATAAAACATTGGCATTATAACTAAGACCATGAATACACTCATTTCTCAAAATCTGGAGGAAAAAAACATGAAAAATAAGGGTGCAAGCCTATTCCCTATAATTACCAATACAGTATATCAGTTCATCTTGGGACGATACCGCTCTCGCAGATTAATCTTACCGTTCACGAGCCAAATACGGGGGGGGGGGTGAATACTAATTAGTATTGATAAATAGAAACACTGAATATCAAGACGCAAATTACACAGTGCACTAATGACATTATAATACACGTTGTGTGAAACAGGTACACCGCTGATGTAAAATTAACCGGGTGTAATGACGGCATGTTGGCCGAGCCGCCGCCGAGGGCTGGAATAACGTCATCGCTGAGGCCCGCCTTGGCTGATGACGTCACGATAGTCAACAACCAATCACAAGCAAGGATACACAACGTCTTGGCTTGGTTAATCAAGATGGCTATATTCTAGTTAATCGCCGTGTTTCAACCCCTCTCTTTCCCCGATATATTTCATACCCTCCCCAGCTATCGGGGTTAGTATTGTTGAGGTAAGTGAAGAAAATAACTAAGAGATATGAGGATATAAATAAGGATCCTTAGTTAATGGGCAAACAAAATACGGTGACTCCCGCTACATAGGATCTTACCGAACACACTGCCCCAGTATGTAGTCGAACTAAGTCGATTCCGAATCAATAAGGGAGTTTGAAAGTAATCTTGATAAAGCATGGGGAAACCAAGATTTGAAGTTTGATTAGGCTATAAAGCAAAAATACAGAATAGTGCTAGGCCTAGTAAAAATTTTGCGTCTGCTACCGCCGTCGCCAACACCGTGAACGACCGCAGCAGTGCAAGTACTGGTACTGAGCTGGATACACAGGCCTAGTTTGCCTTTTTTCCAGAGGATCTAGGCCTACTGTAAGTCTTGTAAGAAACTGTAAGAAATCAAATTATCAAAACCGTATGGGCCGAATAAGCCAGGTCCGACCATTGTTGTGGTCCAAATGAGCCTGGGCCGAATCAACCGGCTACCATTGTTGGGGTATCAGAATTACAATTAGCCTAGGCCTAACAATGCAAATGCTAGCCTAATAGCCTAGAAAGTGTTTTCCGCGCTTTCTAGGCCTAACAATAAAATACACACTTACAATTGTTACAAATCATGGTAAACCTGACTTTTTGGACCAACAGCGATTTCATTAAGTTTTATTTTGTTTTTTGTATTTTTTCCTTCAGATATAGTGTTGTTTTATACTGAAGAGGAGCGGAAATGAGTATTTACCCATTATCCAACAATCTAAAAACACACCCCTATTAGACTAGGGCCTAGGCCTATTTTTTTTTTTCTAGGCTAGGCCTATTAGCCTAACCTAACAACCTTACCTAACCTAACCTAGTATATGGGTGGGGCTGCTGCCCCCACACCCCCGCTGGTTAAGTTTTTTTTTTTTTTTTTTTTTGGGTGCCATTAGCCTAACTTAACAACCTAACCTAACCTAACCTAGTACAGTCTGGCCTGCCAATACGCGAGAATATGGGCGACACGCGAGGGCGCGGAATGAAAATTTGCGTATTAGCAATAGAGTATTATATGGGAATAAATCGATATGGGCGGCACTGACTCCAAGTTGTCTACTTTAGGCCTATTTATCTCCGTCAATTGCCACAAAAGGTACATATATGTATACATAAACATCCAAATCATAAGAAAATATAACAATAATAATAAACTCACCTTAAAATTATTAGTAAATGTCCAACACGAGTCGGACAGCTGTTGCGCGAGCGTGGACTGAGGGTAGACTGGCGTATCCCACAATGCCCTGCGTGCCTACGTAACTGGCGCGGAATGGTGGGGGGCCTCACGTATTAGCAGAACTCCCCGGAATTGCCCTTATATCGGGCCCGAATTCGCGTTTTAAAGGTACATCACGCGTTTTGAAAGTTTTGGGTATGATTCGACCCCCTCCTCGCGTATAAGGTGAATCGCGTATTGGCAGGTCAGACTGTATATGGGTGCGGGCTGCCGCCCCCACACCCCCGCTGGTTGGGTACTGGCTGAAAAACGTATTGTTTTACAGTAGCCTAGGCCTATACATGTACAGTATTTTAGTGTTTTTTTTCTTTCTCCCTTGTAGGCTATGATGTACCGGTATATGCTCTACCGGACGGGGTCGAGACGTTTCGCAGCAAGTGACGTTTCGCCTCAGGTTCGGTCAGAATCGGTTATGCCTGTTCGCAGTAAATTAATGAGACGGTTCGCAGCAGATTCGTTTAACTGCAATGAGACAGTCCGCAGCAGCTTAGGGAACAACAACTACAATAGGATAGGCCTATAAACTCCAGCTTCTGTTACTTGTCTTACAGCAGTGTTCCCTACCAATACTGCTGACTTTTAAAATATGGACCAGCACCGGTAAGCAGGCTTTTTAGTTCACCATCCAAAATACGATTATGCATTCAGTTCTTCCACACCTTTTATTCTGAATAATTTTTTGTTTTAACTTTCTTAGTAAATATATTTATATTTTGTATTCCAATACAAAAGATACTAAGCGATATTTTGTGTATAGTGTAATTATGCAGGTATTACCGTACCGGTACTATCTAGGATACATTCTAGCGCATTCCTTAAGGCTATCCCTCAACACCATCGCATCGCATTCCTAATGTCAGTGTAGAGTATATTTGTCTCTACCATAATTGTACACAAGATTTCCTAATTGGTGTAGTGTACTGGGTTTAGTGGTAATTATATATCATATAATTCAATTTTTGGCTAGCTGACATTAACCCGTCCAGTATATTATGTTCTGGCAACTATTAGACCATTTGATTCAGTTTATTAAGAAAGACTTAGGCTAGCAATGGGGGACAGGAAAACGTCATCAAAATATCACTCATTTCTATATGTATTAATGTTACAGACATATTACTCTCAAATTCGACGACGTTTTTTCTGTCTCCCATTATAAAACAATCTATGTCTAGGTCTCTCGTGGTGCTGGCAAGTTTTAGTTTCTGTGTGAGTTATCCCAGGTTCGAGTCCCGGGACTTCCTTGTGAGCTTTGTAGGCCTATTTAATTCGGGGCTTTGTCTTCTGATTTGAGACTTATCATCTTTGTGTGTTACGATGTCTACAGCTTCAACTTCCTTATAGCCTGAAACTGGCAAGTGGTCAAGTTCCCAAATTGGTGTAGTGTAGCCTACTGGGTTTAGTGGTAATTATATAGGCTATCATATACTTATATGTTTGGCTAGCTGATATTAACCCATCCAGTATATTATATTCTGGCAACTATTAGACTATTTTATTCAGTTCATTAAGAAATACTATTACTTTCTGTGTCTGTGGTCAAAAGATTTCAGTATAACTCCATTTATTGGTCACCAATTATTTTGTCATATTTGAACAGATATGGAATCTATATGCTCTAAGCATCATATTAAAATTAGTTTCAACCCTCGGCAAAACCTATTAAAAACACCGGTAACAACATGTCTACCTACCGTAAAATGGTTGTCAATACTCTCTTATAGACGGCGCGGCTTTCAGCGACGATATTTTTTCGTGAACTAGAGAGCTCTATCCTTCAACTTTTGTAATACTATCACGCCATCTGCCAATCCTCATTGGAAATACCGAGTTTCATTTCCTAACTCCTGCGCAATACGTCACGAGACACTTCTGGATTCTTATTGGGGTTTTTTTCTGACCACGTCATTAAACTCATAGATTCCGTCACGCATACCAACCAGCAACCTATCAGGTGAGTTTATTGACCTTGATTACTTCATTGCACTGAACCAATCACAGATACACACCTTCATTTAAGTCTCTCCTCACTTTAGTCATGGACGCCACTTGTAATGGTTGTTCACCCCTCCCACATTCAGTGATAATTGACACTACAAGGAACAATAGTGCAGCCCTTAAGGTTTTTACTGACCATGGTTGTTTGCCTACCTCTGTTTCCTGCAAACTCTGCTCAAACGAATGTTACTATTATGAACCGGCAGACAAGTGGCGATGCGGTCATTATTGGTTTTTAAATAAAACCACTACTCGTCGTAACTCCTCGTCGAAAACGTGGACGCATCTCTTCCCCACCTACTCCCTCCACATCTCAATAAGGTATGCAGTTACGCTTTCATATTTTCGCGGGTTTAAAAACGGCGAAAACAAAATTATTTAAGCAAAACTTGGCTCATGTTTTAAGGTATTTCCGTAATTGTTTAATCGAAGTCCTCTTTTTTTTCTAGTTATTAAAAACGTATTCTATGGTGTATTATATGATACATAGAAGCAATAGAACTGTTCAAATGACCTGGGAAGTGTATATTAACCCTCCAGCCCCGGCTATGTATTATATATATATTCCTCGAAACCCGGGTGTTTTGGCCGAAAAACGTCTAGGCTAGGCTACCGTATATGTGTTAATCTGACTGCTTCCCGCATCCCCAAGCGTAGCTGTGTTATTTACCTGTAGAATGGCATTAAGTAGAGCTCTCTAAGTCAACTGGTTGAGTTGTGATGATGATTTCATTGGAGATAACTTTATGGCGAAAACAGCCACTTTACACTACTTTTCGATACTTAACAACAACATACAGGCACACACGAACAAGCGACGCTCTCCTTCTTGTGGCCGGAGATGCGGGGCGTCGGTCCAGCCGGCTGTTGTTTACATGCGTCGGACCGACGCCTCGCACGCGAAGCTCACAGGCTTTCAACCACTGGGCGTTCAAGAGCCCTTCCGGACAGCTGTTATATGCTTTTTTATGGGCGTTCAAGAGCCCTTCCGTGGTGAGAGGGTTAAACCAAATACAAAACTTTGAATAATGAGGTAAGAGATATGTGTTTTTTATCACTTTTCATCCCAAGACCAGCGGGGGTCTGGGGGCAGCAGTCCCCAGGATGCCCATGTTACCTTAGGTTAGGTTAGGTTAATGACCAGCTATGTAAATACAGTAGTGAACATTTGGTTTAGTCTGTGCTCAAAAATCCATTTTCTTTAGCAGGCCATACACTAAACAATTACCCCCTTTTCACAGACAAATACACAAACAATCTGTCAAAGATGCAAATAGCGGGGGTGTGGGGGTGGCAGCCCCCACCCATAATACTAGGATAGGTTAGGTAAGGTTGTTAGGTTAGGCTAATGTCCTTTCAAAGGGGTATAGGCTTGTAAACACTATGATAGCTTAACATGAGCCAAAAATCGAAATTAGGTTAGTGTAATTTGTTTACTCTTAAAACTCGCAAAATCAGAGCCAACTTTTCCCAAAACTTGGCTCGGGTTTTCCAAAATTCGGGTTTTATGGCTTTGCAATTTCGGGAAACCTGAGCCAAATTTCTAAATGAGGTTACTGTCATTTCTTGGTCTACAAACTCGCAAAATCCGAGCCAGCTTTGGCCAAAACCTGGCTCCGGTTTTCCAAAATTCGGGTTTTATGGCTTTGCAATTTTGGGAAACCTGAGCCAAATTTCTAAATGAGGTTACTGTCATTTGTTTGTTTACAAACTCGCAAAATCCGAGCCAGCTTTGGCCAAAAGCTGGCTCGGGTTTTCCAAAATTTGGGTTTTATGGGTTTGCAATTTTGGGAAACCTGAGCCAAATTTCTAAATGAGGTTACTGTCATTTTGTTGTCTACAAACTCGCAAAATCCGAGCCAGCTTTGGCCAAAACTTGGCTCGGGTTTTCGAAATATTGGGTTTTAGGCCTTTGAAATACCTTCAAACCCGAGCCAAGTTTTGCTTGAATACGTTTGTAGGCCTATCGCCATTTTACGCATTTAACCCCTCATTTTCCCTGTACTTCATAGCCCTCCCCACTATCGGGCGGCGTGTCTTAACCCGTTGAGACCCAGCGTCGCACGTGTTGCGTCGGCAGTCTTTGATCACCAACTCCCAGCGACGCATCACGTGCGTCCGACATATAAAAAACACTTACGTGGCTCGTAAGGTAGGAAATGGCGGGAGAATAGGAGGGGGAGGTACCGTAGTGTGTGGGGGAGCCGGGCCAGTAGGTGTGAGCGGGCCGAGACAGCCGCGCGGCTGGTGGTGGTGGGCTTAGTGGGGATAGTTTACACCCCTAGTTTACCGCCATTTTGAACCTTCATTACTCCGGTCGTATGGGAGCTAGAGGCTTGAGATTTATGTGAGATACTCCTTAGGATGTATGCCGTACAATGCCATATTCAGTTTTTACCCTAGTGCTCCCGGGCGGGTGGTCATGCGGGGGAGACGAACTATTGAAACCCCCCCCCCCCCCCAAATGACCGAAATGAGTTTTTTTTATTTGTGTGTTCATTTCTCACCATTCTCTTCCATTTTGGCTCAACACATTTTTTGAAGCCCCCCCCCCCCCCCCCAAAAAAATGTCAGAGGTGATTTTTTTTTTCATTTCTCATCCTTGTCTTCCATTTTAGCAAACAAAAAAAATAAGTGAAAATGGCTTGGGACTGGGGTGAACAAAATATTATAACTAGCCGGGGCTCAACGGGTTAAGATCGTTGTATAGGCCTAATGGGGAAAACGGTTTCGTCGAGGGTTCTAATTATTTCTAAACACTATATATTAGGCAAACAGGCACCGGCACTGGAACTAATAGAGTTTTCCCATGCTAGAATAAGAAGGGGCTATAGAAAAAATGAACAGAAGTAAGTCACCGGGACCGGATGGGATACACCCAAGAATCATATAAGGAAGGAGGGGAGATGTTAGTAGAGCCATTGAAAATGTTATTTGAGGTATCGTTTAATACAGGACAAATCCCGATGGACTGGAGAGAGGCGAACATAACAGCTATATTTAAGAAGGGAAAGAGAAATGATCCAGGGAATTATAGACCAGTCAGTTTGACAAGTGTTGTGTGTAAACTAATGGAAACGGTAATTAGAGAAGGAATAATGGATCATATGAAGTCAAACCAACTTTTCAGTGGGAGACAGTTCGGATTCTTGCCGGGGAGGTCGACGGTACTACAGCTAATTAAGGTGGTAGATGATTGGATGCAAATTCTAGAAGATGGTGATGTAATAGACGTGGTATATTGCGATTTTATGAAGGCCTTCGATAAGGTCCCACATAAAAGGTTAATAGAGAAAGTTAGAAGCTATAATATAGGGGAGAAATGTGTGAAATGGATAGAAGCCTTCCTGAAAGATCGGAGACAGAGGGTACTGGTGAATGGAATAGGCTCGGGGTGGAGGGAAATTACAAGTGGGGTACCTCAGGGATCTGTGTTGGGACCACTGCTGTTCGTTATATTTATCAACGACTTGCCTGAAGTTATAACTAATGGAAGTGAGGTATACCTGTATGCGGATGACACTAAACTGTATAGAAGAGTGAGGAGTAAGGAAGATATGGGTTTGCTTCAAGGAGATGTGGAGGGCATGAAGGGATGGTCTGAGCATTGGTTAATGCCTTTTCATCCAAAAAAATGCAAGTACATGCGGATTGGGACCAGCAAGATAGACAAGGTAGGATACAGTATGTATGAAGCGATGGAGGAAGTGAGTGCAGAAAAGGATATAGGAGTAGTGATAGACAATAAGTTAAATTTCTCAGAACATTTAGCGGAAAAGATAAACAAAGCCAATAGAATTGTAGGGCTGATAAGGAGGACATTTGTGTCACTTGACGAAGAAATCTTCAGGAATCTCTATACAGCGCTGCTTAGGCCGCACCTGTAATATGCAAACCAGGTGTGGGCTCCATATATGGTAAAGGATATAGAAGCAGTGGAGAAAGTGCAGAGGAGAGCTAGGGAGCTGGTACCAACGTTGAAGAACGCAGGCTATGAGCAGAGGTTGAGGACAGTGGGGCTTCCGACACTGGCATATAGGAGAAAGAGAGGGGATATGATAGAGACTTTTAAGATAGTGTCAGGAAAGTACGATGAGGATGTGTGTGAAGGTATCTTCTTGATGCGGGAGGGAACAAGAACGAGAGGACACTCTAAGAAAATTTACAAAGAAAGAAATAGGCTTGAGAAGGCAAAGAACTCATTTTGTGATAGAGTGGTAAATGAGTGGAACGCACTGCCCCAGTATGTAGTCGATTCCGAATCAATAAGGGAGTTTGAAAGTAATCTTGATAAAGCATGGGGAAGACAAGATTTGAAGTTTGATTATAAAACAAAAATACAGAATAGTAAAAATGTTGCGTCTGCTACCGCCGCCGCCAACACCGTGAACGACCGCAGCAGTGCAAGTACTGGTACCGAGCTGGATACACAGGCATAGTTTGCCTTTTTCCAGAGGATCTACTGTAAGAAACTGTAAGAATATATTGATGAAAACTAACAGGGAAAAATAAAAAAATCCTTGGGAAAATTGGTGACCAATAAATGGAGTTTTTCCAAGATTTCTACTTCACCAGTTAGGAAGAATCCACTTATTCAAACCAATCAGCCGTGGCATAACAATATTAATACAAAAATAATAATAATAAACCCGTGTTGGCCAGTGTCAATTTGGTCAATATACAGGAGGCGCTACAATATTGGTAAAAAATTAAGCTCAATAGCATGTGATTAAGCGATTTTTCTCCAAATTGTTGATGTAGGTGTCATTCCCGGGAAACTAACATAATACATATTATATGGATATTTACGTTTTAAGGGTTTGTTTACACTTCTTCTTTTTCGTCTTCATCTGGGAGACTTCTTTTGCGTGACTGTCAGTCAACAACTGAGACATCTGGTGGCGAATGCAATGAACTATACTGGTGGCGTCGTGGCTAAAGTAATCACCCTACCTAATTCATGCCAAGAGTACTCGAGTTCACTGACACGTGATGTCTATCGACCAATCAGGTGATGCCATGATTTGGAAAACAGGTGGCCCAGGATATAAGCTGTCAGTTTGACTCTGGCCAGCTTGTGTAGAGGGTGTGAGCCGATCAAAGCTTTTTCCACAGTCTTTAAAAACACTGAGGCTGCTTAAGACCTTTTCGCCTTCCAATAAGTGTAAACTGTCCAAAGTGCAATAACCAGTGTTCCAAATACAGCTGACGAGGACAGCTGGTTTTGAAATGCACATACACTTGTTTTACATGGAAAAATTCGAAACAAAAATCCACCAGCTGTTGACCAAGATGAGTGGTGATCGAGCCTCCAGCGGCCAGCCAGGCAGCCCAGTACCTCCTCTGTTCATTAAGGTTAGTTGGGACAACATAAAGGAGCCGGACCACAGCTAGCTCGGGAATCTTAATTAATGGGTGATCGCAAAGTAACAAAGTAAAAGATTTTTTCGCATAGGATTAAACTGGCATGCAAGGGCTAGTTGGCTATACTGATGTTTTGGACCGACAGTTAGCCCATCGATCTTTTTAGGCCTAATAGGTCCGGTAGAGCATAGGCTATACATCATTGCTATATATGTCATTAAGAGCTGAAATTTATTATAAGGGAGAACAAAAATAAAATAAAATACATAGGCTAGGCCTACTGTAAAACAATAAGTTTTTCAGCCAGTACCCAACCAGCGGGGGTGTGGGGGCGGCAGCCCCCACCAATAATACTAGGTTAAGTTAGGTAAGGTTGTTAGGCTAGGCTAATGTTAACCCCATTCTTACAAGGTTAGGTTAGGTAAGGTTGTTAGGTTAGGCTAATGTTAACCCCATTCTTACTAGGTTAGGTTAGGTAAGGTTGTTAGGTTAGGCTAATGTTAACCCCATTCTTACTAGGTTAGGTTAGGTAAGGTTGTTATGTTAGGCTAATGTTAACCCCATTCTTACTTCGTTAGGTTAGGCTAATGTTAACCTTATGAAAACCCAAACAAAGATTTTATTAGGGTTACTGTGTAATTTTAACATGAACATTAGTAAAATCCGAGCCAAGTTTCGTCAAAACTTGGCTCGTGTTTTCTAAATGTCGGGTTATATGGGTATGGAAATTTACAAAACCCGAGCCAACATGTTAATAAGGTTACTGTGTTATTTTCATTTTTAAATTAGTTAAATCCGAGCCAAGTTTCGTCACAACTTGGCTCGGGTTTTATGGGTCTGGAAATTGACAAAACCCGAGCCAATAATTTACCAAGGTTACTGTGTTTTTTTCATTTTTACATTTGTTAAATCCGAGCCAAGTTTCGTCAAAACTTGGCTCGGGTTTTCAAAAAGTCGGGTTTTATGGGTCTGGAAATTGACAAAACCCGAGCCAATATTTTACCAAGGTTACTGTGTTTTTTTCATTTTTACATTTGTTAAATCCGAGCCAAGTTTCGTCAAAACTTGACTCGGGTTTTCAAAAAATCAGGTTTTATGGGTCTGGAAATTGAACAAACCCGAGCCAAATTTGGGTTACAAATGTGCATTATCGTGTTCTATACGCTTTTTACCCCTCAATTTCCCTGATCTTCATAGCCCTCCCCACTATCGGGGGGCGTGTCTTTAGATTGATGGATAATGGGTAAATGCTTAATTCCCATTCAATTTCATCCCTAGATTCCACTAAAACACCAAAAACAAAATCAAAATAGCCTACAAAAAAAAATACCTGAAAAACACGTTCTTGCGTCTCCTGTATTTGGCTGTATATTAACCGTCAATTTAGCTACTTTCCCACGACACTAGCGGTATTAAAGTTAAGCATCTTGATTTGGTAGCTGGTGTGGGACGGTTCGCCTCAGTTCCAATATATCGTCCAGGCTCGTTCGCCGCGGTAAGGCGAACCGTCACTTGCTGCGAAACGTCTTGCTCCCTACCGGACCGATTAGGCCTAAACAGATCGATGGGCTAACTGTCGGTCCAAAACATCAGTATAACCAAAATCATTAGCCTAGGCCTAGCCTACAATAAAACAATAAAAATAGAATATCCTAGGCTAGGCCTAGCCTAAAAGGAGTTGTTGTTCTTCAGAATTACCAGCCTAGGATGATTTGATCCAAGGGCCAAGTTGATTTGCCCATAGCCTAGGCCTAGCCTCTAAATTTGTGTAGGCTACTGTTCATAGGCCTAGGCTATAGGCTAATTGAGGACTGAACTAAGAGAACCGCAGACTCAGTTACAGAGCAGCAAAGGACTTCCTGGGCTCAGATAGCCCCCTGGCCTGGGCCGAGATCAACAAAAATAGGCCTAGGCAGCTAGGCTACGTCAAATTTCTGGCATTTCCTTTTTTAATCTAGGCTACGTCTATGCTACTAGGAACTACAGTGCCAAATTAGCAGGCGACATGGGACTTTCTGTGCCATAAAGTACACCAATAGGCCTAGAGCCAGGGTAAGCGCCCAAACTGATGGTAGATTAAGCTAGGCCTAGGCCTACTGGTTAAATAACAGTAGCCTACTGGGACGCTACCTCAGCCTGACATTTATAAATAACTCCTCTTACCTCTGTCCACGTGGGTTGTCCTGGAACTTCCCCACGTCTTCATACACTAAATCCACAAAGTTCTGGTCCTCGTTGCTTAAAAACCTCCCACCCATTTATAACACCAGCGTAGTTGTCACAGAAAAACACAAACAAAAATCTACAAGGATGTTTCTGCCACTGAGACTGAGGTTATGACGTCACAATAAAAACAATACACCTTTCTTAAAATTGTAAATAATCTATAAACTAAGTAAATATATTTGTATGTAAAATATTGAATGATATATTGCTTATAAAATTGTTGGTTTGAATTTATAGAAGCTTATTTTCTCTATTTACAATTATTTCGAAAAGTGTAAGGCCTAATGTTTTTTTTTCAAACGTCAAACCATGCAACAGAATGTATTTAATTTGACAATTTTTAACTAGTGGAACATTTCATGGAAAGTAAATTTCACGTAGTCACATTATATTTGTATAGCAGGTATTTGCATATACTGCACAAATTACAGATTTAAATATGACATTTTCTTTAGTCACCCTATGAATGCCATGATAGTCGTTTTCTATAACTTTCAGCCTTCTATAACTATTAAAGAAAACTACATTGGATTTATGTTGAACACTAACGTTGAGAGACCTACAGAGGGCTGCTCCCGGGCAGCATGATACGGGGGATATTACGGGTTAAGGACCGGATCAGAAGAAAGAGTAAGAAATAATCCCCCCCTCTCTACCTCGTCTTTACAGCCAAAACTCGCAAGTAGTCAATTTGACTACTTGCGAGCTTTGAGCTGTAAGGAAGTTAGAGCTTTATAGGTATCGATATTTAGCAGAATTATAGCCTATACGTTACGCGAGTGCGTGATGGTTAGAAATATTGCTATATTTGGTTTTGCGTATCTATATTATAGGTTTGACTCCTGTAAGGAGATAAAGAAAACCTAATATTTAGTAGTGGCCCCGTAATCATTGACGAACATGCCTATTACATAAGGCATCCTCTTCAAACACTAATCCGCCGTAGTTTGAATCTACCGCGCAGAGCATTTAAAAACTGAGGAGCCTTCATCATGAGCGCACGCGACCTCACTCATGGCTTCAGTCATTATGAATTGGGTTCTCACTACGAAAAAACTTCGTAAAAAATAAAACAAAAAGAAAATAAGAATAACTATCCAATAAGCTTTCCATCATATCGTGGATGTACTTGTGTGGATCTTTGACCAGACGCTGATTCAGGCGTCATTCTTCCTTCACTGACATATCAAGTAAACCAAAATCCTTAATACATCAACGAATGGGAAGGGGATGGTCGGGAGGGCCCCAGTCGTCAATGATTACGGGGCCACTACTAAATATTAGGTTTTCTTTATCTCCTTACAGGAGTCAAACCTATAATTTATTATAATTTATCATTGACGAACATGCCTGATTTCTAAGACTGGAGGGGGACATTCGTAATCATATCATAACTCTAGAAAAGCAGATAATAAAAACAACCACATAGTATTCTTACTTTGAAAATATATTTAATACGGCGCAGCCCATATATATACAAGAAAGGGGTTCAGGCAGGTGCGTGCTTCAAAGAAGCCTGCTTGACAAAAAAGGGTAACTCTGAAGATTCTGTGAACAGATCTGTAGTTACAAAGGCACCCCACTCAACGAGTGGTGACAAAAATAACAAGTTATAAGTTTACATGTGCACATAATAAACCCCAAAATAATCGTGGAGATAATTTGCAAAAGATCTTCACTGTTTAATATTAAATTGCTTTCGCAGCTAAAACTACTATAACAACCCTGTTGTTTTGTACTAACATTGTACTAGCACAATTTCTCGCAGAGAAATTTTCATATCACATTAACCATAAATTGTATCACAGCTCTCACACTCCGGCGGGGTCTAGGGTGTCCTATGTTAACTGACTGCACCCCCCCCCCCCCCCCCCCTTTTCTTGAAAGTAAACAAAAGTGACTGAAGGGCCACCTAGACCCTCTGCCTTAAAGCTATACATGGTAAGGAAGGTTTATCTAGAGCAACTGACAAGTATCTAGTAAAAAACGTAGGATTAGACGCCCACAACTGTGTGGACGAAATATCTTCTACTGAAAAATTCTTCAGGAAACGTAAAGAGGCTGCCCATTTGCATAAATCGTGGGCCCGACCCACAACGCCGGGATTACTCTCTTTAATGACTTCGACCGGAAGAGAAGCTAATCTCCGTTTCAGTAAGCGTTTACCCGTACTCGCTACCCATAAAGCACCTTGGGGGTTTAGAGGAGCTACTCTCAAATATTTGGTTAGAGCTTGCACTGGACATAGATTATGATGCACCTTTCCCCTTTTTAACGCCGGCACCGTGAACTCAGAAAACACGTGTGCACTGTGCTCATTCTTGGCTACAAATCCCGGGGAAGGTGCAATGTGAATACATTCATTAAGTCTACCAAACCTAAGGCAATTAGGTGTGTTGCTCATCGCCGCCAGCTCAGACACTCTGTTCCCGGTGGCCAAAGCCAAAAGGAATACAGCCTTTTTTAAGAGTAATGCAAAATCTGCAGTATTTTGGTACAGACGAGAGTGAAGTAAAGACAAAGCTTTGTCCAGAGACCAAGTAGGCATGAGCTGACGGGGAGGTGGGCGGAGTTTAAAACAAGCTCTCATAAAACCTGTTTCCTCCGCCACCGGTATGGAGAGACCTGTAAGGTCTAAAAAGGGCACTCTAATTGCAGTTAAGTGATTTTTTAACGTTACCACAGATAAATGTTTCTGCTCAAACAGATAATTTAAATAATTAAAAACTAAAGCTACTGATGGCACAGTCTGTTCTGTTCTAATGATCCAAGAAGTAAAGGCTTGCCAATGTGAGTGATACTGTCGTTTCGTAGACTG
The DNA here is from genome assembly GCA_032716605.1 of Paralithodes platypus. Lineage (NCBI taxonomy): Eukaryota > Metazoa > Arthropoda > Malacostraca > Decapoda > Lithodidae > Paralithodes > Paralithodes platypus. The sequence continues at coordinate 8,315,446 of CM064525.1, read as the reverse complement.
AGTATATTGATTTAATAATTTATTGGTCACATCTCTACCGTATGGTGCTAGCCACTTGGCCTCCTGAATGTCCATAATGCAAAAGTCAGCGAGGTCGCTAGGTTCCCAATCGTGTCTAAGTGGAAATACCCGACCGGGAGCGACACCGGGTGCGGGCACCACGTCTTTAATTGCTGGTACCACAACTGCGCCGGCCACAGGGGCGCGACTAGTGAGACTAAGCCTCGATAATCTCGTAGTTTGTTCACTACGTGGCACATTAGTGACGCATCTGGCGGCGGAAACAGATAGATGGAGCTCCATCTGTTCCAGTCTGTCATTAGGGCGTCTGGCCCCCCTGCCGGCGTTTTCGTCCGGCGGGCGAGATATAGAGGGAGTTTGTGAGTCTCCTCGGACGCAAACAGATCCACTTGTGGATGGGAGAGCTCTGCAATCATTAGGTTGAAAATGGGTTGCTTGAGCTCCCATTCTACTGTCGTGCTCTGTCTCCGGGACAGAGCGTCTGCCCAGACGTTTGCTACGCCTGGGAGATAAGATGCGTGAAGATAAATGTCTAGTCTGTTGGCTAGAGTAAAAATCTCTTCCGACACGTTTAGCAACTTCCTTGACCTCGTTGACCCCTGTTTCTGAATACAGTGAACTGCGTTCAGATTGTCCATTCTGAAGGCCACCGACTTGCCCCGTAAAGCAGGGCCGTGAGCCTGAAGGAAATACAAGGGGACTAGTAATTCTTTGACATTGATGTGGGAGATTTCTAAGTGGGACCAAAGCCCCTGACCCTGGTGCCCCTGATTTGACTGAAATCCCCAACCTATTGTGCCTGACGCATCCGTGTCTACCCATACCGTTGGCGGAGGAGAGGTCCATGACATTATTGAGTGCAACGTTTCCCTCTTCGCCCAGACCGCTAGTAAGTTGTGGATTAATTTCGGGATGGGCCATAATTTTCCCGCCGGTAAGAGTGGGAAATATTTGTTGCCTTCCAATATTAAACGTTTTACTTTCAACCGGCCCAACATAACAGTTAGTTGAATCCAGTTGAGAGAGCCGACCAGAGACTCCCAGACCCTCCGCGTCGTAGTCAGACTGTGAAGAAACATGAACAGTTTCCTGCGAAACCTGTTGCGATTGTCCACACTCTGACTCAGAGTGAGAGCAGCCGTGTCCCAGACCAGCCCTATCCACTGAATTACTCGTGAGGGAACAAGGTTTGACTTTACCAGATTTACCTTGAACCCTAGAGTTTTGACATGATTTAAAATGATGTTGACATGTTTGATGCATAATTGTTGTGTCTCTGCCACCACCAGCCAGTCGTCTAGGTACCACAAAACTCTGATTCCTTGTTTTAACAATGGCATCAGGGCTTGCCTGACTAATTTCGTGAATAACCGAGGTGCCAGGTTCAAACCGAATGGCATCCGTTGAAAAACAAAATTTTGGTGCCTGATCCGTAAGGCCAAAAACCTTTGAAATCTTTTGTTGACCGATACGTGCCAATAGGCGTCTGTCAGGTCTAGGGAACACATCCAACCTCCCGGCGGAAGTGTTAGCCTGATTTGGTGTACTGTTAACATTCGGAATGACTCGTTGTAAATATGAAGGTTCAGATAAGACTGGTCTACGACCGGTCTCATCTGAACACTGTCCCTTTTGGGAACCAAAAATATCTTGGACGTGAATACAGGGTAATTTGGGGGGACCGGGATGATGACATTCTTGGCAATCATTTCCTGGACCAGTGACTCCACCTCTAAAGAAACAAAATTCGCCGTTGTCGGCTGACGTAAGCGAGGTCGCCGGAGCCACTGCCAAGTGATGCCTTTGCGTGCCACCATCCGTGCCCAAGTGTTTAACGGCCATGCTTGGTGACACGTTCGGAACGACCCAGTTAGCAGACAAGGGTTCGCCGGCTGTACTACCCTCGGATCCGCCGGCCTTAAGACTGGCACCGGGAGTGAGAGAGACTTTAGTTTTTTATGGTGGGGTTGGTGGTGCTGGACGCTTCGCCGGCTGGCTGGTGTTGGCCGAAGACGGGCCCTGACCTGGCTTATTATGGCCGCGTCCTCTCTGACCTGAAAACCTACTCTGTCTATGCCTGTACTGACCTTGAGGGGAGGGGGAGGACTTAGGTGGAAGAAAGGGCTTAGATCCCCCGGCTGAGCTTTAGCGGCTGGCCTGGGTTTGGGGAAGTTAAAGGCAGGTTTCTTAGAAGGGGTGGGACTGTGTTTAAAGGCCTGCGCCATATTAAACACCGTTCGCCACACGTCAGGGGACATTAAAGAGGGAGTAAGCACTGGTGACATGACCACCTGATTCGCAATGCGATCAGGCAGTTTGCGGACTAAAGACATTCTGAGGTCTTGTCTCGCTCGTACCGCCTCAAGCAAGGCGGTGCGGATGTCACCCAGGGATTGGATTGACGACTGAAGAAGCAGTCGCCGGGACAATTCAACCGATCGTCTGGCATCCGCGTCTGCGATTGCCTGAGTGGACCGGAGCAAAGACTTTGCTATCTGTTGAAACACTATGTATTGAGAGAACAGGCGAAAAGCTTTCCCCCTTAGCCTAAATTCTCGGTCTAGGTGAGTTGGGGTAGGGGTAGTGAAAGGGTCTTTTAGCTCACAAAGATTAATTTTAGGGGCAGCTAAGAAAGCAAACAAAGCTGAAGGGACTCCGCCGGCAGAACACACTGGCATGGAGAACCACGAATGAGTATCTTGAGGGATCTGGTGGGAAGTTTTGGAAGTAAATGTGGTCGCAAAGTTTTGAGCCTCTGTCTCCCAATCCACCCAAGGTCCTGGACCCAACTGCCCCACCTTCAAGACTGGATTAGCTGCTTCGTCTGTGACGGTTTGTAAATCAAGTTCTGGAGTGAGAGCTGACAGAGTCTTAATGTCATTAAACCCATCCAGCTTAGACCAGTCTGAAAACAATTTTGAAGCTGAGGCAGGGGGTAAAGCCGGCTTAGAAGCATACACAAAATAGTCTTGGTGATAATAACTAGGTATAGCCTTTATATTAACGTCTAGTACATTTCCCAAAGTATCCAAGGCCCTTAATTTCTTAGATTTATTGCCCTGGATGACCCACTCACGCGGTACTGGGAGTTCCCCTGACAAGGTAGGTTGGGCGAGCTCTGGTTTAGTGGGGGTCAAAAGGACCCATGACTCGTCTGGTCCGTAAAGCAAGGGCATAGCTACCTTTCTGAGAGGCGCCTTGTCTAGAGGGGGTGGATTGACATCCGTTATAACCCTTACATTCGAAGTGGTCAATGCCGCCGTAGCAGGCCTAGTAACCACTGATGGTGACAGAGTGGGAGGGTGAGGGATCTGAGTTAAAGCAATAGAAGTCATCAGAGGCCGTACCGTAGAACTTGTCGTGGGAGCTCCCAAGTCCACTGTGGGAGTTTCCTGTTGTTGGCCAAAAAATTTAGATAAAGCATGACTAAGTAGCCCATCAATTTCCTGTGCAGTGACAAATTGACTTGATGATGTACTCACTGGTGAATCATTAATATCCTGCGCGGCGTCTAAGCCTGAACCTGACTCTTGCCCTTCCATATCCGAAATTATTGAAACCTCGTCTTTCTCATCCTGTTCCTCCTGAGAAGATCCCGCCGAAGCTGGGGTACCTTGTTGCCAAGATAAGTCAGGAATAGAGGATGGGATCGCCGCGTCCCTGTGGACGTCAGCTACTGTGTGACTAGTTTGAGTCGGAAGTGGGTGGTCAGACCCCGGCCGAGAAAATCGCCAAACACCGAGGCCTTGGCCTACACTCTCTTGGGAGTCTGAAACACTCTCAATCACTGATCCCCCTGAACTCTCCAATTCCAGGGTTAAAATGTTAATGGGTAAATCATCTTTAGGTACAGGCACCGTACTGGACCCTTGAGACCTAACACAAACTCTGTCTGGGGTAGAGGTACGATGAGAAGCACTAGAAACTGGCGAATGTAGGGAGGCCTTTCTATTATGGGAATCCTTTTTGGTAGATTTATGGCTGCGGTGTGACCGTGAACTACTCTTCGATTTGAAGGATTTATCGCCGTGACCACTGGTGGATCTTTCCGTCTTACTCTTCTTACTCGATGGTGAAGAGGCAAGACTAGGTGGCTGGTGTCTGAGAGGTGACCTAGACCGAGATCTCTCCCGAGACGAGGAGGCGGTCGCCGGGGGTGTAGGCTCTCTTGGACGTTTCGGAGTAGCAGCAGAAGACACAGAACCCTGACCAGTCTCCGCCGGCTTATGACTAGTTACTCGAGAGGAACGTTTAGGGGGAGGGTGTTCGAAAAGCAGCCTATCCCAAAGAGGGACGTTGTCGCATTGAAGTGACTTATGAGCCACAATCGTAGTATATGCTGACATCTGTTGCCTAACCTCTCGTAATGCGACCGCTGCGGTCTTATCATTGTCGCGGAGGACCTTGACACTTAATTGGGAGCAAAAGGAACAGTTGCGCATCACCCACAGACCCCTTGAACGGTCTAGACATTTAACACACTTGATGCAAAGAGTGTGCGCAAAAATAGGGATACCGGCACAGGTAGGGGTAGTGCATAAAGCAAAGACTGGGGCCAAGGTAGCCATGACAGAGAATGGTGGGGAAAACTACTGCCGGGTCTGTATTGGTCCGCCGGAGCCCAGCTCTGGAAAAAAAGAAAATTTCCAGGAATTAATGCTCATAAGGTTAACCCAACATGTTCGCACACAAGTGTTAATAACCCACCGGGTAACGAGATGTAATGACACAACGATCACAGCTCGCTACGCGGCGGGGTTCAGAATATCTAAACATAAAAAGTGAAGAATACCCTCTGACATAATATAAAGGACCAGCATGGCATTTATAGTCTTTCTGATGGTGACTGTTTCAAGATTCAATGTTGGAAAACAACCCCCCACAAAGACGCCGGCCCTTGAATTATTTAGCAGAATAACACAGGGCAGGCTGATTCGAGATCTGATTTCTAACGAATTGTCACAAAAGATCGCCGTAAGTTTGAAGGCGGCGATACATAAACGTATCTCTCAATTAAGTGGTTAATTTGAAATTGAATTGTAAATTCCTTATTTCCTCCTCCCAGGAGCACCCCCGGGTGTAAAAACGATGTTAACCCTAATTGAACCTTCGATCGCTGTAAGTGTAAAGGCGGCGATACATATAGTATCACTAAAATGGATCGGTTAACTAACTGAATGACCGAGTTGTTCATCCCACCCTACCAAGGTGCACCCGCCGGGTGAGATGTCAAAACGTTAACCCCATAAGTTCCTGTCCCCACTTCTTTGTAAAAGATCGCCGGGGAGGAAAGCCCTTAACAACAGCTAGGTTTTTCCTGTGGTTTGTAAAACCGGGTAGAAAAACTTCATAACATATGTCCGCATGAACAATGTTAGATGGGTACAGCCACTCCGCCGGGAATCAAAGGGAGCCTGAAAACAGGCACCAACACAGAGACGCAGTCCTGGAGAGCCACAGACACCTCATCGCCGGGGACACAAGCCTGTGTTGAAACCACGTGTGGCCCAACACGGCTCTCAGCCGGGTTTTTTCATGGTGAAACCGAGAAAAAAACCCGCCGGAAGGTAACCCACCCCGTTCAGAAACCATCTGAACGTACATAGGACTCGAAGGAAAGCCAAGCACGACTAGCCTAGGGACCACACAATAATCCGTGGAATTAGCCAATACACAACTAAACCAGGAAACAAACATAGTCCGTGGAATTAGCCAATACACAACTAAATCCGGATACACATGACACAGTAGGACATATTTATAAAATAAACAATAACACTTGTACATGTGGCAAAGCTACGAGCGGCTGGCTAGGCCTAAGTAGACGGCAAAGAAATGTTGAAATAAAAACAAAAAACACTGGAAATATAACAACAGGAACCACCGCCAACACACCACTGTAGCAAATACTTCCGGCAAAGGAAAGACTGACTCGGGACCCAGAAAAAACTTCACTAAGTGAAGAAAAATACGCTGGGAACGTCAGTAAGCAACGCTTACCTCATCAGAAAGATAAAAGGCAGCATAATTAACGCGTAATGAAAGCCGCCTGCATCACAAGCTAACTCAACTGTGAAAAGATCACAAGTCCACAACAGGACCACGAGGGTACATCCGAAATAGATGCCCCAAACACACGACCCAAAATACACTGCACTGCGGGCAACCAGCCCAGGACACTCCTGCTACGCATATCCTAACCTTACTCGATACATCCCGGAGTAAACAAATGAGAAAAAACTCACTAGGGACGCAGCAAATGCGGAACCAGCGGAGCGTGGGGAGACACGTCCGGGCAGGCTGAGCGCAGAGCAGAGAAGGAAGAATGACACCTGAATCAGCGTCTGGTCAAAGATCCACACAAGTACATCCACGATATGATGGAAAGCTTATTGGATAGTTATTCTTATTTTCTTTTTGTTTTTATTTTTTACGAAGTTTTTTCGTAGTGAGAACCCAATTCATAATGACTGAAGCCATGAGTGAGGTCGCGTGCGCTCATGATGAAGGCTCCTCAGTTTTTAAATGCTCTGCGCGGTAGATTCAAACTACGGCGGATTAGTGTTTGAAGAGGATGCCTTATGTAATAGGCATGTTCGTCAATGATGGAGGGGCCACTAATAAATTATGCAATACAACCATATTTTAGCCAGTAATTCTGCTGAATATCGATGTAAAAAATAAACTCAAACTTCCTTATAGGCCGAAAATCGCAAGTGGTTAATTCCTAAAGGCAAGGTTGAGGGTTGTAATGTTACTGGATATCTTTGGCGTCTTCATACACACATAAAATCAATATTGACCTAGAAATTTAACATGGCCCTGACATATGGTGAATATATTTTTAAGTTTTGAAAGTCCTCCACAATAAAAATTCATTTGCTATATTTCTGTAATGCCCTCGAAAATGTCCCGCACCCACAATAATACTAACCCGAGTTGACGTCAGGTATAGCGTAAAATAGTCGTAGATGGTAAGTCCAATAAACTCATCTCGAGAGACTATCACCGTGGTTCTTAAAAATCGGACTAAGGTTGCTATACTTTTGTACGTCCGTGGTAGTACAGTGGGTTAGCGCGCGGGCCTGGTGGTGATGGTGGTGCGTCACTAACCAGGGTTCGAACCCCACCCAAGGCATCTCAAAACCTGTGGGTTTTTAGGGGGGTTAAATTCCCTTCAGAGGTTCGTACCCCGCGCCAGGTACCAGGAAAGGTTGATCCTAAAGGTAGCCTGGGGATAATTCCCATTCCTATTTAACCTGGAAAAACCTAGCATAACATTGGCGGCAGCGGTGGTTCTTGATTCGGATAAAAGGTTGCATTACACTGCAAGTTTGGAACAGTAGAAGCATGGCAACATCGCGAAATTGGCAGCCACTCACACACATTCCCAAGTATGATGTAAACACGTATGATATTGCCACTTACTTAGACATAATAAAACCAGTGTTAGATGTGGCACTTCAAAATGACCGCGAAAAAATCGCCGTTGCATTATTGCACATTAGGCAGTTGGGAAAAGCCGTTTCCCAAATTGCTAAACAGGTAACGCCAGAGAGTACCTGGAACCAGTTTCGATCCCTCGTGATCCGGACCTTAGGGCCACTTTTGGGTTCCCTCATCTCCCCCAAAATAATACAAATCGACGAGATCAAGTATGAAGGGGATATAAATGTGACCCTCACACAACTCTACAGATACGTGAGGACCACGTATAGCTATGAAGATTACGACCAACAAAGAAATGAACTCTTATTTACCGTATTGTTAAACATCCTCATCGACGAGATCAAGTATGAAGGGGATATATATGCGACCCTCATACAACTCTACAGCTACGTGAGGCCCACGTATAGCTATGAAGATTACGACCAACTAAATGAACTCTTATTCACCGCATTGTTAAACATCCTCCCACCCCACATCACCGCCCATTTCGACCCGTATGGCTTATTAGAAGAACATAATTATGCTCTCCATCAGAGAAGAATGCCTACTCAGTTCGATGAATCCCCTATCCAACCCTTCAGCCCCTATCCAAGACTCCGTGCACCCTTCCAAAATGACTTCCGGTGAAAGTCCAACCCCAGTGCACTCTTCCTTGCCTCTATCCTCTCTGACCATCCCTAAATTTTCCCCTGCCCAGCCATCCACCAACGATCATCTTCCATCAATTGTGTTACCCCATAAACCCCATCCTTTTTCTATGCATGTCAAACAAACCCACCAACCCCAGATAACCTCTAACCAGACCGTGACTGCCACCAAGAAGATTCCCAAAATTCGTCCTGTTAACAACCCCAAGTCAATACATCAGTCCTCTACCAATAACCCCTGTTCTACACCTAACTCTTCCCCCACCAACCCTCCGCAGCCCCCCCCAACAAGCCCCGTATTCTAGCTATGCCTACCTATGTAGGCCTACCACAACATATTTTCCCCATGACCCCAGAAAACAAACCCACCAACCCCAGATAACCTCTAACCAGACCGTGACTGCCACCAAGAAGATTCCCAAAATTCGTCCTGTTAACAACCCCAAATCAATACATCAGTCCTCTACCAATAACCCCTGTTCTACACCTAACTCTTCCCCCACCAACCCTCCACAGCCCCCCCAACAAGCCCCGTATTCTAGCTATGCCTACCTATGTAGGCCTACCACAACATATTTTCCCCATGACCCCAGAAAACAAACCCACCAACCCCAGATAACCTCTAACCAGACCGTGACTGCCACCAAGAAGATTCCCAAAATTCGTCCAGTTAACAACCCCAAGTCAATACATCAGTCCTCTACCAATAACCCCTGTGCTACACCTAACTCTTCCCTCACCAACCCTCCGCAGCCCCCCCAACAAGCCCCGTATTCTAGCTATGCCTACCTATGTAGGCCTACCACAACATATTTTCCCCATGACCCCAGAAAACAAACCCACCAACCCCAGATAACCTCTAACCAGACCGTGACTGCCACCAAGAAGATTCCCAAAATTCGTCCTGTTAACAACCCCAAATCAATACATCAGTCCTCTACCAATAACTCCTGTTCTACACCTAACTCTTCCCCCACCAACCCGCCGCAGTCCCCGCAACAAATCCCGTTTCCTAACTCGCTCACCTCTCACCACCCTGACCCTCCCACACGCGCCGTTAATCCTCCCCTCACGCGTGACGACCTAGGGACCCAACTATGTTCCCCCCTTCCCCCAGAAATGCTCAGCTATTTCCCCACCAACAAAATTTCCCTTGTGACAGTTTTCCGTCAGTAGCTCCCTTCCACCCCCCACAATTCACACCCCTAATAAACTTCAAAACCCCACACTTGACTCACCCCCTCATGACAGACAAACCCACCAATCCCATATAACCTCTAAACAAACCGTCACTGCCACCGACACACCCCACCACTCTGATCCTCCCACATGCGCCGTTAATCCTCCCCTCACGCGTGACGACCTAGGGACCCAACTATGTTCCCCCCCTTCCCCCAGAAATGCTCAGCTATCCCCCCACCAACAAAATTTCCCTTGTGACAGTTTTCCGTCAGTAGCTCCCTTCCACCCCCCCACAATTCACACCCCTAATAAACTTCAAAACCCCACACTTGACTCACCCCCTCATGACAGACAAACCCACCAACCCCGGATAACCTCTAAACAAACCGTCACTGCCACCGACACACCCCACCACTCTGATCCTCTCACACGCGCCGTTAACCCCCCCCCTCACGCGTGACCCCCACCAAAGTGGTTTCCCCCCCCTCATGCGTACCGAACACCTGCTCACCAGTCGGTCCCCCACCATCATGAGCCCAGCTAAACTTTCAACCTCCACCAATTCCCATTCCTATTTAACCTGGAAAAACCTAGCATTTCATTGGTGGCAGTAAGGGAACGTGACCTGGTAGCTACGTGCTGGAGCACCCGTCACGCGAACCCTATACCAAGAATTGAGATGGCTAAGGTAAAAAGGCTACGATACCCTACGACCTTATGAGGCTAGGGACTAGCCTAACTAAAAAGGAATGTGGTGTAATGCCCTCGAAAATGTCCCGCACCCACAATAATACTAACCCGAGTTGACGTCAGGTATAGCGTAAAATAGTCGTAGATGGTAAGTCCAATAAACTCATCTCGAGAGACTATCACCGTGGTTTTTAAAAATCGGACTAAGGTTGCTATACTTTTGTACGTCCGTGGTAGTACAGTGGGTTAGCGCGCGGGCCTGGTGGTGATGGTGGTGCGTCACTAACCAGGGTTCGAACCCCACCCAAGGCATCTCAAAACCTGTGGGTTTTTAGGGGGGTTAAATTCCCTTCAGAGGTTCGTACCCCGCGCCAAGTACCAGGAAAGGTTGATCCTAAAGGTAGCCTGGGGATAATTCCCATTCCTATTTAACCTGGAAAAACCTAGCATTTCAATTTCTAATTCTAGAAGATGGTGATGTAATAGACGTGGTATATTGCGATTTTATGAAGGCCTTCGATAAGGTCCCACATAAAAGGTTAATAGAGAAAGTTAGAAGCTATAATATAGGGGAGAAATGTGTGAAATGGATAAGAAGCCTTCCTGAAAGATCGGAGACAGAGGGTACTGGTGAATGGAATAGGCTCGGGGTGGAGGGAAATTACAAGTGGGGTACCTCAGGGATCTGTGTTGGGACCACTGCTGTTCGTTATATTTATCAACGACTTACCTGAAGTTATAACTAATGGAAGTGAGGTATACCTGTATGCGGATGACACTAAGCTGTATAGAAGAGTGAGGAGTAAGGAAGATATGGGTTTGCTTCAAGGAGATGTGGAGGGCATGAAGGGATGGTCTGAGCATTGGTTAATGCCTTTTCATCCAAAAATATGCAAGTACATGCGGATTGGGACTAGCAAGATAGACAAGGTAGGATACAGCATGTATGAAGCGATGGAGGAAGTGAATGCAGAAAAGGATATAGGAGTAGTGATAGACAATATGTTAAATTTCTCAGAACATTTAGCGGAAAAGATAAATAAAGCCAATAGAATTGTAGGGCTGATAAGGAGGACATTTGTGTCACTTGACGAAGAAATCTTCAGGAATCTCTATACAGCGCTGCTTAGGCCGCACCTGGAATATGCGAACCAGGTGTGGGCTCCATATATGGTAAAGGATATAGAAGCAGTGGAGAAAGTGCAGAGGAGAGCTAGCAAGCTGGTACCAACGTTGAAGAACCGGGCTATGAGCAGAGGTTGAGGACACTGGGGCTTCCGACACTGGCATATAGGAGAAAGAGAGGGGATATGATAAGAGACTTTTAAGATAGTGTCAGGAAAGTACGATGAGGATGTGTGTGAAGGTATCTTCTTGATGCGGGAGGGAACAAGAACGAGAGGACACTCTAAGAAAATTTACAAAGAAAGAAATAGGCTTGAGAAGGCAAAGAACTCATTTTGTGATAGAGTGGTAAATGAGTGGAACGCACTGCCCCAGTATGTAGTCGATTCCGAATCAATAAGGGAGTTTGAAAGTAATCTTGATAAAGCATGGGGAAGACAAGATTTGAAGTTTGATTATAAAACAAAAATACAGAATAGTAAAAATGTTGCGTCTGCTACCGCCGCCGCCAACACCGTGAACGACCGCAGCAGTGCAAGTACTGGTACTGAGCTGGATACACAGGCATAGTTTGCCTTTTTCCAGAGGATCTACTGTAAGAAACTGTAAGAATTTGGGATCTGCAGAAGGCTTAGCATCAAAAGTATGAATTCAATCAAGTTCTTCACACTATAGGCTACTTTCTTATCCTTTTATTTTGGAGGGTACGCCAGAGTATATACGTATACTATCAGGGTGATCTAATAGAATTGTCCATGATATAGAGGACTTGCTCATCAGGTTAATAAAGACCATGTCAGTATATGACTCTCCAGGTGATACTTCATAATTTCAGAGTTATTACACATTTTATAGTTACCGATAATTATGAAATAAAGTCTCGGGAAAAGTCTATCCTACCTATGACCTATTTTATCTATACAGACAAGTTACTGGCGTTACTCAGGTAGAGTACATCACGTTTTTGTAATGTTCTTAGGAATACTAGGATAGTAGTATTGGCTATGGTGCTAGCTATGCAGTATAGCAGTAGCATCTTTAATGTTGTTTCAGTGGAGAAGACGAATGCTGGGTCTTCTGCAGCTGTTGGTTGCTTATTCAACTAAGTAAAACGTCATCTTGCTTCTCAGTGCTGCCTCATGAATCAATGGTGCTCACGATACCTAAGTCAATGAACATGATTGAGGTACGTAGCAGTCTTTAGAAATTCCGTATCACACATAACACATACATCAAAATCTGTAAAATGTGTAATAACTGACGAACGCAATCTAAAAAAGTAGAATGTGTAATTGTGTACCTGTATGTATATATAAGTACAGTATCACACATTTTCCCTACTGCTATAGTATCTGGGGACTCTTTGTCCCTTGATAAACACATTATTCCCCAATCTTTATTAGTTTTTTTATATTTAAACATTGTTTGTTGTCACGTTCGCTTTAGTTTCACAATATAATCATCCTTAATTTCTTAAACAGAAGCCGTTTCAATTGCTTTGCAATTTACTTTTGTATCTGCATGACCTTCAGCCCATGGTTGGGGTTTGTACCGAGAGGTAAATAAAGAATAAATAAATGTACAAACTTCAACAACAACATTTTACAGTGTTGGAGCCTGTACGAGGGTTTGACAAAGAATAACATTGATCCTAGGGGGCCCTATGGTGCATTGGTTAGAACAGCAAGGCTGCTCACACCCAAGAAAACTGGAGTTTGACAAGGTGGATAGGTAGTGTCTGGAGTCTTCACACCTGATGCTAGTGTTCACCTAACAGTAAATAGGAACTTGGGAGTAAGTGTTCATTAGTGATGCCTCATCTGGGGAGGTAAAGTGTGGTAACCTGAATAATACGCAATAAACCCAGAGTAACTCACCCACTACAAGCTCCAAGGGAAAAAATGCAGAGGCCAAGCACACTTTAAAGTAAACCCCTTTAATTTGTTTGATCTTACTTGAACTATCGGCATTATAAACAATATGTATCTAAGCTATGAAGATTATGGATATCTTTCAAAAGGCAGAAAGACCTCCAACAGATCTTATCATGTTAACTATAGCAATAGCTCATGATAGGTAGATTCTATACATTTCAGATGATAGGCCTATAGAACTTGATTAATTTAATCAAGATTGTAGTTTAGTTTTGGATCATGTAAGGTATGACAGTTGATAATAATTCATTCATAGTAAGTATAATTCTAAATCAGCTACATGTATAGCTTACTCAAGCCCGTATCACACAAGTTTTTTCCACCTTCAACCTACATTAATTGTTAACACACAAGCCAAAGCTTCCAGAATTATGTCTGGAAAAATATTGACCATCTAATATTGACAATAACATCCTTCATGAAAGAAACCCTTCACTCTAGCTCTCGATATATTAACCTAATATTTTCTCCATATCTCCTACACCCAAGTCCTCACTGAATTTAACTAATTTGAATGGGACAGGATTCCACCCTTGAATGCTGCAGGGAAATTGAAAGTGTATATTACTAAATATGGGATATATATATGATTTATATGCTGTCAAGTCTGAAAGTCATCTTCCACTTATCTTCCCAGTTTCCAAGGGATACTGAGTTGCTTTGGTATTAAAGGCAGTCATCCCTATTTATTACTGATCAAACAAATAAGATACATACATTCCCCTTAATGTGCACTAACTGTTAAATCACCACAATACAGTTAGATGTAGCTATCAGAAACAAACACAATATCAGTGGAAAAATCTTTATTATTGACAAACCATATGAAAAACGAAGGAGCATAAAGCTCTTGGCTCAACAAGAAGGAAGCTTATTTGATTCACGTTAGGAAGAGGACGTGGTTCATGGAAAAGTGCTGGAGACCTGTGGAATGGATGAGGGATTATAGTACTAGAGATTGGTTCCCGGACAACCCAACTGGTAGATCACTTCAAACACTAGATTACAACCAGTGCCAGATCAACCAAGGAAAATTAAACCAATGCTAATTTTTAGTACTAACATTAACCTTACCAGTATTCCTTGAGTTAGCAATGGTTGCGAGTTAATGGCTGAAGTGGTCTACTGGTTGAGTTGTCTGGTCACCCTATAAATTATGTAATGACTTGTTGCTCTGCTGTAATCCAGTAAATTATTAAACTGGCATAAATATACACCAGTCATCGGTCATTTTTGGTCTATTTATTAATTTATTTATTTTTAGTTTCCTCGCTAGAACTCCCTCAAACTTAGAAAAACACCCCCTAGACCCCCATGAAAAAGATAAATTTGTACATTTTTTCGGTAGAAAAATGTCTCGGCCATAGGCCTGTTCCTCATATAATTACAGGCTCGCTGTCGCTCGCCAGGAAAAAATCAACACCTAAATGGCACGATTGGTCTTAAAATTGACAACGAAATAGAGCTAAAGGTGTTAAAATCGCCAAAGTAATGGGCCCAACGTCTTATTATCTCAAAATTAGTGGGGCTAAACATGAAGGAAGAAAGAGGTCCAGAAAAACGGCCCATCTTCCCTTTAATATACTGGCGGCTAGGTGGCAAGATCGGTAAGGTGCGCGAGTTTGAGTCTTGGAGGGGGAGACGCAACAATAATACCACCCATCCAGTTAGTGGCCCGGTCGACCACTCAATCCGGCAGACCAAAATATTAGAACCTACTTCTCCCTATGGATATATATTGCAGTTGCATATATATATATATATATATATATATGCTTTAAATTTGCTTTTTATCTTTCCCATATTTGTTCATATTCAACACTTTTAACTATAATAGATATAGCCCAGTTATTAATCTGCTAGTCATTGTAACTTGCATGGTACAATATGATAGCAGAATGGTTACAAATGTACATCTTAATTCAGTTTGCTATCATTATATTCCCAAGCAAGACACATGGAAAGCCCAGATCATTGTTATCACATCTTGTGTCAACTGATGTGTATATCTTGCCATTACAAAAGCTTAGTGCATAAATAAGCGTAAGTGCATGTCTTATCAACCAAGTAAAACATCCAAACAAAGTCATACTGTTTTTCTTGAACTCTATTATCAAACTCGCATTTAGTAGAGACTGTATTAAATTAGAGTCACTGTAGATTAAGATGTATGCAAATTACACAATATATTTACCAAAAAAATAAAATCCTCATCATTTATAAAAGAGTAAGTACATTTTGATAATGAAGGTGGGGCAGTGAAGAGTGATAAACCATTTGAATTTTTTCTGGTTGGTATTTACTAGTGATAAAATATATACTTGATGCTTCAGTCAGTCAAGGCGGTGCAATGTTGAGAGCTACGCTGGAGGTTACCAAACACTTCCTACCTCTAGACCAATCAAGTCCACCAATTCAGTACTCCCTAAATTTCCAAGGTAGTAAAAAATAGTATGTAAAATTCTTATTATAGTCCATTCATTATAGGTAGGCCAGAAATCGTGACATCTAAACTCTGCAACTCAAAAAGGACATATATATAGGATATAATCCTAACCCCTTCAGTACAGTGATGTAATTTTGTATTTGTATTCTAGTTATCATTAAGGGGAGATGGGCCGGTTTTTCTGGCCCCGTTCGCCCTCGTGTTTAGCCCCATTGGTTTTTAGATTTTAAGACGTTCAGCCTATTAGTTTGGCGATTCTAAGACCTTTCACCCTATTGTTTTGGTCAATTATTATGTTCCTTCCAACAACCAACCATACTCCTAAAATCGATTAATGAAATTTACAAACACATGTGGCAGTCCGTGGATTCGAACCCAGGATGCTCACACCGAAAATCAACACCTTATACATCGCACCACGAAGACAGTTAAAGGTTGGTGGACACTGCCTACGATTTATTATGCAACTTCGAATCCTGCATATCAATCTAAGCATGTACACACATCCCAACTGCAACTCACGTAGGCTACGCATATGTGAATGGAAAGAGCAATTAATGGGGCCTTAACCACTTAGGGAAGTCCTCTCGATAAATTACTCCTGAACCAATATCAATTATTATGTTCCTTCCAACAACCAACCATACTCCTAAAATCGATTAATGAAATTTACAAACACATGTGGCAATCTGTGGATTCGAACCCAGGATGCTCACACCGAAAATCAACACCTTATACATCGCACCACGAAGACATATTAGGACCTTTCGTGCCATTTAGGTGTCAATTTTTTCCTGGCTTAACGATAGCGATCCTGTAATTTTAATCATAGTTTATCTGTACTTCTCCACGTCTCTGGATAAAGGAGGCTTCTGCTCTGGTTGCTGAAGACAAAAAATACTTTCTACTGATCTCCTTTAATTTCTTAGAGATATATATATTTTTTTTAACATACTGATTAATTTGAAAATATAAAATTTAAGATAAATGTCTATGTTGTTGTTGTTGTTGTTCCCTAAGCTGCCTGGCCGAACAGCCCCGAGTCCCTGAGGAAGGCCATGGCCACGATCGGGCTTTCCCACAGAGCTCTCATTGAGTGTAGGTTGTGTTGTTGGCGTAAGTGGTTGTGTGAAATGCAGTCTTCTATGATGTGTTTAATGGTATGGGGTGCTGTGTTACATCCCGGGCAGGCGTCGACAACGGAGTCATCCAGTCTCTTCTGATAGCTCAGGAGAGCTGGATGGTGTCCGCATCTCAGCCTGGCCAGGTGGACTCTGTCCTCGCGAGGGAGGGAGGATTCGGAAGGATGGATTTCGGGAGGTCGTGCATGCAGCTGCGTGTTGTCTGTGAGTGAGTGGATGGATTGGCGAGAGATATGAGTATGGATGTGCTTCTGGAAGTTGGTTCGGGGTGGGCAGGGAGGGAGAGAGGACAATAATTGTGTGTGATACCGTGTGCTGGGTGTTGTTTTGATATTTCTTGGTGTCTGTGGGTGTGTTGCCATGTAGTTTAGTGGGTGGTCTTGGTTCGTGAAGGCTGCTGCCAGGAATTGAGTGCCTCTCATGTCCAGATGGTCTTTGACTTTGAGGATTTTGTTTCTTGATGTAGATGATCTGTGGGTGTAGTAGCTGTGCAGCCTGTAATGATCTTCAGGGCTTTGTTTTGAATAGTCTGTAAGGTCTTATGATGTGTTTCAGCTAGGTTAGAAGCCCAGGCTGGGCTTGCGTATTCCATTACTGATCTTATGTATTGTTTATATACTGTGGTGGTAGTTTCTTTGTTGTGTCCAAATTTTGTGTGAGCAAGTGACCTGAGGGCGTTAAGTCTGGGTGTCAGTTTCTTTTTAATGCTTGTGGTGTGCTGTTTGAATGTCATATGAGTATCATATGTTACTCCTAGGATTTTGGGTGTGTGTGTATGTGTTAGGGGTGTGTTGTTTATGGTGAGTTGAGGGATGTATTCGTGTTCACCTGTCCAGCTTGTGAGCAGGGTTGCGGTGGATTTGGCTGGGGCTAGATTAAGTCTGTTTGTAGTGCACCAGCCATGTAGTGTGTTGAGATAGGGTTGAAGGAGATCTGTTGCTCTTCTTGGGTCATGGTGTGTGCACGTGAGTGTTATGTCATCTGCATAGGAGGCTAAGTTTATTTGGGGAGTATTGGGTGTAGTTATATCGTGCATGTACAGATTGAAGAGTGCGGGCGATAGGACGGATCCTTGTGGGACTCCGTTTGGAAAGTTTCTGATTTTAGATGACTAACCGGCAAAAGATACGTGTGCACATCTGCCTGCTAGGAAGTTGGCCAGCCACCTTTTTGTGTTGTTGTGCATGTTTGTGTAGATTTTGTTTGTTAGGTTGTGGCGGGGGATGGCATCGAAGGCTTTACTAATGTCGAGTGTGGCTAATAGTGATCTGTGTGGTGGTCTAGCTGAGTTGATGCCGTCAAAAGCTCTTTGTGTAAGGTCTGTGAGAAGAGTGTTTGTGGAGTGCAGTGGCCTAAAGCCATGTTGTGTTGGAGCTAGGGGTAGGTCGGGTGTAATTAGTTGTAATACTAGGCGTTCCATGACTTTGGAGGGGGAGCAAAGGAGTGTAATGGGGCGGTGCGAGGAGGGTAGCGTGGGGTCTTTGTTGGGTTTGGGGAATGTGATGATGATACCATGCTTCCAAATGTCTGGTATTGTGTTGTGTGAATAGCTGTAGTTTGATATGTTAGTGAGTGTTTGTATGCCTTGTGGTCCCAGGTGTCTGAGGTGTATGTTGCTTATGTTGTCTAGGCCACAGGCGGGTGAGTGCTTGAGATTGTTGATGATATGCTTTGTCTGGTGATTGGTGAAGGGTGTATAGTCAGGGTCTGTGGGGAATTGTCTCTTACGTCGGATGACACGTCGGTCGTTTTTGTGAGGTTTTAGGTGGCTGACATGTGAGAAGTGATTGATGAGAGTGTTTGCTTGTTGTTTACATGAAGGAGTAGAGTCTGTTGTTGTGATTGCAGCATGTGATTGTGTTGTGTTGCTGTTGGAAAGTGTGATGCTGTTTAGTGTTTTGTAGAGTTTTTTGGGGTTTGTTTTGTGATCAAGTGTTTGTAGGAAGTTATTCCAATTTAGTTTTTGTTGTTCTTGTATTTTGTTGTTAGTTTGGGTGTTGAGTGCTTGAATTTGTTGTGTGATGTCTTGTGTGTGGGGTGCTGGGGAGTGTTTCAGTGTGTCGCGTTGTCTGATGAGGTTTTGAATTTCTGGTGTGAAGTTGGGGTTGTGTCTTTTTCTGTTACCTCTTGGAATGTGTTTCTTGTCAGCGTTTTGGATAGTTTTATTGAGTATGTGTACAGCATTGTTGATGTTAGTGATGGGTGTACTGTTTAGAGTTGTGAAGTGTTGTTCTGTCTCATTTGTAAATGCTTCCCAGTTAGCTCTTTTATAATTGGTGTATGTGTGTTTGTGGCTAGCTGGGGTGAGTCTGGTTTTGGTGGTGATAATGATCGGGAGGTGGTCAGAGCCTAAGGTTCTGTACTAATTCCACTGATGATGTCATTACTGAGATGCCAGATTAACTTGTAAGATAATGTATGGTCATTTACTGTATATAGGCATGTCAACAGCTGTAATAGTTATACAATATGTCCAAATTTTTTGTAACTGAAAACATTATTATATTTCATAATATTGTTTTGCTAAATCTTTGAGGCGTGATTTCCACATAGTGATTTTGATGAGTTCCTTTGTCTATATATTGTGCCGTTCCTGTTCTGGTTTGTTTGTTTTTGCAAGTTTTCCATTTAAATTATGACTCCGTCACTTAGAAGTTGTCAGTAAGCTCTTAAGGGGAGGTTTTTAGTTTGTTCCCTAGACCTCCATCAAGCTTAAAATTACATCCCCTTGACCCCCTTTCAAGATAAATTTGTAAATTTTTCGGTAGACAAAATTTCCTGGCCAAAGGCCGGTTCCTTTTAAATTGCAGGCTCGCTATTGCTCATCAGGAAAAAATTGACACCTAAATGGCACGAAAGGTCTTAAAATTGACAGAAATTAGGCGAAGTTCTTAAAATCGCCTAACTAATGGGGCGAATGTCATAAAATCTTAAAAGCAATGGGGCTAAACATGAGGGAGAAAGGGGTCAAGGAAAAAAATCCCTCAAGTGGAAATCTCCCCTTCATCCCTTGAGTATTTATGATGCTATTTCGGTTCGGCATTTTGATCTGGCTACCATTAGGACATTTTATTCAACTTGGGAATGACCTATCGAATTCAAAGGGGCCAAAACTATCTCCATTAACCCTTAAACTTTCACAGACCAATTGTAAGAATAACCAGAATATAATTAAATCAAGTGCTATGGTATACAGAAAATGTTAAGGGGACAGTGGTTATTTTTTTGGGTCTATATACTGTATTTATATATTCATTTATCTTTTAGTTTCCTCCCTAAACCTCCATAAAACTTTAAAAAAACATCCATTAGATACCCCTTCGAGATTGATTTGTATATGTTTCGGTAGAAAAATGTCACGGCCGAAGGCCGCTTCCACCACAATTACAGGCTCGGTATCGCTCGCCAGCAAAAAAATCGACACCTAAAGGGCACGATAGGTCTAAAAATTGACAAAGAAATGGGACAAAAGGTTTTAAAATCGATAAACTAATTGGGCAAACGTCTTAAAATACAAACACTAATGGGGCTAAACATGAGGTAGAAAGGAGACCAGAAAAACGGCCCATCTCCCCTTATTAAATAATGCATACACATTCCTGTAGACTTAGTATTATGCTCTCACATTTTTGTAGACTTATTATGCTTTTCTTGTAAGTTAGAGATTATAGGTAGCGCCAACGAACTTGACAATAATCTTGATCCCTGACCTCTCTGTAACTCGAAAGGGCCCAGAGTAAACTGGCTGTAAATATCCACACCTATTTCCTGGTGGACTCTTCCCAAATGATAGAAACGTCAGCCTGATTGCTTTAATTCATTTTGAGTTAAAAGAAGTTAAGGGGTCAAGATTATTGTCAAGTTCGCTGGTGTTACCTTTAGTTGGGTGACTCAGTTGGTGGAGTATATTGGACTTTCTTGATACCAATTGTAGCAAATGATATGTATTCTGCTTACCATAAACCATACCCTGTCAGTTCACTTATGCTCAATAACGTTGGAAGCAGAAAACATGATTTTCCTTATAAAATGTCATGAACCATTACCTACCATAATGAAAATTGATATATATATATACAAAAAGGTAAACAATGTCTAGATAAAAGTCATATATACAAGTCATTCGGTAAAAACAATGTGACATCGAGTCCATACAAAAGTATCAGATTATTATGTTACCAGTATCCTGCAATTTTACTTCTATTAACCCCTTCAGTACCAGTGATGTCCTCTTCATCATATTCTGGACACTATTAGACGATTATATTCAGTTTAGGAAGGATCTGTGGTAGCTCAAAGGATTGTATGAGATAGTCTGGAGCCGTTTTTATTGTTAGAGGGCCCCCCTACTACTACACCCCTTGACGAGGTTGGGGGGCTTGACTAATTTTGCGTAGTTTTTCATTCCTCTTTCTATGTTTTTCCCCTTCTGTTCTTATTCTGTCCCATTCGGTTGTCCTCGGGCAGCCTATATCACATGCCTCCCTGGCCTGGCTAGGTAGTAGGCTCCTGACCTGATTTGTCTCTTCGGTCGCTAATGCTGCCGAGGTGACTTGTTTCTCCTCAGTAATGCATTTTGTTTTTGCATCTCGCTATGATATTTTTCTACCTTAGTCCTGATCTTTAATTCTTCGCCCTTGATCACTTCTTGGTTGGTGCTGCAGTGTAGCAGTTCTTGCGTCATCCTTCGGCCCTGCCCTATAAGAGCTCTGCTGTGGAGCTCATGTGGTCCGGCTGAACTGATGAAATGGCGAGAAATGTCTGCGTGTCTTCGCCTTCTTAGATTTGTTCACCTCCTGCCCTTCCCTATCTATCTTGACTTGATTAGTTGTCCACCTTGATATAATCCTTCGGGCCAGCCCTATGAGAGTTCTTTTGTGGAACTCAAGTGGTCTGGTAGAACTATTTACCAAATACTAATAATATTGTTAGAGGTCCTTCCTAAGCTGAATAAAATCATTTAATAGTTGCCAAAACATAATGAAAAGGACATCATCGGCACTGCACAGGTTAATGTGCCACCCTGACTGCAATGTATTAACAACTTCTTCCTCATTCACAGATAACTAATTTTAGCTAAACTGAAAATACCTCGGTTACTAAGAAACACAAAATCTTAATTGCCATTTACAAAACATACATTATCTAATTACTGCAAGTCAAAATATATTGCTTCACCGATTTTCACCTTGAATAATAATAATGAACAAGCAAATTGGAGAGTTTGCTACCTGCAGTTATGTATAGATGCAATATCAATGTACAGAGTAGTATATCAAATTAAATATATCTAAAACCCATTGTAATTTATTGTTTACTTTATATATCCAGCATATATATTTATTTTTATGTAAAAAGATGACATAAAGTGGTACTGAAAGTTTAATAAAAAGCCATTTGTAACCCTGCAACATCAAAGTAAAACCTAATATAGTACACTATTTCAGACATAAGTGACAGGAACTTTGCGCGGACTGTTGGTTAGGTCTAGAGGTGTCGCGGGTCTGCTCTCTCGCCCACTGTCCTCCCCCCCATCACCCCCTATCGTGGCGTACCAGTGTGGGGGGTCACTGAGAGGTAGGGGAGGGGCTATAGGGGTGGAGGAGGGGGACAGACTGCTTCCATCCTCATAGATGTTGGGGGTGTTGAGGGATGTGTGGGTGGAAGTTTGTGTGGAGGTGTGATCGGGGTGGAGAAGTGGGCGGTAGAGCGGGTGTAGTGCCGCATAGGGACACTGCTGTAAACATCCCTGATGATGGTTGTGGTGGAGACTGTGGAGGGGGTGGTCGGGTGGGAGCCGGGGGGGCGGACCGAGACGGGTGGGCGGAGCAAAAGGAGAGTAACGGGTTGGGTCACCATTGATAGGCGTCGGTGGGAGACGAGTGACGGACAGACGACCATCAGGGCTCCACAGACCTTCCCAAGTACCCTTTCCATCCTCATCCCTTCCCCTTCGTCTCCGCCGTCTCTTCTTCCTCCACACGCGACACAGGACAAAGATGAGTATGACGGCCAGACCCAAGGCGGCCACACCCACACATATGACCACTGCCCACACTCCCAGCCCCCCGTCACAACCCAGACGCTCTCCATCTAGGTCCTCAACCAACACACCTGTACAATTAAAATGCAGGTTAGAGCATTGCACTTCACAATATGACTAAATATTACAACCCAGCTGCTCCACATCTACAGTTTTATCTAACAAAACTGTAGTGTTACAAAACAGGTTAGTCTATTCCATTTTATAAGAAAAAAAACACTAACAATGACGATGACTCTATATTATAAGTAACTTGCAAACATCTTGATCTTACTACATACTGTACAACATTAGTAAAGATGTATGTATGTATGTATATTCTTAGGCACATACCCAATAGCTGGGGGTAGTTGATTTGAGACAGAGGGTCTGGGACCACTTTCGCATTCCCTCGCCCCATTCTCTGTCTCATCCCTAGGTGAATTTTACAAGAAGAGGATTCCTAGTCTACTGCCCCCAGAAGGAAAAGTAGACAATAAAAGAGACAGACAAAAAATGTCTAAGGTTGGGTAGAGGATGCCAAACCTCACTCTGGATAAGACCAGCCCTCACCCCAGATGAAATGATAAAAATACAGTAGTAATGGATATTTTAATTTGTATAACCCGTTATCAGCTACGACATCTTTGGGATATTTGGCCATGATGAAAATAGTAACAGAAATGTTAACTTGTATTACCCTTTGTCAGCTACTGTATCTTTGGTATATTTGCGCCACTATTGCAGGCGGATCTCATCGGCCCGTAATTCCCCCTTTAGTCGCCTTGTACGATACGCAGTAGGATACATGGGGCATATTCTTTTCCTTCCCTAAATATGTTACCCTTACTCATAAAGGCAAGGTGAAGATACACACCATAGAGATTGGGAGGTCCGGCGCAGGAGGGGTGGTCCATGGTGAGGGTGGAGGTGTTGAGGGAGCGTAGCAGTAGGTGAGACAGCCACACCAGGGAACAGTTGCAGTGCAGCGGGTTACCTCCTACAGACAGCTGCCTCAGGTGCTGCAGCGGGATCTGGCGATGAAGGGGTTGTTAGGAGCTTGCTATATTGATAATTTAGTCATACATTTATATATTTAGCATACCTCAATTTGTAAACATATTGAGCCCTTGAACTAATTAAAAGAACCTCCTCATGAAAACTCACTTACTCTATGCATAAGGTTTTACATTAGATCAACTCATTCAGATCTCCTTACACTTTCTATCCTGGGACACTTTGTTTTCAACTAATCAGCAACATTTACATGTATAAGATTTGGCAAAAATGCAGCGAAAACACACTACATAAAACTACGTAGATAATATGTAGGTAGACACCAGGATTCAGGCTTTTGTGAGCTGGACCATTTTACATACATACATTGATAGGAAAGAGAGGCAAGAAATCAAATTACCCCAGATGGGACTTCACAATAGTCCTCTTATACCAGGTTCCTATATACTGCTAGGTGAACAGGGGTATGGGGTGTTAGGAGACTGCCCAACTGCCTTGTCCTACCCAGTTACCGAATATAGGTCCTGTGAGTCGAATGCCTTAACCAATGCGCCAAAAGTCACCCCAAAAGAACAGTTCTAAATCAGAACTTACTTTTAAATTGGCAGTAGTGTAGCTCAGTAATTAGTCGGTGCATGGCAAGATGTGAAATGTTAATGTGTCTTTGGAATGGCTGTGGTTGTAAGTGTAGTCTGCAATAAGTGCAATCAGCTTGATCATGTTGGTCTATTATTTTGTTCTACAGCACCCCTATTCATAATTTCATAGGCCTATGGAGGTTGGGAGGGCAATTAAGGAAAGACATCCCTTCCACCACAAAAAAAAAAAAAAAAAAATCTCTCTCTCTCTCTCTATATATATATATATATCTGACAGGGCTAAGATCCGAACCGTAGAGGCAGGAGGTCCAGTCACCTACACCACCACGAGAGTTAAAAGAAGGAATTTGATACTTCTATCTATATTCCTTCCCAACTCAACTCACCGTGGGCACCTCGCCCACGGGGTAACGTACAGTGAAGAGCCAGCTCAGGATAAAGACTAATATATATATATATATATATATATATATATATATATATAAATATATAAAGTTCATAATTTCAGTCCCATGCTATTATAATTGCAATCTAGTTAACATTAGATTATATAACATTAAGTTTATATAGGACCCTTCAGACCCTTTTTACTAGAAATACCAACACCCAAACTAGTGGTGATGATTGTATACCTGTGTGGGTGTGAGGTGTCGGAGGCCACAGGCTGACAGGTCCAGGTGTGAGAGTGAGAGCAGGGAGGTGAAGATGGATGGTGGTAGCTCAGTGAGGCGAGGGTTATGGCTCACCACTATCCGACTCAAGGACCCCGTGCTTAGGAATGCCTCACCGCTCACTCTGCTCAGGCGCGGACACCGAGATATTGTCAGACTCTTCAGTGACGTCAGCCCCTGGAAGCAGTCGGCAGGGAGTCTCTCAAATAGGTTGCCACTCAAGTCAAGTTCCTCAAGGTCGTGTAAGATGCTGAAGGGAACCGATGGTAGGTGCATGAGTCGGTTGTCGGTCAGAATTAAAGTCTTCAGCTCCAGTAGGTCTAAGAAAGCTCCAGCATCAATTAAACTGATATTGTTTTTGCTGAGTGTGAGGCTGGTGAGGGTTGGAATGCTTGCAAAGGCACGTCCAGGCACTTGCGAGATATGATTATGGCTGAGGTCAAGATGCAACAAGGAAGTTAAGTTGCTCAGTCCTGCACTGGGTATACTTCCCAATTTGTTGCTACTTACATCTAAAGTTACCAGCTTAGTCAGTGCACTTAAACTGCCTTCGCCTAAACTTTTTATCTTATTTTTTGATAAGATTAGTTCCTCAAGGTTTTCCAAATCTCTAAATGCTCCAGTTTCAATTTGGGAGATTAGGTTTTGATTAAAATGCAGTACTTTGAGCTCTACAAGACCTTGTAAAGACATCCCCTCTACTGATGTCAGCAAGTTACTACTCAATTTCAGTTCTTCAAGGTTCTTCTGCTCCTTGAAGTTCTTTGACCCTAATGATGCTAACATATTGGCTGATAAGTCAAGTTTCTGAAGTTCTGTATAGAAGTTAAGTAACTGTGATATTGAGCTGATTGTGTTATTTCTAAAAAGAATAATTTCTACTCTTGGGTTTAATAAGATGGGGAAGTCTTCAAGGCCAGCATTCTCACAAGTAACAGTCAAGTTGGTGTCATCACAGATACAGCCAGTAGGACAGAAGGCTTCACTAGTCACCGGTAGGGAACAAAGAACTAACAAGTACATCACCGCATTGTAAAAACTCCCACAGGGCTTTAATTTAAATCTAGATAGTCCCCACAGTACCTTGGACTTCCCTCTACAGAACATATTTACAGTCCATGTCCTTGATATAAGAACTTGATAACCTAACACATACATATACAGATAATGGATACAAACTTTGAGCAACTTTCTTACAAGCGAACCCGTGTGTTCTGCACTGTTGCCTCTAGCCCTTCTCCTCCATTTTTCTTTCACATTATTGCACATGGACTTCGTTTTGTGGTCACAAGTCTTTGTTCTTTCCAGTTCATGATGACTGGTGCACTGGTTGGTAGTGTGGCATTCGCATGGAGCCGCCGCACTTCGGTAGGTGGTATATGACTCAGGTTCCAACATTGTGCCAGTTGGGTTTGCATAGAACATATTGAGTCTTAATAACATACTCTTACTCATAAAAACCTGTCAACTCTTACATTTCTACACACTCAAATTAACTAAATGCAAACATAAAAGATTGTAATTTAGTACGTAACATTTTACATGATATACGTAAAGCTTCAATTGCATCGACAGACCTACTTTTTTCAAGCACTCCTACACTTCAAGACTACCAAGAAAGCTTTTACCATGATATACATATAACAATCTGTACAAAATCTAACTTCAAATGGATGCATACATATAAATATTGCTTTCATGGGACCATATGGCAAAAAATAATAGGCCTCTATGTGTTAATAAATGCAATAAATAATTAACTTTGCTAACAACAACATTCACATTTGATTCATTTATTTTATGTATCCTCATATTACCTTTTCTTAACCATTTAGATCATCGATTGGGAAAGTGATCAACATTAATTAATTATGAAAAACACTCATTAAATAATAATACACTTATTATGATCTTTCAATCATTCAAGTTTTTAAATGGTAAATAAAAACATATAACAGTGATCCTTTCAGATCTTCGAACACTTTCAAAAGTTAAAATTTTCATAAATAAGCTTTAACAATTTCACAACATGTTTCGAGCTTGTCTTTCTCTACATTTTCACTTTAATTATGTATTTTGTTTAGATATTGAACTGCCAACACCATATACATAAACTATAGGCACGGTGCGTTTCTTTCACAGCCTTCACCAACCAAAACACTTGTCATTTCAGATCTGCATGGAACAGAAGTCTCTCCAAACTCCAACTGTGTACCCAACCCCCGTTCTCGGTGACTGAGGTTGGAGTCAGTGTTGGAGTGGGATGGATTCTGTGTGACGCTGATTTGGGATAGCCTTCATTTCAGCTCCTGGGGGGGGGGTGTTGGGTCACCTTTGGTCCAACTTGCGTAGTTCCTCTCTGGATGGATTGGCTCAAAGTGATGGCTAACAGGAGAATATCTGAAATAAAACAAAGTAATAATAACAACAATAACAATAATGAAATTAATAATGTCTAAAAATAATAACACCACCATGATATTACTAGTTTAACGGTAATAAATGGAGTCTAGGAATAGGTTAGTATCTGATTTTTGAGACAGCAATAATACAGATAATAAATAGATGGAAACCTGCTTACATTACTGAAATGTTTTTAGGCGGGTGCCAAACCCCGAAAGGGGTTAAAATAGGGGAGCTATCCCCCCGCCAAAGGTGGCTTTCTAGGGCCTTTCCTAGCTGATGCTGAGAGGATTGGGTTCTAGTCATGTGGTGATGGGCTGGTCTATCAGAGTGAGAGCTGAGCAATCTCTGCCATTCCCATAGCTTACTAGTTGTAGGGGCTTTAAATCCTGTTTTGTGTGTCTACTATACAAGGCCAGTTAACTTTGTGTAAAATCTCAGAAAATATTTTTCGAGAAAATAGTATTACTCTGACTGTTCCTTTAACTTATATATTTTCTAGATCTCAAGTGATGGCGTCTCTTCCGTGGATTGACCTCCCAATCTACCAAGATTGGAAGCCAAAGCGTCACATTTTCCCCTTGCCCCTCAACTTTCTCTTCATAATTGCTGAGGGGCACAGGGCCCTGGGTGGGGCTTTGGTTTCCCGGGCGTTTCCGCACCCTCCTCAGCTCCCCGCCATGGAGTGGCTTCGGTCACCCAGGCTTTATTATGGTCGGCGGGGAGGGTTCTGTGGGGGCACTCGGTTATGGCCTTGGAATTGCTCGAGGCCTTGGGGCTGTTCGGCCAGGCAGCTTGGGGAACAACAACAACAACTGAAATGTTTATGGACATACAGTAATGTAAGTTTTGGTCGCTCTTCTGTACAGTATATCTAAACTGTCTTACTTAACTGAGACAACTGTCTGGGAACTGAGGGGAGACTCTTAACCCGGGAACTGCGGGAAGACTCTTAAGAGTCAGAGAAAAAAAAAATCAACTTTAAACATCGAAAAAAAAAAATAAAAATATATATATATATATATATTTGTTTATTTTTTTTTTGCCCCTGGGCCATGCAAAATATCACTCCTCTACCTCCCCTCCTTCCCCACTTTCCTCCCCTCCTTCAGTTATCACCTATTTTCCCTGTTATTCCCTTATTCTGAGGTATATTTTCGTGCTAACATTAGCGAGTTGGTAGCAGGGCATTGACATCACTGTTAGCAAGCGAGTGCAAGAGAGAGAGAGAGAGAGTATCGATCGACAGTGTCTCAGTGGCCTTGGGGGAAATTGGCGGGAAAGCAGGTTGCCTCACCCATACATTATGCAACTCCCGGCCTGTATCTCCGATTTTGACCATCCAAACGCTGTTTTCACTCGTTTTATTGTTGTAACAGGTTAATACCTTTATAATCAACCCATAATAGGCACGTTAGGATAAGTATTAATGCTATTTATGGTAAAATGAATATTTTAGTGATGGAAACAGCTCAAATACGTCAGCACAGGGAGAGGTGTCTAATTACCCCCATGCGCACTTCTTAGGTTAAGAGTTCCCCCGGAGGACTGCGGGAAGACTCTTAACCCGTTGAGCCCCGGCTAGTTATAATATTTTGTTCACCCCAGTCCCAAGCCATTTTCACTTATTTTTTTTGTTTGCTAAAATGGAAGACAAGGATGAGAAATGAAAAAAAAACAACAAAAAATCACCTCTGACATTTTTTTTGGGGGGGGGGGGGGGGGCCGGTGGGGGGTTGGCTTCAAAAAAATTTGTTGAGCCAAAATGGAAGAGAATGGTGAGAAATGAACACACAAATAAAAAAAAACTCATTTCGGTCATTTGGGGGGCGGGGGGGGGGGGGGGGGGTTTCAATAGTTCGTCTCCCCCGCATGACCACCCGCCCGGGAGCACTAGGGTAAAAACTGAGTATGGCATTGTACGGCATACATCCTAAGGAGTATCTCACATAAATCTCAAGCCTCTAGCTCCCATACGACCGGAGTAATGAAGGTTCAAAGTGGCGGTAAACTAGGGGTGTAAACTATCCCCACTAAGCCCACCACCACCAGCCGCGCGGCTGTCTCGGCCCGCTCACACCTACTGGCCCAGCTCCCCCACACACTACGGTACCTCCCCCTCCTATTCTCCCGCCATTTCCTACCTTACGAGCCACGTAAGTGTTTTTTATATGTCGGACGCACGTGATGCGTCGCTGGGAGTTGGTGATCAAAGACTGCCGACGCAACACGTGCGACGCTGGGTCTCAACGGGTTAAGATTCAGGGAAAAAAAAATCCATTTAAAACCAAATATATTTTTTTGTTTTGCCCCTGTGCCATGCCAAATATCACTCCTCCACCTCCCCTCCTTCCCCACTTTCCTCCCCTCCTTCAGTTATCACCTATTTTCCCTGTTATTCCCTTATTCTGTGGTCTATTTTCGTGCTAACATTAGCGAGTTGGTAGCAGGGCGTTGTCATCACTGTTACCAAGCGTGGGAAAGAGCGAGAGAGACTGTTGCGTAACAGTGTCTCTCCAGACAAGTGGAGGGGAGGAGGGCAGGGAGGTTGCCTCAGCCATACATTATGTAACTCCCGACCTGTATCGCCGATTTTGACCATCCAAACACTGTTTCCACTTGTTTTATTGTTGTAACAGGTTAATACCTTTATAATCAACCTATAATAGGCGCATATGGATAAGTATTAATGCTATTTATGGTAAAATAACGATGTTAGTGATGGGAACAGCTCAAATACGTGCACACAGGAGTGTGGTGTCTCATACCCCCCATGCGCACGTCTTAGGTTAAGAAAGGGGTAGTCGTAGTCTCTCTCTCTCTCTCTTAAACAAAGGAGGAGGTCCCTATATTCTTTGACACCCCATAACCATAACTCATAAGACTTAGTATTGTAACGGTCCCCTAGCCATCGTGCTCCCATTAATCACCACAACAATGCTATATTATATTTGATGGGTGGACACTGTAAAACAAACAAATAATAGGCTACATACTTGTCCACCCTTTGAGTACCATCAGTTTAGGAAAAAATACCCATATTTATAAACATTTGGGAAGGGTGCTGATGATGATGATGATGTTGAGGGATAGCCTTAACCCGGGAACTGCAGGAAGACTCTTAAGAGTTCCCCCGGCGGACTGCGGGAAGACTCTTAAGAGTACCGGTAAGGCTATTAAAAAATCCATTTAAAACACCCCCAATTTTTTTTTTTTTGTATTGCCCCTGGGCCATGCCAAATATCACTCCTCCACCTCCCCTCCTTCCCCACCTCCTTCAGTTATCACCTATTTTCCCTGTTATTCCCTTATTCTGTGGTATATTTTCGTGCTAACATTAGCGAGTTGCAAGCAGGGCATTGTCATCACTGTTAGCAAGCGAGTGCAAGAGAGAGAGAGTATCGATTGACAGTCTCTCTCCAGACGTGGGGAAAAGTGGTGGGAAGGGAGGTTGCCTCAGCCATACATTATGTAACTCCCGGCCTGTATCGCCGATTTTGACCATTAGACCAGTCAAAGTAGGGCTGGACTTAGAACAAATTGCAATAGAAGGTTTTTTGGCTTTAACTTGTTTATTAGGTCCCTCTGATGAACATATAAAAAGTCTCCAACTTTTGGACACCGGGAAAGTGGTTAATTTGCATAAATTCAAGATGGCCGCCGTCCAAAGCTTCAATTTACAGATAACTTTTTTCTGGTTGCTCCTAGACCCTATAAATGTATTACAAACAACGTTTTTTGGCTTTAACTTGTTTATTAGGTCCCTCTGATGAACATATAAAAAGTCTCCAACTTTTGGACACCTGGAAAGTGGTTAATTTACAGCCAAAAAACCTTACAGCCAAAAAACCTTCTATTGCAATTTGTTCTAGGTCAAGCCCTACCTTTACTGCACATTATTGTCTATTACATTTTGCCTAGGCCTATACTAATCCCATCATCTTGTTTCTTGTTTCAACAGATTGGTGCGACATCTACCGAAGCCATGGAAGAAGAGGTGGTGCATAATCCCTGCGGCATTTGCTCAAACACGTTAGACGAAGGAGAAACAGTCAAGCTGAGGGCGAAGGGAGCAGATACTATCAACAAGGCCAGTACTGAACGTGGAACGCCATCAATTACCGTGTCCGAGGGCCAAACGGTGCACATTGATTGCCGAAAGAAGCATGTCAATACGAAGCCAAATAGAATTCCTGGGAAGCAGAAGAAACGTCCTGAAAAACCTGCTCTTCGTTCTCAGACACCAGACTTTTGTTTTACAGAGAACTGCTTTTTTTGTGGTACAAAAATCTATTTGGACACAAAGCATGATTCAGAAGAAGTGTATCCAGTACGCACCTTCAACTTTCAAAGGACAATACTTTCTGCATGTGATGCCAGGGCTGATGAGTGGGCTGACACTGTTAGAGGCCGAATTAACTTTGCACGCGATCTTCCAGCAGCTGACGCAATATATCACAAGCAGTGCAGCTCAAATTTCCAGACACATAGGCAGATCCCCTCCAAATATCGTGATTCCGCAGACAGTGAACCTCCTCGCAAGGGTCGCAAAGTAGATGCTTCACGAGAGGAAGCATTTCTACTCGCAATCGAGGACCTAGTCAGTGGCAATGATGATGAACAGACTACACTGGTTGATCTCGTTGATAGAATGTCCCAGTTGTGCCCTGATGTTGAAGCGTATAGTGTAAAATACATGAAACAGAAACTTATTTCATATTTTGGGGATGAACTGGTTATTAGTAACGTGCATGGACGCAGCGATGTTGTAACTGTCAAAGAAAGTGCTGCAAAGATTTTGCAACAATTCAAAGACTCACCACAGACTGATGATGAGGAAGCAGAACAAAGAAAGATAGTCAGGGCTGCGGCACGGTTGATCAAAGCAGATATAAAGAACATTGATACTTGTAGAGATTTCTATCCAGATCCTTCTGAACTCCGGTCGCTGGAAAAGAATGTGGCGTACGTTCTGCAGTCCCTTCGTATATTGCTGCAAGAGACGTTCAGTGGCAAGTCATGTGATCTTGAAGTTGCATCAATTGGACAAAGTATCGTGCAACTTACCAGACCAAGGGCCATTGTAGCACCCATTCAGTATGGATTGGCGGTTCAAATGCACCAGCACTTTGGTTCCCGCTTTCTTGTGGACAGTTTACACAGCCACGGCTTCTGTCTGCCTTACGCAGAAGTTTTGAGGTTTTCGAAGTGTGCTGCCAATTTCAGGGGCACCAACATATCCACTGCAGGCAGGTTTGGACAGTTCGTTGCAGACAATGTTGATCACAACTTGCGTACGCTTGATGGGCGAGGAACATACCATGGTATGGGTATAATTGTTGCTGTCACCCCTGAAGTAAGAGACACAACATCAATACCAAGATTGCAGTCACCTGAAAACAACTTCACGGCAGCTCAAATTGAAATCAAATACTACCGCAGTGTTCGCAAGAAGGGTGGGCCTCTCGAATTTAGAAAGCTTGACCCCATTTCAGCATCTGACAAGCTTGAAAATCTGGACATACTGTGGAAAACGTCATGGTTGCTTCGACCAAAACGACCAGGCTGGTCCGGCTTAATGCAGAGTGTGTGCCATGGACCACACCCAGGGAAATCATCCGTCCATTTCTTGCCCATGATTGACATGGACCCTACGGACATGAGTTGTATTTACTCAACACTTCACTTCGTTGCTGCGGAAAGCCATCGCCAGGGAACGACGCCAATGCTGACATTCGACCAACCGCTTTATTGGAAAGCGAAGACGATCATTGTTCATGAGAAGGAAGGAAGCGAACTGAAACCCATTGTTTTGAACCTTGGTGGCTTTCACTCTGTGATGAGCTTTTTGGGATGCATGGGCCATGTTATGGAAGCATCTGGGCTTAAGGAGGTTTTGGAACTTATATACGCTGAAAATGCTGTGACCCAAATGCTGAGTGGGAAAGCCTATGCACGAGCAATCAGAGGCCACTTCTTGGTTGACACAGCCTTGAGTTCGATTGTGTTAGGCAGGGCATACGGTGTCAACCTCTCAATGGTAGATGAGGAAAGTGACGCATGCAAGGACTTCCAGGAGGCTGCAGATCTTTTGGATAAGCTGTTGCGTGAAGACGTTTCACCGGATGAAGTCTGCAGTAAAGACGTTTTCAACAGAATTTCTGAAAAACTTAAAGCTGAGAAGAGCTCCTTAGCAGAGCATAAGATGGGAAAGCTATGGATTCAATACATGGACATGATTGACCTGCTGCGTCGCTTCCTGAGGGCACTGAGAATGGGCGATTTCCTACTGTACCTCGGAACACTCCAGGAGATGTTGCCGTACTTTGCAGCGTGTGGTCATAACAATTATGCCAAGTCAGCCCATGTGTACATTCAAGACATGATTGAACTTGAGCAGCTCAACCCAGACATGTTCTGTCAATTGAACTCCGGTCTATTTGTGATCCGCCGAAGTGATCGGCTGTGGGCAGGACTGCCAAGCGACTTGGTTATAGAGCAGGTTTTGATGCGCTCTTTGAAAACGAATGGTGGATTGACACGTGGTAGGGGCATGGAGGAAACGCAACGCCTGCGCTGGTTACTTGCTATGCCAGCCTGCGCTGAGGTGAGTGAAGTTATGCAAGAACTGACAGGGAAGCATTTCCACACCTCTGAGCAGCACAAAGAAATGACTGAAGCAAGGCGTGAACGAGATAGGAAGGACACAGAGAAGGTTCTCGCATTCTTCAAGGATTATGATCCATTTCAAGAATCAAATGAACTCAGGAATATTGCCAACGGTGTGACAGGACCAGCCTCGGCCAATCCTCATTTACTGTATGAGGTTGGTATGAACATTGTGCAGAAGATGGAAGGTAGCAATGCTTTTGACTTTTCATTTAGGAAGAAAGATCAAGTTGAGTCGTTGGGTGCAAAGGTTACAATCAGTGCTGAAAAAGTACCAATCGACCCACAGCTCCTTTTCCAGAGGCTCCTCATCTTTGCTAATAACAGGGACTTAGGTGTTGAAGAGGTCTTTGCGTATGAGTTGTCTAGCTACCCTACTGCTCTGTTCGATAAGTGGGGGAGGCTCAGGGAAGCCAATAAACCACAGCTAGGAGATGAGATAGCTGCTGTTGTTCCCAAGTCGTCATTGGAATCATTTGAGGAAGAAAGGACTGTGACCCATGTTCTGGATGGTGGTTCCTTATTGCAAAGGATTCCATGGAAGAAGGGTGACACATTTGAGGACATTGCAAGCATGTACATGAAGCATGTTTCCAAAAACTTTCTCAACCCGGTGGTTGTATTCGACGGTTATAAATCAGGACCTACTACCAAGGACATGACACACAATCGACGATCAAAAGGAGTCTTTGGTCAAAAGGTGATGTTCACTCCAACCATGCCCCTTCGGTCAAAAAAGGAAAACTTCTTGTCAAACTCGGACAATAAGCAAAACTTCATTGACTTATTGTGTGAAACATTCAAGGCAAATGGAATTGACTGTGTCAATGCGCCAGCAGATGCAGATGTCATGATTGCGAAGAAGGGAATTGAGCATGCAAGGGAAACCGTGACATATGTGATAGGTGAGGACACAGACTTGTTGGTGCTGTTGTGTCATTATGCGGAACGAGGGATGAATGATTTGTACTTCAAGTCGAGCAA
The DNA here is from genome assembly GCA_032716605.1 of Paralithodes platypus. Lineage (NCBI taxonomy): Eukaryota > Metazoa > Arthropoda > Malacostraca > Decapoda > Lithodidae > Paralithodes > Paralithodes platypus. The sequence goes on along the minus strand of CM064525.1, from coordinate 8,280,445 downwards.
GGAAGGTGGGAAATGTTGGCATATTAACTCAGTAGCAGAAGCTCTCGGTGAAAGCATCTGTCGTGTCCTGCCAGTTGTCCATGCACTCTGTGGATGTGACACAACCTCACGACTGTATGGTATTGGTAAAGGGGCTGCCTTGAGGAAAGTGAGGGAAGACAACGGTTTCTTGAAATGTATAGAAGCATTCTGTTGCCAAAGTGGAAGTAAAGACGCGATATCATCAGCTGGTGAAAAGGCCTTGGTTTATTTGTACGGGGGAAAAGGAAATGACACCCTTGACGGACTGCGAAAGACAAAGTTTTGCAATGATGTAAATATTCCCACTTCCCCTAGTATTGACATTCTCGGTGTAACATTAACTACTAACTTGAGCTGGACACATTATGTTAGAAGCATTGCTAAGAATGCCTCTAAAAAACTGGGACTCCTGTACAGAGTTCGAGAATTCTTCACTGACGAGCAGTTGGCCGTAATATATAAAAGTCATGTGCGCTCTCAGATGGATTACTGTTCACCTCTGTGGGGTGGAAGTGGAGTGGTTGCATTGAGGCAGTTATTATTCAAAATAAAGCTATTAGATTAATCAATAACCCTGCAATCACACAGGACCTTCCTACATTAGCCATACGAAGAAACGTTGCATCCCTTGCATTATTCTACAGATATTTTCACAGCAATTGTTCCGAGGAACTTGCTTCAATTGTGCCGCCTCTCCACATCTTTCCCCGTAGAACTAGGGCAGCTGAGAGCGCCCATGAATTTACACTTTCTCCTCCACAATGCAGAACTTCTGCTTATCAGAATTCATTTATCCCCAGAGCTACTACTCTTTGGAATTCACTTCCCTCGAATTGCTTTCCACAAACTTACAATCAACAAATGTTTAAATCCAGTTGTTACAAACATTTTATGAATGGAGGATGCCTTTAGGCACATGGACCTTTTTGTTTTATCTGTGTTTTTCCTTCCTCCGTTCATTGTCTCTTAAAAAAAAAAAAAAAAAAAAAACAAGGTGGCAAAAAGTTCAACTACCGTTGAAGTTCACAGCCTTCCCCCAACAACCGATGCAGCCAAATACCACTCGTTCCGAGTTTATTGTCAGGTCCAGGAATGGATGGGGAACTGTGTGGACCCCGAGAAATGGGGCTGGTGTCTGCGGAAGGGACAGCTTGAACCGAAGACGATGGATTCGCCAGTGGCTCCTGATTCACTACTGAAATTGGTCAGATGTCAGTGTAAGGGCAACTGTGACACTCAACGCTGTAGTTGCAAACGGAATGAGCTTGAATGTTCCAGTGCATGTGGTCAATGTAAAGGACTCTGTCAAAATAGCAACTTTGATGCAAGCACCGATGATCCAAGTGAATACGAACTCCTATCATGAATTACGTAATTGGCTCTGAATGACGTCATACTACGTCATGTTTTTTTTTTTTTTTTTTTTTATAAAAAAGAGGGACAACAGGTCAAAAAACCCATACAAGCACAAAGTGCCTGTGTCACCCCTTGTGAAAGAGACAGTTCAGCCTGTCTGTAAGGTTTTTCGGCTGTAAATTAACCACTTTCCAGGTGTCCAAAAGTTGGAGACTTTTTATATGTTCATCAGAGGGACCTAATAAACAAGTTAAAGCCAAAAAACGTTGTTTGTAATACATTTATAGGGTCTAGGAGCAACCAGAAAAAAGTTATCTGTAAATTGAAGCTTTGGACGGCGGCCATCTTGAATTTATGCAAATTAACCACTTTCCCAGTGTCCAAAAGTTGGAGACTTTTTATATGTTCATCAGAGGGACCTAATAAACAAGTTAAAGCCAAAAAACCTTCTATTGCAATTTGTTCTAGGTCCAGTTAAATGATTGCTAGATTTACTGGACTACATCCAAATGCTGTTTCCACTTGTTTTATTGTTGTAACAGGTTAATACCTTTATAATCAACCTATAATAGGCGCATATGGATAAGTATTAATGCTATTTATGGTAAAATAACGATGTTAGTGATGGGAACAGCTCAAATACGTCAGCACAGGAGTGTGGTGTCTCATACCCCCCATGCGCACTTCAGAGGTTAAAGGGCATAGCTCGCCAAAAATCTCATCCTGTTTTTGTCACTCTTCAAAGCATGTTAATATGACATATAATGCAAATGTGCTTTGCTTTTTTATAATTTTTAACTCCTTCAGACATATTATGTGTTACAATATTGGTAATAATATTGTAAGCTAAATATATAATCTACAGGCGAGCCGATATCAAGGCATGGCTTCCTAAACCTCCCTTGACGACAAGACGCATGTAACCAGCCTCCCCCAATATATGTGAACCCCTATCCAGTGGATAGAACCCGATATATATACCCATATCAACATGGTGGCAGCTGGGTAAGCAGTGTACGTGTGAATGAAGTACTGCTGACCAAGTTCTACAGCAGAAATAGTGAGTTATCCTTGGATTTAACCTCAAAAAGTCGAAAGATATGAGTGACGTCATGGCATCCACTTCACAGCCTTTATTCGTCTGCAAGTCTGAGATTGAGCAAGCAGTGGCGTGGAGGCAAGAAGAAACTCGATCTTTACATCATTGGCAACGGTCTGAAGGGTAAGAGTGATGATATTAAAATAGCGAAATTGTTGACTGGAGGTGACATTCTGCTAGATATCTACGAATCTTTTGGCATAGAAGATGAATCTGCCCTGACTTATGCAACATTAATTGGGAAATTTGACAAGCATTTTTCACCAAGAGATGAGCAGCTGATGGCGAGGTACAACTTTCATAATAGCATGCAAAGGAAAGATGAATCCTTGGAATCTTTTATCACTAGGCTGAAGACTTTGGTAAGACACTGTGGATATGGAGAACTTCAAGATGAACTTCTGAGGGATAAAATTGTTTTTGGTTGCCAAGAGGATACACTTCGGGAAAAATTCTTTAGGGAGGATAGCCTAACTCTAGATGTTGTACTTAAGATGTGTACTGCCTATGAAACTTCAAGGAGATCAATGACAGCATTTCGAAGTGACAAGCAGGAGTCTCTACACAAACTCAGTGCAAAACCCAAGAAGAAGAGTAATCCACAAACAACAAAGACTAAGCCTAACCTCACGCAGTGCGACTGGTGTGGTTTAGCACATTATTGGGGTAAGAAGAACTGTCCTGCAACTGATGCCAAATGTCATAAATGCAATAAAACGGGACACTATACCAAGAAATGTCCAAGTAATGCAGCGACCGGCGGAGCACCAAGAAGCGCAGCGACAGGAGGCAAAAAGAAGACATCGCGCAGAGTCCATGCGGTAGAAGATGGAGACACAGAAGAAAGCGACAACTCAGAAGATAACTCAAGAGGACGGGAATACATCATGAACGTATCGACCGGATCCAGAGGAAAACACATAATGGCTAATCTCATGGTCAACGGTAATAAAGTGAAGTTCCAGATCGACAGCGGGGCAAGTGTGAATGCCATTCCAAGTCATCTGGTACCGGACGCAGAGCTACAGATGTGTGAGGCAACTCTTCAAATGTGGAACTCTACTACAATTCAGCCGTTGGGAAAGTGTAGGATTGATGTCCGCATCTGCAAGCAACCACAAAGGTACTATTCTGTTGAGTTTGTTGTTGTAAAACAGGTTGTAACACCAATTCTTGGTAAGCGAGCGTCTGAGAAGATGGGATTCATCACAGTTAACTATGAAAACATCTGTGCAATGAATGACATCCTAACAGACTACGAAGACGTATTTGCTGATGAAGTTGGCAAGATACCAGGAAATGTTCATCTAACAGTGGATGAGTCGGTGAAACCTATTGCAATTCCTTCATGTAGAGTACCATTGAGCATCAAGTCGAAGGTTAAAGAGAAACTGGAGCAGTTGGAGCAGGAAAATGTCATTACTAAGGTTGATGAGCCTACAGAATGGGTAAGTCGAATGGTAGCAGGAACCAAGAAGTCGGGGGATCTGAGAATTTGCATTGACCCTCAAGCTCTGAACAAAGCACTCATAAGAGAGATGCACCCTCTACCGGTAATCGACGACATTCTGCCTGACCTTGCAAAAGCCAAAGTTTTCTCCAAGCTTGACCTCAAGAACGGCTACTGGCACTGTGTGTTGGATGAAGAATCACGCAAGCTGACAACATTTCAAACACCGTATGGGAGATACAGGTGGAACAGACTTCCTTTTGGTCTGGCTGTAAGCAGCAACATTTTTCAGAAGAAGCTACAACTGGTTCTGGATGATCTACAAGGCGTAATTTGTGTTGCTGATGACATTTTGGTCTTTGGAGTTGGTGACACTGATGAAGAAGCTGCAAGGGATCATGACTCAAAGCTGAGAAACCTACTGGACAGATGCCGAGCAAAGGGTCTGAGGCTGAACAGAGCAAAGACTGAGCTTGGTAGTACAGAAATCACATTTCTAGGTCACAAGATCTCGTGGGATGGTCTGATGGCTGACCCAAAGAAGATTGAAGCAATCGTGAAGATGCAAGCACCAGAGGATGTGACTGCAGTACGACGACTGTCTGGAATGGTGAACTACTTGAGTAAATTTGTACCCAGTCTATCGGATGTCATGGAGCCTATGAGGAAGCTGACCCATAAGGACACCGAGTGGAAGTGGACAAGAGAACACGATGAGGCGTTCAAGAGGATCAAGAAGATGATGACCCAAACACCCATCTTACAGTACTACAACCCAGAGCAAAAGTTGGAGATTCAATGTGATGCATCTCAAAAAGGTTTAGGAGCAGCGTTACTTCAAGAGGGTAAACCAATCGCATTTGCAAGTCGAGCACTGACTGACACGGAGACACGATATGCGCAGATAGAGAAGGAGACTTTGGCAATCGTCTTTGCACTGAACAAGTTTCATCAGTATTGTTTTGGGAGGAAGACGACAATCCAGAGCGACCATAAACCTCTAGAAGCTATCCAAAATAAGCTGTTGTCAAGTGTACCAAGACGACTGCTAGGGATGTTGATGAGGATACTACAGTATGATGTCGAGATTGTTCACAAGAAGGGCAAAGAAATGTATCTAGCCGACACTCTATCAAGAGCTTATCTGCAAAACACAAGAGATATGCAGGAAGAGGTGTTTGAACAGATCAACATGACAGACTACGTACCCTCCGAAGTGAACGATTGCAAGAAATCCGTCGAGCAACTGAGGAAGATGAAGCATTGCAACTATTGAAGGAGATAATTCTCAAAGGATGGCCAGAAGACAAGAGTGAAGTAGAGACCATACTGAAACCATACTTTAATGTACGAGCAGAACTGTCATTTCAAGATGGATTGATCTTCAAGGGAGAACGTGTTGTAATTCCTACCAGTCTACGTCAGAAGATGAAGTCCGCTATACATTCGTCACATATGGGAGTTGAAGGTTGTCTACGACGTGCAAGAGAATGTTTGTTTTGGCCAGGAATGAATGCAGAGATGAAGCAATTCATTTCAGAGTGTGAAATTTGTAACACATACTCTACAGCTCAACAAAAAGAACCTCTGATGACTCATGAGCAAACCAGCCGACCATGGGAGAAAGTAGGTGTAGACCTTATGACAATCAAGAGTCACAACTATCTTGTTACAGTGGACTATTTCAGTAATTTCTGGGAAGTTGACTACCTGGAAAGCACTAAGTCAAGCGCTGTTATCAGGAAGTTGAAGGCGCACTTTGCAAGATATGGACTGCCAAATGTACTAGTTAGTGACAATGGTCCACAGTTCAGCAGTGAAGAATTTCAAGAATTTGCGGAGAAGTATGACTTTGAACATCGAACGAGCAGCCCACATCATCCCCAGTCTAACGGTAAAGCAGAATCAGCGGTCAAGACGGTGAAGAAACTGATCAAGAAAGCTGTCGAGAGTGGTGAAGATCCGTTTTTGGCGATTCTAGACTACAGAAATACGCCTATGCAAGATTTGGAAGAGAGTCCAGCGCAACTCAACTTTGGTCGACGTACGAGGACATTACTGCCGACTACTAGCAAGTTGTTGGAGCCGAAAGGAATTATGTTGGAGCGAGTGAAGCGGAAGAAGAGGCTGAAAGATCTCAAAAGCAAGAACTACTACGACAAAGGTTCGAGAGTTTTGGAACCATTGGTTGAAGGAGACGTGGTGCGAATCAAGCCAACATCACTAGGCAAGAAGAAGTGGGAACGAGGAGTTGTAACCAGGAGATTAGACGAGCGATCGTATGAAGTGGAGACAGAAAATGGAGCGATAAGACGAAATCGAGGTCATTTACGGATGACAAGTGAAAACGCTGACATAAGAAATAATGGAAAAGTCACTAATACAGACAACACTACAACCATTAGATCTACAGATAGGAATTCTACAGACATATGTGTTCCAGTCTACACAAACAACAGACACGTGAGAGACACACACAGTAGACTTGATGAACCTGTCACTACACATGAGAACAGGACGAGCGTGAGACGGAATAGGAATGTATTACCTACCAGGTACCGAGAGTTTGACATGACCAGGTAAGAGTACAGTACCGGTATGACTGATTGCATGTCTGACTAACAGTCCAATACTGGTATGAGATGAGGCACTGGCAGAAATGGAAATGCTGGATGAGAATGTTACAGGATGAGAAAGATTATCTAAATGGAGTAAGTGAGTGAGAATACGACTGAAGCCACTGAATGAGGAGTAACCTAACATTACAGTCTGAATGATAAAGGTTTTGTAATTTGAATGAGAGTGTAAGGATATTATAATGCAGATCGGTATGCAAAGAAATTGTAATGCGAAAGGAAAGAGATTGGATGATTTTGAGTACGGTACTGGGTATCAGGATCTATAAATTTAAGTCAATCATATAACCTTTGTTACTAATTTACTAATCCTGCATGATATAACCAATAACTTTGCATGAAGCATTTTGTCATTTTCAGAACATTGAATATTAATGTTCTAATGTACTAACTTTACTAATATACCAACAATTACTAATCCCATATAATCTCATAAAATAAATTCTTTATGTTTAGTTGGCACAAGGGTATACAATATATTTTTGTATCATATATATTCACTATTTGTGGATATTCTCATGTAGAACAGTATTATCAACTAATAATTAACCTACCTCACCTAGTCTTGTAATACCATATCAATAGATTTGACTAATATACGTCATCTACTTCATATCTCATATTTACATACTAATAGATTAATATTCTAACAAAATTAATCACATTCCATACTATACTAAAACACTAATTACTGTACCGGTAACATACTGTATACAGTACAGTACCAGTAACTTAACAAACCATAGTACTGTACAATTATATAAATCATATTGGCACTATTATTACTCTAGCTCATGTGCCATAATAGAATAAGCATTACTTAATAATCCTAGGGGATCACAAAATGTCAAAATATAATTATTCTTATAATACCAATTTCACTGGTAGCTATCTTCTCAAAAGAGAGAGGATGTTAAAATATTGGTAATAATATTGTAAGCTAAATATATAATCTACAGGCGAGCCGACATCAAGGCATGGCTTCCTAAACCTCCCTTGACGACAAGACGCATGTAACCAGCCTCCCCCAATATATGTGAACCCCTATCCAGTGTGTCTCATTAAGAACCCGATATATATACCCATATCAACATTATGTTCCAATAAGTCCGAGGAGGCGGGAGCCCGGTATCCTTGCCACTGCCTCGCACTACACTCACAACAACACTGCGGCCGTTAGAATTATCGGAGGTGGCTGAGGTTGCCACCAACGGTTTTATCGTAAGCTAACTTATCGGACTTACTGAGCTCCATATGACGCTAGAGCGTCATATAACTTATTAGCGAGCCATGAAGATAAGTCCATATGACGCACTAGCGTCTGTTACGTCCTGGGATATATAAACACTGGGCTCATTCTATTGGACTAGGTATGCGGCAACAAGCAACAACGGAAAACGCTAGATCCAACCCTTATCTATAAATCCAGGCAACAAACCACCCTAAACCGTCAAGAGTCCTGCCTGGACAACGAGGTATCCTATGACTCGGTTACAGGGTGCACGCACTATAGACTGCTAATAGTCAAGCAGGCTATATAAAAGATCACACAATTAAATTGACTTAAAGCTTCAAGGAAAAGATAGATAACGGAATTAAATTGCAGAAACAATTTAATAACAAACTAGAAGAAAGTACATTTAACGTTACGTTAATTAATACAACTAATCACCCCTGCATGAAAGAAGGTGAAAGCAAACAGTCCTCAAAACATCGTACAGGTAGACAAGATGCGGGTTTCTAAACTGCATGCGGCTACTGTAGGATCTGATGCTTAGCAAAGAAAGTAAGTTACGGATTTAGAGAACTCTTAACTCATAAGCAGGAATAAATACTAGTGATAGGCCATACAGTGTATAATGGCATAGGTATAATTAAATAAAGGCAGCAACTCGCAACATAACCACATACAGGTGTGCTTCTCACTCTTAGTCAGGCAAGCCTGCTCGGACAGAGTCTCTAAGCCACACCCTGACTCACAATGCTCACAAAAACGGTAAACTGTGGCACAATAACAAGCATACAGAGATGATAAACCCCTAGCTGTTAATCTGCCAGGTGGCAGAGGTCTAGCCGGAAGGATATAGGCTTCGGATACCCGGGCTGAGCCACCTGCTCTAGCCTAGGGACGTTCCCAAGTCTGTGCGCCAAATTACTCTAATTGAAAGGGTGCTCTCTTGAGAGACTCAGATTGCAAGTATCTGACTCTCTCCTGGCGACCCTAAAACAAAAGCAAGACGTGCTAGCGCAGTGCTGAGTGGACTAGGCAAGGGCCCTCACACAACACAACACTAGACACACAGGCACACAGACAAGAAAATGCCCCCAGACTCCCACGGGTATCCTAGTAAAGTCGTGCGGGTCCACAGGACTCACACCAGCAGACTTTACTTAAAGGATCGCAAAAAGCCTCCCCTCCGGTCTAGCCCCTGCTAACCTGACACAAGAACACACTAGCAAGCATGAAACCACCAAATATGAGACAACAAAAAAGCTTCCTAGGTCTCATTAACAATTACATCTCTGCATAAGGCCCTAAATCCTATCTAGTTATCTGAGAGCTCGTCGTTAATACAATAATAGATATAAGGTCTATCAAGGGGATGGGGTAATTAAATAGATTGGTGAAGTAGTGGAAGGAAGGTATACAAAGTAAGAGAGAAAGTTTCTAAGTGGGGTTGAGAGGGATAGATATCAAGGGGGTCCGAAGGGTACGACAGTGAGGTGAGCTCTGAGTCTTGAATCTGTCTGGACCCCACCCTAGGCATGCAAAATACATCCCATGCTTGGCAACACTCAACACAGTTGCCGGGTCAAAATCCTCTACCCCGTGCGTGAGTCGAAACTAAGCCTAACGTTGCGATCAAATGCATATGGCAACGTTTTCAGGCTCGTCCCAAGCTGGCAAGCGAAGCAACGTCCCAAGCCGGTCTCTCTCTCCCGCTCGTCTCCTCCCACTCTCACTAGACTTACATCTTATATATTATAATGAAACAATCAACTATCGAGAATAAAATATACTAAGATGCGTTGGTTAAGAATAAGGGCAGCTTCAAGCTGTGAAACAACATAAGAATATCCCAGACATTAGTTACGTTGTCGTAGGATATATACTAAAGAAAAGCCTGCCGGCCGGCTGCCGCCAGCCGGTTTCTAAACGGCTGGGCAGCCGACACGCGTGCATGCCCGCACGTGGCTACTATGCAGGAGCGTAACACCTCCCCCAAGATATAAGACCCTTAACTAAGTTCTTCATATCTAACAGAAAGCTTCTCATAGTACCACACACTGTTGCGACACAAGGCACTATATATAAACAAAATAAAGACTGTTGCGCTCCACCGAGCAAGTTTAACTAACTTAGCGACAATAAGCGAAAACATTCAACTTAGATACTGCTATAACATCTTATACAAAATTCTACACGTTATAAAAATAAAGAGTTTTTATAAGGTTTTTGCTTTTTTAATTTGTTTTTTTCGGCTGAACTACAGTGACAGCCTATTTTCCTCCACACTCAACCCTCAATCCTGTGGCAGTCCAACCAACATCATCCACCCTTGATAGACAATCCGCTATCACGTTATCAGAACCGGCAATATGGCGTATGTCCAGATTATACTCCTGAAGCATGAGTGACCACCTGGTCAGCCTCATATTCCGGTTATGAAACTGATTCAAGAATTTCAGAGGGTGATGATCGGTATAAACCACTACGACTGGTCCGAAAGCAGGAACATATACATCGAAGTGCCTGAGCGCCAGCACTATCGCCAGGAGTTCTTTTTCAATTACAGAGTAATTCCTTTGTGCACTATTGAATTTTTTACTGTAAAAACTCACTGGATGTTCGATACCTTCATCATCTGTCTGTAACAAGACAGCCCCAGCCCCTACGCCACTGGCATCAGTCGCCAGCTGAAAAGGTCTGCTGAAGTCCGGGGCCCTGAGTATGGGGTGGGTACATAACAGGTGTTTCACCAAGGAAAACGCCTCTGCACACTCAGGAGACCACCGGAACTTCTTGTCCTTAGCTAATAAGTCAGTTAAAGGTGCAAGTACAGTCGAATAGCCTTTGATGAAGCGACGATAATAGCCTATCATACCTAGAAACCGCATGATTTGTTTCTTAGTCGTAGGCTGGGGAAACTGATCGATGGCTTTGATCTTTGTCTGTGGAGGGCACACCTGACCCATCCCCACCTCGAACCCCAGGTACAAAACTGTGGCTTTGACAAAATCGCACTTACCCAGGTTTACCACCAAACCTGCTTCATTCAGTTTATTAAAAAGCTGTCCGATGTGAGCACAGTGACTGTTAAAATCGTCGTCGTATATTATGACATCATCTAGGTATCCGTACAGTTGGGAATGTCGGCTACAATGTCGTTCATTAATTTCTGAAACGTTGCAGGGGCATTTTTCAGCCCGTATGGCATAACATGGCAACGATATGTGGCACCGTCCACCACAAACCCACACACCTCTCGCGCTCGCTCAGACAAGGGCACTTGCCAATAACCCTTAACAAGGTCTATCTTAGTGAGGAACTTGGCTTTTCCTATCTTATCCACACTGTCGTCCATGCGAGGGAGAGGGTAGGCATTTGTGGGGGTTAAACCATTCAACCTGCGGAAATCTATACAAAACCACACCTTGCCATCTGGTTTGGGCTGCAGTGTGACGGGGGAAGTCCACCTTACTGCACCCTCAGAAATCAGCCCACATTTCAGCATATAATCCAGCTCTTCCCTAGTGCTGGTAATTTAATAGGGGGAACACGGTATGGCACTGATTTAAAGGGCGGGTGGTCCCCAACATCGACATCGTGCACCGCTTGAGTAGTGAGGCCAGGATGCTCCGCAAAAACAGCTGGGTTTGAATCAAACAAGTGCTGTACAGCTACACGCTGTTGCTCAGGCAGGTGCAATATCAACTCGTGAGCCACTTGTCTAGAATTCCCCGCCCACTGATCCGCGGAAACATGACAATCCCAATTATCCTCCCCCGCAGCTTGACTGTCCCTTCCTCCTTCTCCACCACGATCGCTGCAGATCAACACCGGGACAGTGAGAGGCTCGGAGGGGCGCCTCACATACTCTTTCATCAGATTTACATGGCAAAGTTGGTTCTTTTTCTTACGATCAGGAGTAGCTACTAAATAGTCGAGATCAGAAACCTTCCTTACAACCCGATACGGACCAGAATACTTGGCAGACAAGGGGTGTCCCACCAGAGGCAGTAGTATCAGTACCTCCTGATCTACTTCAAACTCCCTCAGCTTCACCTTCTGGTCGTATCTGTCCTTCATCTGAGCTTGTGAACTCTTAAGGTTTCGACCTGCTACCTCCAGGCTCTTTAGCATTCTCTCACGGCTTTCAACAACATACTTTAGAAGTGAGCATGGCTTTGTGACTCCCTCCCAGATCTCCTGGACTATGTGGAGGGGCCCCCTGACCGTGTGTCCAAAAACCAACTCGTTCTGGCTAAATCCCAAGCTCTCCCCAGGTACTTCTCTCGCAGCAAATAAAACGTATGGGAGACCTAGATCCCAGTCCTTCCCATTTTCCATGCAATAACACCGCAGCATACTCTTGAGAGTCGAATGCCACCTTTCCAAAACTCCCTGACTCTCGGGATGGTAGGCAGATGACACCACAGACACTATCCCATGTTGCTGCATGGTCTGCTTAAACAGAGCAGAAGTAAAATTGGATCCCTGATCAGACTGGATCTCCTGAGGGTAGCCATAACGAGAGAAATAGACAAGTAGGTTTTTGACAACAGTCTTGGCCATCCCGTTGCGCATGGGGTAAGCATCTGGATACCGTGTTGCTACATCCATTACAGTTAGTAAAAATTTATTGCCGGCACTAGTGGGGGGCAATGGGCCAACCATATCGATAACTACTTTGCTGAAGGGCGGCCCAATGACAGGGATGGGTTGTAACGGGGCTCTCGGGATGACCTGATTGGGTTTCCCAACAACTTGACAAGTGTGACACTGTGACATCCATGACACGACACTCGCCTTTAACCCAGGCCACCAGAAAAGCTTGCTCAGAGCTGCCTCCGTCTTACGTGCCCCCAGGTGCCCTGCCAAAGGCACATCATGAGCTAATCTCAATAAGCTCTCACGGCACACCCTCGGTACTACTAACTGGTCCACTAATCCTGACCCGCCATCCCACTTTTTCTTGGGATCCTGATGTCTCCGATACAAGATCCCCTCGGACAAGAAAAAATCACCAGGCTGCGCATCCCCATCGCTCTCCAGTTCGACAGCACCATAACCACACGCCCTGACTTCAGGATCTTCCAGCTGCAAGGAACATATATCAGCAGGTGCGAGATTATCCAAGTTCATCTTAAATAATTTATTTCCACCTCCAATGTCCCGCTGAGCCATCCTTTCCTCACGCTGCGCATAACGATGCTGTCGCAGAGTCTCTTCCTGCCCTGCACCTGCACTAGCGGTGACAGGCCCCGGGGCCTCTCCAGACTCTAACATAGGTGCCAATAATGAGTCACCAAGAAACACTGCCGGCTCAAAACTCTCCAATTGACCAACACTTCCCGTTTTCTTGTGACCTTTCCTCCGCGGTTTGATAGACTGAGGTGGTGGCTGCAAGGCTCCGGATGTCTGAGAACGCGTCACAACACACGCCATGGTTTGTACGCTACACTTCTCAACCCACTCCTGTTCCTCCCTACTAACGTCGGCCGCCTTCTCGGCAACGACCAAGGGTGAAACCTTAGAAGCAGGCACCGCAAAGTCGTTGCCGAGGAGGAGGTCGACGCCCCCAACAGGCAAGTTCTCTACAATTCCGACATCCAGCTCCTTCGCCACACCACCCACCTCCAGCTCCATCCGCACCAGCGGTTAGGACTTCGTAGCATTGATCCCCTGAACTACCACCACCCGAGCAGCGTTAATCGGCCTACCAGTAAAGTTCTTTAACAAGGTCTGAGAAGCCCCCGTATCACGCAATAGCTTAACTCCTCGCCTTTCGCCAGCCCACCTCACAAAACCATGCCCTCTATGACCCCCAAAGACGTCGCGGACAGGGTTCGAGCCTTCCGGACTCTTGAACACAGGCTGTGTCCCAACCTCTGACGAACTACCCTTGGCAAACTCAGAAGATATAGGCGACACCCCTATGCTGCGGACCAATGACACAACCTTGTTTGGTGGCTTGTTCGGACAAGCATTTGCAAAGTGACCCTCCTTGTGACATGCAAAGCACTCTTTACTCTTTGGTTTCCCTTGGGAGTGGGAGGTACCATTAGACTTCTTATACGGGACGGTATTTGGTTTATGTTCAGTTTTATTGTCAGTGCTAGATGGTTTTGTGTATTTATGTGTATCAAAATTCTTGGGAGGGGGAGGGGTACGATCCTTTGCACCCGACTCACTCCTAGCTGCTGCTCCGCACCCTCGAATTAATGACAGTCGGAGGTCAGCCATTTCTGCTGCCTCCTGGAAAGTTCTAGGATTTGTTTCCTTTATATTTAATGTTAAGTCCCCGCCTGTGCACTTAAAGAACTGCTCCAAGAGAACCAGCTCACTCAACTCCTCAAAAGTAGCTGCCCTCTCGGAACGCAGCCAATGTCGTAGTGCATCAGACAAGTCCCGGGCGTGTTCTAGGAAGGTACTATCCTTGCCCTTAGTAACACCCCAAAACTTCAAGGGTAAGTTTCTGGTTGTAACTCATAGGCCCGTAGCACAGCCTTCTTTAGCTCATCATAAACTACACAGGACTCTAAAGGTAGTGCATCATACGCTTTTAGCCCCTTTCCTAGGAGTCTTGATGAAACTAAAGCTGCCCACTTTTCCTGAGGCCACTGGTGTTCCTGACACTTCTTCTCAAATCGCATAAAAAACTCAGCCACACATAATTCATCGAACACAGGAACTAGTTTAAGCAGGTGCGACAATGATTGGTCCCAATGTCTGTTACCTCCCCCAATATTTCGCCCTGTTACCTCCACTCGAGATCTCTCCAGCTCCCTGTCAGCCCGATACCTAGTAGACTCTGCCTGCAGTTCAGCCTCTCGTATAGCAACCTCAGCCTGCACACTAGCCTGTCTCTCGGCAGCCTCAACCTGAGCTCTAGCAACCTCAACCTTGGCCATCTCAAGCCGAAACAACAAATCTGGAGTCAACCCTTGAGGAGGGGAAGGTGCATTTAATGGAGAGGGTCCCTGTGATTGAATTCCACGCTGCCATTGACCATCAACTTGGGGGTATGTACTAAATTCAGGCATCCTGACGTTTGATATGGGGGTAGAGTGGAGGGGGGGCTGGGGACCGGGGCCCCCAGTCGCCTCTCCACTCAGGTCTCTCCCTTCTAAACCCAATATCAAAGTCCTCAGCTGATCTTTCCTCATGCCACTTAAACCCTGGTGACCCTGAAGACCTGCCACACACTTTAAGCCATACTTATTCAGCTTCAACACCCTGGCAGCGGTAAGGGGCACCTCTAAAAATCTTCTAGCACCCTCCTTGCTATCGACTAGCCACTCCACAGGTCTTTCTCCCTCCGAGCCCGTATCGTGACCTGACCCATCACTGTGTTCTGATGTATTAGACATGCTTGTGTATTGCAGTAATTATCACGGTTATAGAATGTGCCTTATCTCATATGCAAGTATGTATATACTAATGTTATTTAAAGTCTTTAATGTGTTATATTGGTTGCTCCAAAAAAAAAACTCTATGTCCACTGTATTCCTCTAATCATAAGGAATCTCAAAACAAATGACCACTATATTCCTCTGTTCAGTAAATCCTATGCAAGGTCGCCATTTGTTACGTCCTGGGATATATAAACACTGGGCTCTTTCTATTGGACTAGGTATGCGGCAACAAGCAACAACGGAAAACACTAGATCCAACCCTTATCTATAAACCCAGGCAACAAACCACCTAAACCGTCAAGAGTCCTGCCTGGACAACGAGGTATCCTATGACTCGGTTACAGGGTGCACACACTATAGACTGCTGATAGTCAAGCAGGCTATATAAAAGATCACACAATTAAGTTGACTTAAAGCTTCAAGGAAAAGATAGATAACGGATTTAAATTGCAGAAACAATTTAATAACAAAATAGAAGAAAGTACATTTAACGTTACGTTAATTAATACAACTAATCACCCCTGCATGAAAGAAGGTGAAAGCAAACAGTCCTCAAAACATCGTACAGGTAGACAAGATGCGGGTTTCTAAACTGCATGCGGCTACTGTAGGATCTGATGCTTAGCAAAGAAAGTAAGTTACGGATTTAGAGAACTCTTAACTCATAAGCAGGAATAAATACTAGTGATAGGCCATACAGTGTATAATGGCATAGGTATAATTAAATAAAGGCAGCAACTCGCAACATAACCACATACAGGTGTGCTTCTCACTCTTAGTCAGGCAAGCCTGCTCGGACAGAGTCTCTAAGCCACACCCTGACTCACAATGCTCACAAAAACGGTAAACTGTGGCACAATAACAAGCATACAGAGATGATAAACCCCTAGCTGTTAATCTGCCAGGTGGCAGAGGTCTAGCCGGAAGGATATAGGCTTCGGATACCCGGGCTGAGCCACCTGCTCTAGCCTAGGGACATTCCCAAGTCTGTGCGCCAAATTACTCTAATTGAAAGGGTGCTCTCTTGAGAGACTCAGATCGCAAGTATCTGACTCTCTCCTGGCGACCCTAAAACAAAAGCAAGACGTGCTAGCGCAGTGCTGAGTGGACTAGGCAAGGGCCTTCACACAACACAACACTAGACACACAGGCACACAGACAAGAAAATGCCCCCAGACTCCCACGGGTATCCTAGTAAAGTCGTGCGGGTCCACAGGACTCACACCAGCAGACTTTACTTAAAGGATCGCAAAAAGCCTCCCCTCCGGTCTAGCCCCTGCTAACCTGACACAAGAACACACTAGCAAGCATGAAACCACCAAATATGAGACAACAAAAAAGCTTCCTAGGTCTCATTAACAATTACATCTCTGCATAAGGCCCTAAATCCTATCTAGTTATCTGAGAGCTCGTCGTTAATACAATAATAGATATAAGGTCTATCAAGGGGATGGGGTAATTAAATAGATTGGTGAAGTAGTGGAAGGAAGGTATACAAAGTAAGAGAGAAAGTTTCTAAGTGGGGTTGAGAGGGATAGATATCAAGGGGGTCCGAAGGGTACGACAGTGAGGTGAGCTCTGAGTCTTGAATCTGTCTGGACCCCACCCTAGGCATGCAAAATACATCCCATGCTTGGCAACACTCAACACAGTTGCCGGGTCAAAATCCTCTACCCCGTGCGTGAGTCGAAACTAAGCCTAATGTTGCGATCAAATGCATATGGCAACGTTTTCAGGCTCGTCCCAAGCTGGCAAGCGAAGCAACGTCCCAAGCCGGTCTCTCTCTCCCGCTCGTCTCCTCCCACTCTCACTAGACTTACATCTTATATATTATAATGAAACAATCAACTATCGAGAATAAAATATACTAAGATGCGTTGGTTAAGAATAAGGGCAGCTTCAAGCTGTGAAACAACATAAGAATATCCCAGACATTAGTTACGTTGTCGTAGGATATATACTAAGGAAAAGCCTGCCGGCCGGCTGCTGCCAGCCGGTTTCTAAATGGCTGGGCAGCCGACGCGCGCGCATGCCCGCACGTGGCTACTATGCAGGAGCGTAACACGTCATATGAGTTTTTGGCACACTCGGCACCGCGGTCATATATGTCTGAAAGAGTTAACCTAAAATAGAAAACAAATTCACATTAGATATTTCTATTTTGAGGGGGGGGGGGGGGGATGGGGGTGAAGGGCCACCTTTGAAAACACAGCCGAAATTAAGACCAGTTCACAGTGGTTCACAAGTTAGCCTGGATTTGTTTAACAGACCTACTAATGCTACACTCATTCCAGCTCCAATCCTCGCTAAATTAGCTTATATTCTATGTATGGCTTCAGATTTACCTCCACTCATGTCAATTGTACCCACCTACAGCCTTTGACAGTTGATAATAAATATCCAAGAGAAGAAAATAACCGGTTCGTTACCAAAACGAAAAACAAAATAGCGCTAGATTCGTTCTCAAAAGATGCTAGGTCGCTAGATAATACAATAATGGCAACAATCGCTAGTATAATACCACGATCTCTCTAATGTCGATTATTATCACTAATCCTAAAATATAACTACAATTCATATCACTAGATGCAAGAAAATGCTACTATATCGAAATAAATACATCTACTGTAGATCAAGCGATAAGTATGCTAAATTGGCACTACTATTTGGTCAGAAGACTAGCCCTTTGTAAATTATAAAAGAGGTAAGTGTATATTGGGGAGGCTATGTACGTAGCTCTAATACGTGACGTCACTAACCATCTGCGCATGCGTGAGAATCTTGGCCCCGCCCCTCAAATGTACAACTATTATATTGGATTGGATTAGATTAACCTAACTTAACTTAACCTAACCTAACCTAACCTAACCTAACCCTAAAATATAACAAAAATAACCAAAATAACAAATATAACGAAATAAACAAATACAAAATAAACCAAATACGAGTGGGATCGATCGCTGGATTCCTCAGTAACGGGCGGGTGCCATACCGAGTGAGCTATGGAGAGATCTGGTTGTAACGGTTTGAAGGGTATATTTAAACGCAACGGAGGTGAGGGGCGGGGCCAAGGTGAGTGACATCACGTATTAGAGCTACGTACAGCGCCTCCCGTATATTGTAGAGTACCCAACACAGGTTACCACAAAGACGCCATTTTGACTCCACAGTAGAACGGCATTCGTATTTATAGCCTATCCTAATACGTTTTTGCTTGTAGCCTACAGTTCCTTAATAAGGTTATACCACTAATACAATTAGATTACCTTTTTATATCACCGTTTATCTGTCTAATTGCATGTATTATATTTACTAGGACATATAAAAGAAGAAAACGTTTACTATAATAGCGCCAACAATCGTTTTAGTTATGGGGAAACTCGTGTAAAAAAATATTGAGGAAAGGCTTATCTCTCAATACCTTCAATACAAAGTATTTTTCCTAATTTACCGCTTTATTTACACATAATAGTAATTGGCGCTTACACAATATCAGAATGCATCTGTGAACGAAGTCTTAATGGAATATGTCACGAAATGACCGAGAATTAACGTATATATATTCGAGCAAGGCAAAAGTCTGGTGTTAGTTGGCAACTCGATCTGTGTGTGTTACCATACCTAAGACCGTCAGTTTGTTTCACCATTTTTCGCTTCGTCTCTTATATTTTCGTACGGTAAGATAACTTTTAAATAAACTCCTGATCTCTCTGTTTTACCTAATTTATCGTGTATGTACTTACAATATATAGTAAGAATATTCAGGTATGTAAAAATATTTGTATGCACAGTTCATTCATTTATTAAATTAAAATTGTACTCCGCTATTATCGATCGATCAGCCGTTTCCCAACTGGGCCTCCCCAGACTCCCCTCCCCTCCCCTTCATTGACGAAACTCGATCGTCCTCACCCAGCATCGATCTTCATCAAATTTAAATGATTAATTATACACAAAAGTTACTTCTAGTGAAAATATCAAATTTGAGAAACATTGATGTGAAATAATAAAGAAACTCTTAAGAAAAATAATACATAGTTATATCAATACCCTCCAAGAGAGTAAGTGAAAGCAATCAATAAACATAGAAAAAATCCTAGGCGATACTTATTCAACTCCTGGAGATTCTTTTACAAACGAACTCAGGGCAGGTCAGCTTAAGATGGTGGTGGAGAATACACTTTCATTCATTTGTGGAAGTTTAACATACCACTTATTCTTGACTGAAACTGATAGTCATATTTTCCGCATTTTGTGAGGCTAAATAATAAGTCCTCGTTTTGTGATTTTTAGTGGAATGCGGGGTTCGAACCCCGCTCGTAATGTAACATGGTGCCGTGACCAGGATTCCTTTCTTTCCCTCGTTTGGTAGTAATTGAGAACATTAGTGAAACATTAAGTCCCTCGATAGGACATCATATACTCATTTCATCCATCTCGTTTTGTTCTGTTTATGAGTTGAGAGAGCTGTGTCAGCCTCTACGTTCTTTAATGCCAATTATTCGCGTTTCACACTCTTCCTAATTAGTCATACATTTTCTTGTTCATCCATTGTTCATAGCATTCAATCATGGAATTTAAAATTAGTGAATTTGTCACTGACCCCTCCTTGAGCACCTTGTCTGTGTCGAAGCTCAGAAAAGTAGACTGGATTGCCTTAGCCACAGAGTATGATGCACCTTACAGAACTAGTAATACCAAAGGTGAGATTAGAAGGAGTGTGATTGAGAAATTGGTAACTACTGGTGTCTTGTCTGAGGCAACATATCAGTTGTGTGCAGAGGAAGGAGGCAGTGAGGAATGGATGAGAGTGAAACTATTAGAGCTGGAGAATGCAAAAGCTGACAGGGAGCAGAGGGAGCATACGGCAATAAGAGAGTTTGAACAAAAACAGCGTGAAATTGAACATGAGCGTGAACAAAGACAGTACGAGTTTGAACAAAAACAGCGTGATATTCTTACAGTTTCTTACAGTAGATCCTCTGGAAAAAGGCAAACTATGCCTGTGTATCCAGCTCAGTACCAGTACTTGTACTGCTGCGGTCGTTCATGGTGTTGGCGGCGGCCGTAGCAGACGCAACATTTTTACTATTCTGTATTTTTGTTTTATAATCAAACTTCAAATCTTGTCTTCCCCATGCTTTATCAAGATTACTTTCAAACTCCCTTATTGATTCGGAATCGACTACATACTGGGGCAGTGCGTTCCACTCATTTACCACTCTATCACAAAATGAGTTCTTTGCCTTCTCAAGCCTATTTCTTTCTTTGTAAATTTTCTTAGAGTGTCCTCTCGTTCTTGTTCCCTCCCGCATCAAGAAGATACCTTCACACACATCCTCATCGTACTTTCCTGACACTATCTTAAAAGTCTCTATCATATCCCCTCTCTTTCTCCTATATGCCAGTGTCGGAAGCCCCAGTGTCCTCAACCTCTACTCATAGCCCGCGCTCTTCAACGTTGGTACCAGCTTGCTAGCTCTCCTCTGCACTTTCTCCACTGCTTCTATATCCTTTACCATATATGGAGCCCACACCTGGTTCGCATATTCCAGGTGCGGCCTAACCAGCGCTGTATAGAGATTCCTGAAGATTTCTTCGTCAAGTGACACAAATGTCCTCCTTATCAGCCCTACAATTCTATTGGCTTTGTTTATCTTTTCCGCTAAATGTTCTGAGAAATTTAACTTATTGTCTATCACTACTCCTATATCCTTTTCTGCATTCACTTCCTCCATCGCTTCATACATACTGTATCCTACCTTGTCTATCTTGCTGGTCCCAATCCACATGTACTTGCATTTTTTTGGATGAAAAGGCATTAACCAATGCTCAGACCATCCCTTCATGCCCTCCACATCTCCTTGAAGCAAACCCATATCTTCCTTACTCCTCACTCTTCTATATAGCTTAGTGTCATCCGCATACAGGTATACCTCACTTCCATTAGTTATAACTTCAGGCAAGTCGTTGATAAATATAACGAACAGCAGTGGTCCCAACACAGATCCCTGAGGTACCCCACTTGTAATTTCCCTCCACCCCGAGCCTATTCCATTCACCAGTACCCTCTGTCTCCGATCTTTCAGGAAGGCTTCTATCCATTTCACACATTTCTCCCCTATATTATAGCTTCTAACTTTCTCTATTAACCTTTTATGTGGGACCTTATCAAAGGCCTTCATAAAATCGCAATATACCACGTCTATTACATCACCATCTTCTAGAATTTGCATCCAATCATCTACCACCTTAATTAGCTGTAGTACCGTCGACCTCCCCGGCAAGAATCCGAACTGTCTCCCACTGAAAAGTTGGTTTGACTTCATATGATCCATTATTCCTTCTCTAATTACCGTTTCCATTAGTTTACACACAACACTTGTCAAACTGACTGGTCTATAATTCCCTGGGTCATTTCTCTTTCCCTTCTTAAATATAGCTGTTATGTTCGCCTCTCTCCAGTCCATCGGGATTTGTCCTGTATTAAACGATACCTCAAATAACATTTTCAATGGCTCTACTAACATCTCCCCTCCTTCCTTTATGATTCTTGGGTGTATCCCATCCGGTCCCGGTGACTTACTTCTGTTCATTTTTTCTATAGCCCTTCTTATTCTAGCATGGGAAAACTCTATTAGTTCTAGTGCCGGTGCCTGAACATGAGCGTGAGGAGAAACAACGTGAGAGAGAGCATGATGAGTGCATGTTAAAGTTAAAAGCTGAAGAAAACCGGAATCAAAGGGATTCGGTTGCAAATAAACCATTTTCTGATAAGGGTCATAGTTTGAAATTTGTCCCTAGTTTTGATGAGACTGACCCGGAGAATTTCTTCATCCTTTTTGAGAAGGCAGCCAACCAACTCAAGTGGCCAAATGATCAGTGGGCATTTCTAGCCCAGACTGCTTTCATAGGTAAAGCCAAGCAGGTTTACACCAATCTCCCCATTGATTCCTTGACCTATGAAACTCTTAAAACCTCAGTCTTAGCAGTGTATGATCAGGTTCCTGAAACTCATCGTCAGTGTTTCAGGGATATGAAGAAAGGTGAAAAACAAACCTATCTAGAATTTGTAAAGGAAAAAGAGCGAAAGTTTCTGAGTTGGTTGAGAGCCAGTAAATTGACAACCTTTGAGCAGTTGTGCCAGCTAGTTATGCTTGAAGAATTTCTCCGCAAAGTCCCCTACCCCTTAAAACTTTACCTCCAAGAGAGAGAGGTGCAATCTGCAGACAGGGCTGCTATTTTGGCTGAAAATTACCAATTAACTCATGGCGATTCTTATTTCAGGACAGGACAGAGAGGGCCTGGCAACCGACCACCGTCTGGTGCTGGTCCTCGTGATGGTGGTAGTTTCCAATCTACTGGTGGTAGGTCTGGTTATGGTGGTGTCTCCCAACCAGTTTCAAGGGTAGCTTCTGGGGGCAATGGATCTGATAAAAAGGAATTTAACAAAACTTCTCTTTCTTCCATTAAACCTCCTGGACCCTTAGTTTGTGCCTACTGTAAACAACCTGGACATTTTATCAGAGAGTGTCCCAAATTAAAGTTAAAAGAGAAAACCCGTAAACCAGAGAGTAGTGCTGTTCTAGCCTCTTCCCTTGTACTTCATCCAAATAGAGTAGCAGTATCCCCTCCTACTCCATCTGTGTTGAGTGCATGTTCTGACTCTGATGGCTCTCACAACCAGGTTTTCCCTAGTATACCACCTAGCTGTTCTAACCAGTTCCAACCTTTTCTTTCCACAGGATCAGTTTCCTCTACTGACGCCTCCACTGACTATCCCATTCATGTTTTGAGAGACACAGGAGCCTCTCATAGCCTCTTGGTAAGAGGATTGGTGCCCAGTATTGAGGACTGTTTGCTGGGCCAGAGTATACTCATTCAGGGAGTCAGTGGGTGTCTTGTTGTTCCTTTGGCTAGGGTGTATCTAAAAACTGATTTAGCTAGTGGTTACTTTACTGTTGGGATTCAAGATTCCCTACCTGTAGAAGTGAACTTTTTGATGGGCAACGATATCGCCGGTGGCAAAGTGATACCAGACCCCATAGTTACCTCCACTCCCTCCTCTGATAACAACACTAAGCAATTAGAAAGTCAGTATCCCAATTTGTTTCCCTCATGTGTAGTGACTAGGAGTCAGTAAGAAGGACACAGTAAGTAGGACAAAGTTGATCCTGATAGTGTTGACCTAGACACTTCCTCCCTATTTCCTGATGTAGAGTCAGAGGATATTAGCAAGATTCCCATTGATTCTGAAACTCTCAAAGAGGCTCAGAAGCAGGACCCTGAACTGGCAATATATTTTGATAGGGCTGGGGAAGAGTCAGATATAGGAAACTATCCTCAATGCTTCTATCTAAGTAATGGTACCCTGATGCGCAAGAATAGACCTCCCAATGTGCCAGGTGATGAGCCCTGGCAAGAGGTGCATCAAGTAGTTGTGCCACATAAGTATAGAGTAGACATAATTTCCATTGCTCATGACCTTAGTGGTGGACATTTGGGTGTCAACAAGACTTATGACAAAATTCTCAATGATTTCTTTTGGCCGAGGATGAAACAATCTGTGAAGTCTTACTGTAAAACTTGTCATGTGTGTCAACTTGCTGGGAAACCCAACCAGCCCATCAAGCCTGCACCCTTAAATCCCATCCCTGTAACGGATGAACCGTTCAGTAAAATCATAATTGACTGTGTAGGACCTTTGCCAAGAACCCGTAGTGGGAATGAGTACTTGTTGACTGTCATGTGTTCCACCACTAGGTATCCAGAAGTGTTCCCCTTGAGGCGTATAACATCAAAGAATGTAGTAAAGGCGCTTAATAAATTTTTTCACCCAGTATGGAATACCCCGTGTGGTACAGTCTGATTTAAGAAGTAACTTTACCTCTCAGCTCTTCAAGCAAACCATGGAAGAGTTGGGAGTACACCAGTACCATTCCACTGCCAGTCACCCACAGTCCCAGGGGGCATTAGAAAGGTTCCATCAGACCCTCAAATCAATGCTCACTAAATATTGTGAAGAGAACTATGCCGACTGGGATGAGGGCATCCATTTTGTGTTGTATGCTGTAAGAAGCAGGGTACAAGATTCTCTAGGATTTTCACCATTTTCCCTAGTTTTTGGTCATGAGGTCAGAGGTCCCTTGAAAGTGTTAAAAGATATTGGATCAATGCTAACTCTAATAAACATCTTCTCACTTATGTGCATCAATTTAAATCTAGACTGAGATCTGCAGTAGAACTAGCTATGAACAATTTAGAGAAGTCTCAAGATAAAATGAAAGTTCAGTATGATAAGACTACAGTTGTCAGAGAATTTCAGCCAGGAGATCTAGTGCTTGCCTTTCTGCCTATACCTAAAAAGCCGCTACAAAGCAAGTACCATGGTCCATATGTTGTGCTTAAGAAAACAAGTAATGTGAATTATGTTTTAAAAACTCCTGATTGTAGGAAGTCCGAAAGACTAGTACATGTTAACCTGCTGAAAGCCTATCACTGCAGAGATCCAGATAAGGTATTAAACTTTGAATCAGTAGCACAGTTTGAAGGTGAACTAGAGGATCTAAAGATCAAGGAGCATAATGACATCCAGTTGCCTCTTGATAACAAATTGCAAAACTCTGACTTCTTGACTAACCCCCATTTAAAATTCCAGCACTTGTTGTCTGACCAAGGTGAAGACTTAGAGTACCTGCTTTCCGAGTTTCCACAGCTGTTTGGTGACGTTCCCCAGCAGTGTCCCCTGGTGGAACATGATGTGGTCCTGACGGAGGGGGCCACTCCCATCAAACAACATCCCTACCGCGCCAATCCAGAGAAGCGTGCGGCACTTCAACAGGAAGTGGACTTGCTACTCGCCCATGGATTGGTGGAACGGAGCGACAGCGAGTGGGCCTCTCCATGCCTACTCGTGGACAAACCTGATGGCACATTTAGGATGTGTACGGATTATCGCCGGGTAAACCAACTCACCCGCCAGGACTGCTACCCTCTGCCACGGATCGACGACCTGTTGGACCGTTTGGGAGGAACGAAGTACATCTCAAAGATTGACCTGCTGAAGGGTTACTACCAGATAAAACTATCGGAGAGGGCTAAGAGAGTGTCTGCATTTGTCACCCCGGACGGGCTATTCCAATACACCGTCATGCCTTTTGGTATGGTGAATGCGCCCACCACCTTCCAGCGACTAATCCACCGGGTGACAGATGGCCTCTCGGGCGTGCAATCCTACCTCGACGATATTGTGGTCTACAGCGAATCCTGGCAGGATCATCTTCACCAGCTACAGAGTCTCTTCTCCAACTTGGCCAGGGCGGGACTCACTGTCAACCTTGCCAAGAGTGAGTTTGGCCATGCCAAACTAATCTTTCTGGGTCACGTGGTAGGAGAAGGGGAAGTTAGCCCTATTTCTGCCAAAGTCGAAGCCATTTCAACACTGCCTATTCCCCAGGACCGCAAGGCAGTAATGCACTTTTTGGGTATGGCTGGGTACTATCGGAGATTTGTACCCAACTTCGCTGACCTCTCCGCCCCCCTAACAGACTTGATTAGTCCCAAGAGAAAATTTGTGTGGACCCCAGAATGCCAAACTTCATTCACAAAGATTCGTTGCCTATTAGCCAATGCACCTATTCTGAAGTCCCCTCAGTTTCATAAACCGTTCATAATTCAGGTGGATGCTAGTGATGTTGGTGTAGGAGCAGTTCTGTTACAGTACAGTGATGCTGAGATTTTGCATCCAGTTTGCTATGCATCCGGTAAACTCAAACCTTATCAGAAACACTACAGCACTATTGAAAAAGAGTGTTTTGCCTTGCTCTTTGCAGTGGATAAGTTTAATGTGTATCTTAGTGGTTCACATTTTCCCGTGAAAGTGTTTACTGATCACAACCCCCTGAAATTCTTGTATAAAATTAAAAACTCGAATCAGCGGTTAATGAGATGGTGCTTGGCATTGCAACCATATAACCTTGAAATTCACCACATAAAGGGAAAGAACAATATTATCGCGGACATGTTGTCCCGGAACTGATTGAG
The DNA here is from genome assembly GCA_032716605.1 of Paralithodes platypus. Taxonomy (NCBI): domain Eukaryota; kingdom Metazoa; phylum Arthropoda; class Malacostraca; order Decapoda; family Lithodidae; genus Paralithodes; species Paralithodes platypus. The sequence continues at coordinate 8,254,200 of CM064525.1, read as the reverse complement.
AACTATTTTAGTTGTTAGTGCTAGTTTGCCAGCAATAATTTTTAAGTTTGTTAATGTGATTTTGGTTTAGGTTTATGGTTTGGTGAATGGAATTAGGTTTAACATTATTATATTAGGATTTAGATATAGTTTCGCTTCTCTTATAAATCTCTTTGTGAGGGAGGTGTTAGGGATTTCTATTTCATTCAAGTGTCACTGGTTGTAATTGAGGTATTGTGCTTGTTATGGTGGGTACGATCTTTAATTATTTATGATTGAACATCGTATGCAATGTTATGAGCCCGGTATAATTAATTCGACCTGTAGACAGCTTCGTTTCATATAGGAAGATATTTTTGTTCAAGAGTGTACAGGAACGAGTGAGGTGAAGGAGGTAGTTCCTACACTCGTAACCCTATTCATTCTCCCCCCCCCCCCCCTTTCTTCCAACCCTTGCTCTTCTTAGTTGCCTGACGTACGAATGATAGTGATTATAACTAGGTAATAATGTATTTGGCTTTTCTAATCATAAGTAATGTTTACAAGATATATCATAAGAGTTCTTGGTAAAAGTAATACTTTAATTCAGCAAGTATATAATGAGTTGAGATTAATACAGTTAGAGAAGTTGGTATCAGAGCCAGGTGCGCTTAGGGTATATAAGCCGCTAGTACCGAAACAGCAGGTGCTCACATGACGAAAACATATCAAATCCATGAGATTCCCCCCCCCCCCGAACAGACATGTCGGAATGGCATGGCAGATGATACCCAAGCCAGCAAGGAGTCTCCCCCAACGCGCCCCTGTTAGACCAGTCAAAGTAGGGCTGGACTTAGAACAAATTGCAATAGAAGGTTTTTTGGCTTTAACTTGTTTATTAGGTCCCTCTGATGAACATATAAAAAGTCTCCAACTTTTGGACACCGGGAAAGTGGTTAATTTGCATAAATTCAAGATGGCCGCCGTCCAAAGCTTCAATTTACAGATAACTTTTTTCTGGTTGCTCCTAGACCCTATAAATGTATTACAAACAACGTTTTTTGGCTTTAACTTGTTTATTAGGTCCCTCTGATGAACATATAAAAAGTCTCCAACTTTTGGACACCTGGAAAGTGGTTAATTTACAGCCAAAAAACCTTACAGCCAAAAAACCTTCTATTGCAATTTGTTCTAGGTCAAGCCCTACCTTTACTGCACATTATTGTCTATTACATTTTGCCTAGGCCTATACTAATCCCATCATCTTGTTTCTTGTTTCAACAGATTGGTGCGACATCTACCGAAGCCATGGAAGAAGAGGTGGTGCATAATCCCTGCGGCATTTGCTCAAACACGTTAGACGAAGGAGAAACAGTCAAGCTGAGGGCGAAGGGAGCAGATACTATCAACAAGGCCAGTACTGAACGTGGAACGCCATCAATTACCGTGTCCGAGGGCCAAACGGTGCACATTGATTGCCGAAAGAAGCATGTCAATACGAAGCCAAATAGAATTCCTGGGAAGCAGAAGAAACGTCCTGAAAAACCTGCTCTTCGTTCTCAGACACCAGACTTTTGTTTTACAGAGAACTGCTTTTTTTGTGGTACAAAAATCTATTTGGACACAAAGCATGATTCAGAAGAAGTGTATCCAGTACGCACCTTCAACTTTCAAAGGACAATACTTTCTGCATGTGATGCCAGGGCTGATGAGTGGGCTGACACTGTTAGAGGCCGAATTAACTTTGCACGCGATCTTCCAGCAGCTGACGCAATATATCACAAGCAGTGCAGCTCAAATTTCCAGACACATAGGCAGATCCCCTCCAAATATCGTGATTCCGCAGACAGTGAACCTCCTCGCAAGGGTCGCAAAGTAGATGCCTCACGAGAGGAAGCATTTCTACTCGCAATCGAGGACCTAGTCAGTGGCAATGATGATGAACAGACTACAGTGGTTGATATCGTTGATAGAATGTCCCAGTTGTGCCCTGATGTTGAAGCGTATAGTGTAAAATACATGAAACAGAAACTTATTTCATATTTTGGGGATGAACTGGTTATTAGTAACGTGCATGGACGCAGCGATGTTGTAACTGTCAAAGAAAGTGCTGCAAAGATTTTGCAACAATTCAAAGACTCACCACAGACTGATGATGAGGAAGCAGAACAAAGAAAGATAGTCAGGGCTGCGGCACGGTTGATCAAAGCAGATATAAAGAACATTGATACTTGTAGAGATTTCTATCCAGATCCTTCTGAACTCCGGTCGCTGGAAAAGAATGTGGCGTACGTTCCGCAGTCCCTTCGTATATTGCTGCAAGAGACGTTCAGTGGCAAGTCATGTGATCTTGAAGTTGCATCAATTGGACAAAGTATCGTGCAACTTACCAGACCAAGGGCCATTGTAGCACCCATTCAGTATGGATTGGCGGTTCAAATGCACCAGCACTTTGGTTCCCGCTTTCTTGTGGACAGTTTACACAGCCACGGCTTCTGTCTGCCTTACGCAGAAGTTTTGAGGTTTTCGAAGTGTGCTGCCAATTTCAGGGGCACCAACATATCCACTGCAGGCAGGTTTGGACAGTTCGTTGCAGACAATGTTGATCACAACTTGCGTACGCTTGATGGGCGAGGAACATACCATGGTATGGGTATAATTGTTGCTGTCACCCCTGAAGTAAGAGACACAACATCAATACCAAGATTGCAGTCACCTGAAAACAACTTCACGGCAGCTCAAATTGAAATCAAATACTACCGCAGTGTTCGCAAGAAGGGTGGGCCTCTCGAATTTAGAAAGCTTGACCCCATTTCAGCATCTGACAAGCTTGAAAATCTGGACATACTGTGGAAAACGTCATGGTTGCTTCGACCAAAACGACCAGGCTGGTCCGGCTTAATGCAGAGTGTGTGCCATGGACCACACCCAGGGAAATCATCCGTCCATTTCTTGCCCATGATTGACATGGACCCTACGGACATGAGTTGTATTTACTCAACACTTCACTTCGTTGCTGCGGAAAGCCATCGCCAGGGAACGACGCCAATGCTGACATTCGACCAACCGCTTTATTGGAAAGCGAAGACGATCATTGTTCATGAGAAGGGAAGGAAGAGAACTGAAACCCATTGTTTTGAACCTTGGTGGCTTTCACTCTGTGATGAGCTTTTTGGGATGCATGGGCCATGTTATGGAAGCATCTGGGCTTAAGGAGGTTTTGGAACTTATATACGCTGAAAATGCTGTGACCCAAATGCTGAGTGGGAAAGCCTATGCACGAGCAATCAGAGGCCACTTCTTGGTTGACACAGCCTTGAGTTCGATTGTGTTAGGCAGGGCATACGGTGTCAACCTCTCAATGGTAGATGAGGAAAGTGACGCATGCAAGGACTTCCAGGAGGCTGCAGATCTTTTGGATAAGCTGTTGCGTGAAGACGTTTCACCGGATGAAGTCTGCAGTAAAGACGTTTTCAACAGAATTTCTGAAAAACTTAAAGCTGAGAAGAGCTCCTTAGCAGAGCATAAGATGGGAAAGCTATGGATTCAATACATGGACATGATTGACCTGCTGCGTCGCTTCCTGAGGGCACTGAGAATGGGCGATTTCCTACTGTACCTCGGAACACTCCAGGAGATGTTGCCGTACTTTGCAGCGTGTGGTCATAACAATTATGCCAAGTCAGCCCATGTGTACATTCAAGACATGATTGAACTTGAGCAGCTCAACCCAGACATGTTCTGTCAATTGAACTCCGGTCTATTTGTGATCCGCCGAAGTGATCGGCTGTGGGCAGGACTGCCAAGCGACTTGGTTATAGAGCAGGTTTTGATGCGCTCTTTGAAAACGAATGGTGGATTGACACGTGGTAGGGGCATGGAGGAAACGCAACGCCTGCGCTGGTTACTTGCTATGCCAGCCTGCGCTGAGGTGAGTGAAGTTATGCAAGAACTGACAGGGAAGCATTTCCACACCTCTGAGCAGCACAAAGAAATGACTGAAGCAAGGCGTGAACGAGATAGGAAGGACACAGAGAAGGTTCTCGCATTCTTCAAGGATTATGATCCATTTCAAGAATCAAATGAACTCAGGAATATTGCCAACGGTGTGACAGGACCAGCCTCGGCCAATCCTCATTTACTGTATGAGGTTGGTATGAACATTGTGCAGAAGATGGAAGGTAGCAATGCTTTTGACTTTTCATTTAGGAAGAAAGATCAAGTTGAGTCGTTGGGTGCAAAGGTTACAATCAGTGCTGAAAAAGTACCAATCGACCCACAGCTCCTTTTCCAGAGGCTCCTCATCTTTGCTAATAACAGGGACTTAGGTGTTGAAGAGGTCTTTGCGTATGAGTTGTCTAGCTACCCTACTGCTCTGTTCGATAAGTGGGGGAGGCTCAGGGAAGCCAATAAACCACAGCTAGGAGATGAGATAGCTGCTGTTGTTCCCAAGTCGTCATTGGAATCATTTGAGGAAGAAAGGACTGTGACCCATGTTCTGGATGGTGGTTCCTTATTGCAAAGGATTCCATGGAAGAAGGGTGACACATTTGAGGACATTGCAAGCATGTACATGAAGCATGTTTCCAAAAACTTTCTCAACCCGGTGGTTGTATTCGACGGTTATAAATCAGGACCTACTACCAAGGACATGACACACAATCGACGATCAAAAGGAGTCTTTGGTCAAAAGGTGATGTTCACTCCAACCATGCCCCTTCGGTCAAAAAAGGAAAACTTCTTGTCAAACTCGGACAATAAGCAAAACTTCATTGACTTATTGTGTGAAACATTCAAGGCAAATGGAATTGACTGTGTCAATGCGCCAGCAGATGCAGATGTCATGATTGCGAAGAAGGGAATTGAGCATGCAAGGGAAACCGTGACATATGTGATAGGTGAGGACACAGACTTGTTGGTGCTGTTGTGTCATTATGCGGAACGAGGGATGAATGATTTGTACTTCAAGTCGAGCAAGGAAGGTGGGAAATGTTGGCATATTAACTCAGTAGCAGAAGCTCTCGGTGAAAGCATCTGTCGTGTCCTGCCAGTTGTCCATGCACTCTGTGGATGTGACAAAACCTCACGACTGTATGGTATTGGTAAAGGGGCTGCCTTGAGGAAAGTGAGGGAAGACAACGGTTTCTTGAAATGTATAGAAGCATTCTGTTGCCAAAGTGGAAGTAAAGACGCGATATCATCAGCTGGTGAAAAGGCCTTGGTTTATTTGTATGGGGGAAAAGGAAATGACACCCTTGACGGACTGCGAAAGACAAAGTTTTGCAACAAGGTGGCAAAAAGTTCAACTACCGTTGAAGTTCACAGCCTTCCCCCAACAACCGATGCAGCCAAATACCACTCGTTCCGAGTTTATTGTCAGGTCCAGGAATGGATGGGGAACTGTGTGGACCCCGAGAAATGGGGCTGGTGTCTGCGGAAGGGACAGCTTGAACCGAAGACGATGGATTCGCCAGTGGCTCCTGATTCACTACTGAAATTGGTCAGATGTCAGTGTAAGGGCAACTGTGACACTCAACGCTGTAGTTGCAAACGGAATGAGCTTGAATGTTCCAGTGCATGTGGTCAATGTAAAGGACTCTGTCAAAATAGCAACTTTGATGCAAGCACCGATGATCCAAGTGAATACGAACTCCTATCATGAATTACATAATTGGCTCTGAATGACGTCATACTACGTCATGGTTTTTTTTTTTTTTTTTTATAAAAAAGAGGGACAACAGGTCAAAAAACCCATACAAGCACAAAGTGCCTGTGTCACCCCTTGTGAAAGAGACAGTTCAGCCTGTCTGTAAGGTTTTTCGGCTGTAAATTAACCACTTTCCAGGTGTCCAAAAGTTGGAGACTTTTTATATGTTCATCAGAGGGACCTAATAAACAAGTTAAAGCCAAAAAACGTTGTTTGTAATACATTTATAGGGTCTAGGAGCAACCAGAAAAAAGTTATCTGTAAATTGAAGCTTTGGACGGCGGCCATCTTGAATTTATGCAAATTAACCACTTTCCCAGTGTCCAAAAGTTGGAGACTTTTTATATGTTCATCAGAGGGACCTAATAAACAAGTTAAAGCCAAAAAACCTTCTATTGCAATTTGTTCTAGGTCCAGTTAAATGATTGCTAGATTTACTGGACTATGTCGACCTTGCCCTGGCCAGTCTCTTTAGCAGCTAAATCAGGAAAACCCTCAGGCAGCTCCAGTTAAGCCTGGACACCTTTTTCTCCTGCTAAAATTCACTTCATCCAACTAATTCTTGTCCTATCCCCACTTCCCCCTAACCCCCTGTCACTACTCAATGTTGTTGTTGTTGTTAACAGCAGGTAGTGTATTCTCCACCACCATCTTAAGCTGACCTGCCCTGAGTTCGTTTGTAATAGAATCTCCATGAGTTGAATAAGTATCGCCTAGGATTTTTTCTATGTTTATTGATTGCTTTCACTTACTCTCTTGGAGGGTATTGATATAACTATGTATTATTTTTCTTAAGAGTTTCTTTATTATTTCACATCAATGTTTCTCAAATTTGATATTTTCACTAGATGTAACTTTTGTGTATAATTAATCATTTAAATAAATTAGAATTATATTTTACATACTCTTTACATTTTACCTTTATATGCTAATATATTATTCTTTTGATTGTTGGGATAAATCTAAGTCAAAGTAACTAAAGATAACTAATTCTGAACAAGTGATAAGAAAGGAATAACATTGTTTTTTTTAGGCTAAAACAGCCATTTGATATTGTTTAATTGTTTGTTTGTTTTGTAGATGTTTAGGTGACAATCACCACGGTTGATCTGGAGATCCGCCGCTGATGAGCTCGTCCTAGAATCTTTACGATTCTTTACAGGACTGAACATGCCATTTTTATCGGCAATAGCTCAGAGAAGAGTGTTGAGAGGGGAGAAGGGGTGTTGGAGAGAGAGGAAGGTGTTGGAGTGGCTTTGTTATGTGTGTTTTGTCTGTATATGTCGTCAGGATGTCCCCTGACTGGGTGCAAGCATGTGAAACATGCTAGGACGTACTACCGCACCCACTAAATGTCCGCCGTGGCAGGAATTCGATCCCGGGTCTTTCAGATTCACACGCGAGCGTGCTCACCACTTGACCACCACGGCCGCATCTTTTCACCTACCAAGGTTTTAGTGACTACAAAGAGAGTTGCTAGTTTTTGTGGAAGTTTAACATACCACTTATTCTTGACTGAAACTGATAGTCATATTTTCCGCATTTTGTGAGGCTAAATAATAAGTCCTCGTTTTGTGGTTTTTAGTGGAATGTTTCTTTATGTTATGGGTTCGAACCCCGCTCGTAACGTAACAACAGCCATCTTCCTTTCTTTTCTATTGGTCCTAGTATACTGTCTGATGGCGTAATGGGTTTCCAAATGTAAGGATCTTCTTCTAAAAAAATGTAAAGATATATTTCTTCCTGCTTGTTTGTGTGGCTTTCCCTAAAAGAGAGGAAGCCGATACAAAGGCGTGGCTGGGATAGTAATACCTGGCCGACCCCCATAACCAGATGAGCCGATTCCCAAATATAATTTTATTTTTTCCGGCTATATGGATTATTTAGGTTATTTCCAATGTTCTCTACTTTCATTTACTAATATATGCATCTTTATGTGGTAGGTAAGACATCCCTTCGTTTTCCATGGGGCTATTATTGGGAAACATATTATAGAAACTGGCACCTCCACAACTAGACAAGGAAAATTAGTTTGACTGAGGGTGGTATTGTGAAAATATAGGTACTCACGGTACCACGCTGACGTCACTATAACGCCTGTGACGTCACAAAATTCACCCCCCCAAAAAAACACAATTCATATATCTATAGATATATAGAACCCAGCCACCTAATATTTTACATAGGGGTATGGTGTACATTGACAATGACGATTCTGGTGATACCCGAGTCAAAATATTGGACGAGCTATGCTCTTTTTTAAATGTTGGTGCTACCAACACTATATTTGAACGGTGACTGGATGACTCGGCCCATGGGACAACTCGGCTCGGACAGCTCGGCCCACTTTTGGACAACTCTGCCACGACGGCGAGACAGCTCGGCCCCATGTTATGCTATGGTTAGGTTAGGTTAGGTTAGGTAGGGACATAGTGATTCCAAAATGATCAATATAGCCATCTATATCGTTTTTATGTTGTCGAAGCAAATAAGGGTTGTGAAAGGCCGAGTTGTCTCGCAATTAACACTGGGCCGAGCTGTCTCGCCGTGGGCCGAGTAGTCTAGCATTCTATTGAACGAAGATAACATAACTGAGTGGTAATTTGTGATAAAGAACGAAATACTATTCAACTTCAGAAAGTGAGATGAAATAATGTGGCGGTAAGTCTCTTGCTACTACTACTACTTACTGCAAATACTAATAATCTCTCTCTCTCTCACTCACTCACTCACACACACTCTCTCTCTCCCTTTCTCTCCTGTCACTGCGGTAAATGGCCTTCCATCACATCGTCCGGGTTTTTGCAGTAAATAGTGTTCCCTCTTGGCCACTACTGCAGAAAGCCAACACCATGGTAAACATTTGATAGTTGGCGACCCCTCTCTCTCTTTCTTTATCTATCGATCTATATATATATATATATATATCAATTAATCAATCAATCTATCTATCTATTTATCTCCCGCTCTCCCTCCCTCCCACTCTCTTTCTCTCTCTTTCTTTCTCTTTCTATATACCTCTCTCTATCTATCCATATCTATAAATATAATATACTTACACTTATAAATGTAAATGTATATGGAGAGAGAGAGAGATAAAATAACGACACAAAGACAAAGCCAAGATGAGAAGAGGTAAAAAAGAGGGCGGGGGGGGGGGGGGGGGGGGAAGACAAAATGGATGTAGAGGCGGAGGGAGTTTGTCGGTGGGCTGTCACTAGGAAAGAACACTCCGGTCCCTCTTGCTGATTAATTGTATACTAGTGGCCAGAGAGAGAGAAAGATAGGTGTGTGTGTGTGTGTGTGCTATATATATATATATATATATATATATATATATATATATATATATATATATATATATATATATATATATATATATATATAAAGAGAGAGAGAGAGAGAGAGAGAGGTCAGGAATTAAAAGATAAATGAGAAGAAAAGCACGAAACAAAGGGGAATCAATCTATATACACACCACTGGCAGAAAAGTAAATATATAAAAGATAAAAAAGACACAGCAAAACATAAACAAATAAAATCTAAGGAACGAACACACATAAAGGCAAAACAAATACACTACAACACAAATATAAAGTAAATAAGAAGGAAGAAAGGAAAACAAATAAAGCCAATGCATAAAGGTAAACCCAAAATACAGTGAACAAATGAAGTAAATAAGAAGGAAGCAAGGAAAGAAGGAAGGAAGGAAGGAAGGAAGGAAGGAAAGAAGGAAGGAAGCAAGGAAAGAAGGAAGGAAGGAAGGAAGGAAATTAGAAGGAAGCAAAGAAAACAAGAGAGGTAAATCTGGGCTAGGGTTGTCTGAAGGGAAAATGTAGGTATGTGGGTCTAATTTCAACAGGTGGTCTAAAAACAGGAAGTAAAAAGAGACCATTAGTATGTTATTAGAAACAGGTGGGGGAAAAGGGAATAAACACGATAAAATAGTACAAAAGTAGTAGCAGTAGTTGACTTCACCGAACCTATTATACTAACCTAACCTACTTCCCATTACCGATTAACCAAACCTATTTAACTAACCTAACCTAACCTACTCCACCTGACCGAATTTACCGAACCTATTTAACTAACCTAACCTACTCTCCCTGACCGACTTACCGAACCTATTTAACTAACCTAACAACCTATTTACCTAACCTAACCTACTCCTGACCGACTTTATCGAACCTAACCTAACCTAGTCCCCCTGGCCCACTTCACTGAACCTATTTAACTAACCTAACCGACTTGCCGAATCTATTCAACTAACCAAAACTACTCCCCCTGACCCCCCTCTGCGAGAGGGTTGGTTATCACACAGAGGCCCACGTCTCTTCAACAAACTCCCACGGCGAGTAAGAGACATGAGGGGCGTCTCGTTAGACAACTTCAAGAGAGCCTTCGATGTCGAACTGCAAAAAGTGACAGACGAGCCCATCTTCGCAGGGGAGCGTGCTGCCCCTTCGAACAGTCTGCTGCACCAAATCACAACCTATAACGAGGGACGACGCGCTCCTCGGTGCCGCTAGGAGAGTGGCGAACACAACTTTAGGTGACCTTAGGTAGGTAACTCCCTAGACTGGAACGAGACCTCACGGGCTTCGCCGTTCAATGTACGGTTGTTGTTGTTGTTGTTGTTGTTGTTGTTCCCCAAGCTGCCTGGCCGAACAGCCCCAAGGCCCCGAGCAATTCCAAGGCCATAACCGAGTGCCCCCACAGAACCCTCCCCGCCGACCACAATAAAGCCTGGGTGACCGAAGCCACTCCATGGCGGGGAGCTGAGGAGGGTGCGGAAACGCCCGGGAAACCAAAGCCCCACCCAGGGCCCTGTGCCCCTTAGCAATTATGAAGAGAAAGGGGCAAGGGAAAAATGTGACGCTTTGGCTTCCAATCTTGGTAGATTGGGAGGTCAATCCACGGAAGAGACGCCGTCACTTGAGATCTAGAAAATATATAAGTTAAAGGAACAGTCAGAGTAAGCTATGGGTATGGCAGAGATCGCTCAGTTCTCACTCTGATAGACCAGCCTATCACCACATGACTAGAACCCAATCCTCTCAGCATCAGCTAGGAAAGGCCCTAGAAAACCGCCTTTGACGGGGGGATAGCTCCCCTATTTCAACCCCTTTCGGGGTTGGGCACCCGCCCAACGGTTGAATGTACAGGCTCTCAGCCTATGCCCGAGAGGGAGTAGTTGAAATATAGAAGAAAAAAAAAAAAAATATATATATATATATATATACCGTGTATATACAGTATATACTGTATATATATACACACAAAATTTGCCTCCCCACCCCATCCGGGGAACACACAGAAGTAGAAGAACAACAGGAGTTTTTGCCATATATTGTCCCTGGTTTGAGACACAGGTAAAAAAATCGATGACAGGAGGCCATGGGTTAATGGTGGTGGGGTAGGGTTTCACAAAACCAGCACACAATTAATTAAGTCCACAAATAATACGTACCGGTATCGTACTTATATATATATATTTTCAGTCAGAAAATTATGTATATTTGCATCTATTATTTTAAACACATTTATCTTTACTTATAATTACAAAGATTTGTTAAATAATAATACCGGTATATTCCCATAACTCTAAGAGGTCCTTTCTAATCTTAAATCTACTGCTTTATGTTACCGTATATATATATATATATATATATGCAAAAGAGAGGTAAGCCATCAAATTTCCAAATCTTAATAAATAAAGGTCAATGTTTGTCTGTTTGTCAGTAAACCGACCTTTGTACCTTTGTTACTAAACTCCTCCCACAGTTTTGGTGCCAGGTGGGAGTGTGGGGCACCGTTGGAAAGCCCAGGCGTTGGAGATGGTTTTAGGCGAGTTTAGAGGAAATCAGAGACACTTTTGTTTAATAAAATTTTCGGCAGAACTTATGTAGTATATGGGAGCGAAAAAAATGCGAAAAAAATTTGCCGTTTGGGTCAGGAGGCCTCCGACCGAAAAGGTGTATGGAACGAAAGTTGTTCGCAGCTCCCCAAAATGGGGGTACGGTTGAGGTCAGATCCAAAATCGGAGGTCATTTAGCGGCCGAAATCGAGGTCGCCGTTTAATGAGGCACAGGGAGGTCGAGGCCGGTGATTATGGTAGTAGTAGTATTGTGATGATTGTGGTAGTAGTGATTGATGATGGTGATTATGGTAGTAGAATTTAAACCCGGGAAACGCCTGGTACCCCTCCTAGTAAATAATATATGTCATCTGACGATGGTTAAAGGTTAACAATTTAGAACAATAAATTAAATGTAACGAGTTGTTGTTGTTGTTGCTGTTCCCCAAGCTGCCTGGCCGAACAGCCCCATGGCCCTGAGCAAGGCCAAGGCCATAACCGATCGCCCCCACAGAACCCTCCCTGCCGACCACAATAAAGCCTGGGTGACCGAAGCCACTCCATGGCGGGGAGCTGGGGAGGGTGAGGAAACGCCCGGGAAACCAAAGCCCCACCCAGGGCCCTGTGCCCCTCAGCAATTATGAAGAGAAAGTTGAGGGGCAAAGGAAAAATGTGACACTTTGGCTTCCAATCTTGGTAGATTGGGAGGTCAATCCATGGAAGAGACGCCGTCACTTGAGATCTAGAAAATATATAAGTAAAAGGAACAGTCAGAGTAAGCTATGGGTATGGCAGAGATCGCTCAGTTCTCGCTCTGATAGACCAGCCCATCACCACATGACTAGAACCCAATGTAACGAGTAATATGAAAATGCTCTCTCTCTCTCTCGCTCTCTCTCTCGCACACACACATTAACCTGCGCGCGCTAGCAAAGCAAATATATTAGATTACACACACATGCAAAACTCAACACAATATAACACAATCACACTCGGGCTCACAAACACACAATATCACACACGATTCCCATACAAACAGTCACAGTGCACACACACACACACACATACAAACAAACACATAGACATCCACCTAATTACCCACCACAAACACATTTTGTTTTTTTTGTTTTTCTATGTGATTGAGGGAGGCAAAAGGCATAACTGCCTATAGCGAGTGCCTCCCCCATAGTTGAAAGAGTGACAGGGCCAAAATCAAGGGACGTTCGAGCCAAAATGCCTGGACACATGGAGTTTGAAGCAATTTAAGTCATAGAAAGCGGAAACAAAAGATTCTGGGAGAGAGTTCCAGCGCTCAGCTGTTGAGTAGAAGAAAGTTTGAGAGTAACGTTTCACTCTTGGGTTGGAGAGTTGCACAGAGTAGGGGTGGGATTGAGTTGCAAGATGGGTACCACGTGCCCTACGTAAAGGAGGTGGTATGCACTGGGATAGCTCTGAGGAACACTGATTATTATAGTAGCGATAGAATAGCGAGAGAGATGCAACATTGCGGCGGAGAGAGAGAGATTGTAGAGAGTTGGTGAGTGGACGGGAGTTAATGATACGAAAGGCCTTCCTTTCAACCTTGTCTAGGAGAGCGGTGTGAGAGGAACCTCCCCACACATGTGAACAATACTCAATACAAGGGCGCACCATGCCCCTGTACAGAGCAAGAAGCTGTGCAGGGGAAAAGAACCCCATAAGGCGGTTGAGCACACCCAGCTTCTGGGAGGCTGCCTTAGCAAGACTGGTAATATGGTCCTTCCAAATGAGAGCAGAAGAAAAAGAGACACCAAGAATATTGAGAGAAGATGAAGGGTTGATTTTTGTATTGTTGAAGAATAAGGGATAGTCCGCTGGGAGATCCTGACGGGTAGATAGATGGAGAAATTGGGTTTTGGAAGCATTAAAGTTAACAAGGTTTTCTCTGCCCCAATTGGAAATAGTATTTAGATCAGAATTTAAGAGTTGTATGGCTTCATTACGTTTGTCGTTGAGGGATTGCTGGCTGGGGTTTTCTGAAAAAGTAACATACAGAAACATACCCACGTTCACACACACACATACAGTATACAACCCCCTAATTCCCCCTCCCCCCATACATACACAACACCCACCCACACACATAAACAAACACCTAAACATCCACCTAATTAACCCCCCTACACATACACAACACCCACCACACACCCAAACACAACCACCTAATTACCCCTCCCCCCACACACATACACACATACAGCCACAACACCCACCCACATACATAAACAAACACCTACACAACCACCTAATTACCCCTCACCCACCCACACACACATACAGCCACAACACCCACCCACATACATAAACAAACACCTACACAACCACCTAATTACCCCTCACCCACCCACACACATAAACAAACACCTAAACATCCACCTAATTAACCCCCCTACACATACCCACATACACAACACCCACCACACACACAAACACCTACACAACCACCTAATTACCCCCCCCCCCACACACATACACACAGTCACAACACCCATCCACATACATAAACAAACACCTACACAGCCACCTAATTAACTCCCCACATTAATAATAAAGTAATTAGCGTGACCTGCAACACCCCACACCAGAGAGCGTCCCGTCATATAATTATATAATTAATAAACTGGCCCCCGTGATAACGCCTGTCAGGAGCTAACTGGGCTGAGGTTACTGTGTGTGTGTGTGTGTGTGTGTGTGTGTGTACTCACCTAATTGTAGTTTCTTTTGCTAGAAACTCCACCTTGGATGATTCCGGTGCTATTCCTCCCTCTCCGCCCTCCTCTCTCTTACTTATGCCTAATATCCTAATCTCTTCTAAAGATGTACTTTCTACCCTCTCTGGGCTTAACACTAATAAGGCGTACGGTCCGGACGGTGTTCCTCCTGTTGTTCTCAAAAACTGTGCTTCCGTGCTGACTCCCTGCCTAGGCAAACTCTTTCGTCTCTGTCTATCCTCTAACGTCTTCCCTTCATGCTGGAAGTTTGCTCACATTCAACCTGTCCCAAAGAAGGTGACCGCTCTCAACCCTCCAACTATCGTCCAATTGCTCTTATTTCTTGTCTTTCTAAAGTTTTTGAAACTATTCTTGCTTCCAAATTTCTTAAGCATTTCTCTTCTCATAATCTGCTCTCAGATCGCCAGTATGGCTTCCTTAAGGGTCGCTCTACTGGTGATCTTCTTTCATATCTTACTAACTCTTGGTCATCCTCCTTTCGGGACTTCGGTGAGACTTTTTCTATTGCACTAGACATATCGAAAGCCTTCGATAGAGTCTGGCATAAATCTTTAATTTCTAAACTACCCTCCTTCGGTTTCTATCCCTCCATCTGTGCCTTTGTCTCTAATTTCCTTTCTGGCCGTTCCATAGCTGCGGTTGTGGACGGCCATTGTTCACTTCCTCACCCTATAAACTCCGGTGTTCCTCAGGGCTCTGTCCTATCTCCTATTCTCTTTCTAATTTTTATAAATGATCTCCTTAACTGTACCTTAATTCCCATCCATTCATACGCAGACGACTCAACTTTACACTACTCCATTAGTTTTTCAGAACGCCCCAGCCAGCAATCCCTCAACGACAAACGTAATGAAGCCATAGAACTCTTAAATTCTGATCTAAATACTATTTCCAATTGGGGCAGAGAAAACCTTGTTAACTTTAATGCTTCCAAAACCCAATTTCTCCATCTATCTACCCGTCAGGATCTCCAGCGGACTATCCCTTATTCTTCAACAATACAAAAATCAACCCTTCATCTTCTCTCAATATTCTTGGTGTCTCTTTTTCTTCTGCTCTCATTTGGAAGGACCATATTACCAGTCTTGCTAAGGCAGCCTCCCAGAAGCTGGGTGTGCTCAACCGCCTTAGGGGGTTCTTTTCCCCTGCACAGCTTCTTGCTCTGTACAGGGGCATAGTGCGCCCTTGTATTGAGTATTGTTCACATGTGTGGGGAGGTTCCTCTCACACCGCTCTCCTAGACAAGGTTGAAAGGAAGGCCTTTCGTATCATTAACTCCCGTCCACTCACCAACTCTCTGCAATCTCTCTCTCTCCGCCGCAATGTTGCATCTCTCTCGCTATTCTATCGCTACTATAATAATCAGTGTTCCTCAGAGCTATCCCAGTGCATACCACCTCCTTTACGTAGGGCACGTGGTACCCGTCTTGCAACTCAATCCCACCCCTACTCTGTGCAACTCTCCAACCCAAGAGTGAAACGTTACTCTCAAACTTTCTTCTACTCAACATCTGAGCTCTGGAACTCTCTCCCAGAATCAGTCTTTCCCTCTTCCTATGACTTAAATTGCTTCAAACTCCGTGTGTCCTGGCATTTTGGCTCGAACGTCCCTTGATTTTGGCCCTGTCACTCTTTCAACTATGGGGGAGGCACTCGCTATAGGCAGTTATGCCTTTTGCCTCCCTCAATCACATAGAAAAAAAAAAAAAAATACAGGATTTGAGCCTAAGCTCGTGTTGTCCTGTCTCTCTCTCTACATTTATCCAATTTTGCTTTAAAAGTTTGGATATTTCTTGCTCCCACCATGTCGGGAATAGGGTAATGATCCCGACAGATTTTGGTCCAATAGGACATTTGAATTTGGCGGTATCGTATCGCTTGTACGATTTCGGCTGGTTCTTTTTGTATTGTAGTTTATTCTTAAGTTAGGTTAAATATTAACTGTAATGTATAAATATCTACATCAGCTCTAGATGTATTATGAAACCAAGTTATGGGTTATAATTATTATGAGCCGGCAGCCATATGTAATTTCGCGAAGCGATCGGACGCCGGCCCTTTAGTCTCTCAATCAACACCATACAGTCAACATCTCCTCCCCCGGCTCTGACTCAACCCACAGTTCACCATGTGCTACAAATATTAATCTACAACAATATTAACAACAGTCCTACATCACCAGTCCTCTTAAGCTAAGTTCATTGTATCGATATTGTATTATGTGAACATTCCTACATGTCATGCAATTGAACTAGCCGTGTGGGGGACTGGATTACACCCATCAACGACCACGTCGTTGGTATATTATAACTATTTGTTGGGATATTTCATGTACCAGTGATATGTAAATTAACCTCTTTATCTAAATTCCCGATAAATAATGGTCCTTCGTGCCCTAAAGCTTCCTTACCGTAGTACCGTTTTGTTCGCTTCCTTGACGCTTGTGGGCTTACAAATGGCTGCCGCCTCGCGCGTTGTTGGCCGACTGCCGTTCCCTAGTTTACACCCAGCTTCTTCCCTCATGTTTTTTACCATTTAGGCGCCGTCTCTATCTTTTTTGGGACTAGTTTCCAGGGTTTTTTGGGCGTGTGATCCTTGGCGTTTTTTGGTGGGTTAGCTGGGCTGGAGATTGGGGTTGGGGTAATTTCGTCGGGCGCCATTTCGCGCTCATAGGCTAGGCTAGGCAGTCTAGGCCTGCAGGTGTCTGTGGTGGCTTTTCATTTCGCTTTGGTGGTGTGCCTGTGGTGTTGCTTGTGTTTTGTCATTGTGGGACTCATTATTAATTATGCTGGTGGGGAGGGTTCTCATGTGACCTTTTATATTTAAATTTCATAATAGCCTAGGCCTAGTTGCTTAAAGTGGCGGTCATGAGTGTCGGTCTTTGTTAATTCCTAAGCGATTGACAGTTAATAGTCAGACCTCATGATTGTAGCTTAACCAACTAGGCTTACCTATAAAGGGCTTACAATAATTAGTGCTTCACCTTACCCTTTCTTTTAATGGATTTAGTATTTAATTCTTTTGTCTAGTTAGATCCTTTCGATAGTTTATATTAAGGGGGATGTAAGTATTATGTAATTCTTTTTGAGTAAATTTCTTAAGTAATGGGGGTTTGCCACTGTTGATTCCTAAGCGATTAACGGTTTGTAGTCTGACCTCATTGTAGTTTAAGTTGCTTAAAATTAGACCTTAACGATGACAGATTTAAAGAAACTTAAGATTCTTAAGGGAGGGATGAAGGGAAGTTTAAATAGATGTTTAAGAGATCTTGATGAATTTTTAATAAGTGCCACGGCTGATCAAATAAAGGGTAAATTCGCTACTGTTACTAAATCGCTAGCTACTTATGATAGTTATGCTCAGCAGGTATATGGTTTATTGACAGTTACTGACGATGTGGAAGAAGAAATGTCGGCAGATCTTGAGTACTTTGAGAATGTTAATACAGCCTTAGCCAGACTATCTTCCACCCAAGAATCAACCTTTGTTAAGGATACCGGTACACCAAAGGCGACTGGTTTTAACCTGACGAAGCTTACTTTGCCTACCTTTTCCGGGGATTCGGCTACCTGGACTGGATTTTGGGATATTTTTGAGTGTTCCGTCCATCATAATAAAACACTCACATCCATCCAAAGGTTCACATATCTCCGTGGCCAATTGAAAGGGGAGGCATTGAAGTTAGTCGATGGGTACAAGCTAGAAGCTACCAGCTACGAGTCTGCAGTGGAGTTGCTGAAGAGAACTTACGGGAGAGTGGAAGTCATCAAGACCGCGTTAATTACTAAGTTCTTCACGCTGGATCCTCCATCCTATGATGTGACGGCTTTAAAGGAGTACTATGCCTCCTTTGAGAGCCTCCTCCGATCTATGGAGACAATGGCCGTCACCAAGGAGGAGATATTTAGTGTGAATATCTTGAATAAGATACCCTCTCCCCTAAGGGAAATCTTAAGACGACAACTAAGCGACTCTCCACTAAACTTGGAAGCGTTGGTGCAGGTGTACCAGACTGAAGTCTTCAATATGGAGAGTACTGGACACTACCGACAAGTGGAGATGTCGCCATCTACTGCAGCTTTCCCGGTACAGACTTCTCCTAAACAGAAAAGGCCAATATCATTAGGTTGTAAGTTGTGCAGTGTCCACGGTCATCTGTGGTATCAGTGTCCTAAGTATCCTAAGGCTACACAGAAGGTTAGCAAGGCTAAATTGCTTAAGTTATGTACCAGCTGTCTGGCAAGAGACCACTTCAACAGTACCTGCACCAATTCCTACATCAAACCTTGTAAGTATTGCAAGGGGAAACATTGGTTTTCCCTTTGCACCCAGTCTGATCGGCACGACGGCAAAGAAAAGGGGAGAACCCCCAAAGAGTCACATGAGAAAGGTAAGAGCGAGGGTGATAAAGTATCTGCCATGTCCATTGCTTCTCGAGAATGTCAATTGCTTCCTACTATGATGCTGCCAGTAGTGGGGAGTAATAATAATACTATAATGACGCGCACCTTACTTGACCAGTGCTCACAGAGGTCATTCGTTCTGCGGTCATTATTACCCCAGCTCAAGTGTACCAGCAAGGGTCAAGAGAATTTGCGTCTCCATGGTTTCACTGGTGAAATAGATTCCAGTGACTATGATATCGTGGAGATTTCCTATGTTTGTAGAAGAAAGGTATGTCCCATCAAGGCTGTTGTGGTCGACACACTACCCAGTTTCTATATAGCATCAGAGATTCAACCACATTTGAAATATCTCAGAAGCAAGGGTTATAAACTGGCTGATGATCAACTCTCTGCTAACAATGGTATTATGCTACTGGTCGGAGCTGATTATTACTACGACCTGGTTCACCCTGGATATCGGCGGGTAGATAAGCTTATAATGCTCCCCACGATCCAAGGGTATGCCATTTCTGGATCCTATGCCACTTCCTCTAAAGACACACAGGTGGAGGTGGTTACGGTCCTCAAGGTAGCAGTAAGCCCCATAGATAAATATATTAGGCCAAATGTGCCTGATAATACATGTACTGATATAGATAAGCTATGGGACTTGGACAATATTGGAATTGACCCACATGAACTTGATCGTGAGTCCAAGCTAGCGTTAAGCTCGTATGAAGAGACTGTAACGTATGATTCTGGCAGAGGTCAGTATGTGGTAAGGCTCCCTTGGAATGATAACAAGAGTAAAATACCTACTAATTTCCATCTAGCACTTAGTAGGTTACGTGGCCTTCAGAAGCAGTTTGTCAAGGATCCAGGTTATTGCGAGACTTATGCGGCAGTTTTAGCCGAGCAGGTACAACGTGGATTTGTGGAGAGAGTAGATCTCAGTGAGTATGGGGATAACATCCATTACCTTGCTCACCATGGGATTAAAAAGGACAGTTCCACCACTCCTGTTCGTATTGTGTATGACTGCTCTGCTAAATCCAGTATCGCTCCTATAGCCTGAATGATTGTCTGTACACGGGTCCGTCCCTGGTCTCTGATCTAGCGCAAATTATGTTGCGCTTCAGATGTCATAAGTTTGCATGGGTCGCCGATATTGAGAAGGCCTTCCTGATGCTTCAACTCCATCGTGAAGACAGGGACTCGACAAGATTTTTATGGCCACGGGACCCAATGGATCTAGATTCGGAGTACCTGGTCTACAGGTTCAGAGTCGTCTTATTCGGGGCGACCTGTTCCCAGTTCCTTCTCAACGCTACTATCTTGCGTCATCTTGAGGAGGCTGGACTAGATCCTGACTTCTAGAATGAGATCAAGCAGGGGATCTATGTGGACAATCTTCAAGGCACCGGAGACAATGAAGATTTATTGCTCAAGAGATGCTGGGAGATCCGTGATATATTTGCCAAGGCTCATTTATACTTAAGAGAATGGGCCACTAATAGTGATCTTTTGAAAGGTCAATTTACTTCTGACGGTGTAGCTACTGAGAATAGTGAGGTGAAGTTTTTAGGCCACAAATGGGACACTACCACAGATTGTATATCCTTCTGTCACACCCCATGCGGCAGTGATCTTATGACCAAGCGAAACTGCTTAAGCTTGTCAGCGAGGTTGTTTGATCCCCTAGGTTTTTTGCTGCCTGTTACAATCCGTGCTCGTATGTTTTTACAGCAACTGTGGCGGCTAAAACTAGATTGGGACACGCCCCTCCCGATTGAGTTACAGGATACTTGGCGGTTGATTCGGTCGGACCTTTCCGCATGTTGCAAGGTCCAACTTCCTCGTCAGGTTATTAGTGGTCACCAGGTGGATCTACATGCCTTTTCTGATGCTAGTAATAGTGCGTACGGTACTGCCATATACATATGTAATGGTAGTGAAGCGACACTGGCTATAGCGAAGGCTAAAGTAGCCCCTATAAAGAAGATTACAGTTCCTAAATTAGAACTTACTGCATTGCTTCTGTCTGCTCGTCTAATAAAGTTTACACTGGATGCTTATACAGACATACTACAGATTAATAACGTCTATGTCTGGAGCGACAGTCAAATAGCGCTTTCATGGGTACACAGCCAGAAAGTGTTACCTGTTTATGTTTCTAATCGCACTGATGAGATTCATAACTTAGTTCCTACAGCTACATTTCGCTATGTGAGCACCAGGGATAACCCCAGTGACATAATTTCCCGGGGGATCTCGGCGCAGCAGTTTATGTCGTCCTCTATTTGGTGGCATGGACCTCCATGGCTTACATCTCCAACTGAATGGCCTCAGGATTTCAGGGAATGCATATCTGCTCCTTCAGGTCGGCCCCAAGATGATGTGTTAAGTAGTTCGAATGTGAGTACTACACATCAGGATAACAAGTTGGTAGAGTGGGAACGTTACGGCAGCTATGATCAAGTAATACGGGTATTTGCATGGATATACCGTTTCATTAACAACATGAGAAGTCGGGCTCACGGGTCTTTCCTTAGTGAAGATTCGAAGCATATCAGACTCCATGAATTTAGATCAGCAGAAGCAAAACTAATATGTTTAGTACAAAGGGAATCTTATCCTACTGAACATCAAATCCTGAGCAAGGAGTCAAAGGCCAAACCCTCAAACTTAATGAGGCAGCTAGGATTATATATGGAAGGAGGCATAATTAAGTGTAGAGGCAGGATACAAAAGGCGGACATTATTGATTCTGCGAAATATCCTGTCCTCCTTAGCTCCTCTCATTTGATTACCAAACTGTTGATTCGCCAATGCCATAGGACCTGCCTACATTTTGGCGTAAATTATGTTCTGGCGTATATGCGACAACGTTGGTGGATCCCTAAGATGCGACAAGCAATTAAAGGGATCCACAATAGCTGTACGATCTGTAAAAGATTACAGGGTAAGCCTTACTCCCCAGTTGATCTACCTCCCTTACCTGAGTTCAGGGTACAAAGGACTGAACCATTTCAGGTAACCGGTGTGGACTACACCGGAGCGATTCATGTTAGGGAATCGCCCGGTATATGCCGTTCTATTCACATGTGCGGTAACCAGAGCGATTCATATTGAATTGATTGACGACCTATCCAGTGAGGGTTTTTTGCATACTCTACGATGCTTTGCAGGCCGCAATGGTTTCCCTCAAATTATTATGAGCGATAATGCGACTTGTTTTGTCGGGGCCTCTAAATATCTCCAGTGTTTAATGGATGACCCGCAGGTTGTGGCTACCCTCACTGGAAAGGGTTGTCAATGGAGATTTATACCAGCACGTGCACCATGGTTCGGGGCGATTTGGGAGAGAACTATCGGTATCGTCAAATCTGCCATGAAGAAGGTATTAGGAAGGGCACTGGTGACCAGACGGGAGTTGCAAACCATCTTGATAGAAATTGAGATGTCAGTCAACGACAGGCCCTTGACCTATACCTCGGCAGATGTTGATGACCTCTTACCCATTTCGCCTTCTATGCTAACACGTGGACGAACCCTTAATACCTTTCCTAGATCGTCCGTAAATTACGAAGATCTGCATGACCCTACGTTCGGCAATGCTGACGCCACACGTCGTCGCTTCCAGTATGTAAACAAGGTGTCCGACGATCTATGGAAACGGTGGACCCAAGAATATTTGCTGTCTCTTCGCGAGCGTCACTCTCATAATATCAAAGGGACGAATCAACGATGGCCTCGTATCGGGGATATCGTCCTGATTCATGATGAGCGTCCTAGGTTATTTTGGAAGCTTGGGAGGATTATTCATTTGTTCCAGGGCATTGATGGTCTTATAAGGGTTGCTAGAATACGAACTTCGACTGGGGTTACTACTCGCCCAGTCGTAAGGTTATATCCCTTGGAGCAGGATGTAGAACTGCCGGATGATCCTGGCGTCTCTACTGATACCCCTCCGCGGGAGAGTGCTGGTGACAGTGCTCCTCGAGGTGGGGCAGCTGATGATGAGAAGGATGATCCTCCTCAGGCTTCAGGTGGCGCTCGTCCCAAAAGGAGGGCGGCTATGAGTTCCGTGGATCTTTGGAGATCAAAGATCACACAAGGTGATCTTTGACTTCGATGTCCTTTTTTTTTGTTCTCTGTATATAGCTCCTGTATATCATTTTTGGTGGCGGGCAATATGTCGGGAATAGGGTAATGATCCCGACAGGTTTTGGTCCAATAGGACATTTGAATTTGGCGGTCTCGTATCGCTTGTACGATTTCGGCTGGTTCTTTTTGTATTGTAGTTTATTCTTAAGTTAGGTCAAATATTAACTGTAATGTATAAATATCTACATCAGCTCTAGATGTATTATGAAACCAAGTTATGGGTTATAATTATTATGAGCCGGCAGCCATATGTAATTTCGCGAAGCGATCGGACGCCGGCCCTTTAGTCTCTCAATCAACACCATACAGTCAACATCTCCTCCCCCGGCTCTGACTCAACCCACAGTTCACCATGTGCTACAAATATTAATCTACAACAATATTAACAACAGTCCTACATCACCAGTCCTCTTAAGCTAAGTTCATTGTATCGATATTGTATTATGTGAACATTCCTACATGTCATGCAATTGAACTAGCCGTGTGTGGGGGACTGGATTACACCCATCAATGACTACGTCGTTGGTAAATATATTATAACTATTTGTTGGGATATTTCATGTACCAGTGATATGTAAATTAACCTCTTTATCTAAATTCCCGATACACCACCTCCCAATCCAACTTATTCCAACAATCAATGCTTCTATACGGGAAGCTGAACTTTCTTACATCAGACTTACATACAACTTTCCTCAACTTACATTCATAAGTTATGAATGTAAGTTGAGGAATGTTGTGACACATGAGGGAAGAACCAGGGGTTATGAATCATAAC
Source organism: Paralithodes platypus (assembly GCA_032716605.1). NCBI lineage: Eukaryota > Metazoa > Arthropoda > Malacostraca > Decapoda > Lithodidae > Paralithodes > Paralithodes platypus. The sequence goes on along the minus strand of CM064525.1, from coordinate 8,230,577 downwards.
CCCTGGTTCTTCCCTCGTCCCTCACCACAAAATCTCCCTTATCGATCTTCTCAAAACCCTTCACACACTTAAACATCATGATCATGTCACCTCTCTCTCTCCTCTCCCTCAGCGTTGGCAGATTTAGCCTCTCCAATCTCTCCTCATATGGCAAGTCTCTAAGGCTAGCTATCATCTTAGTGGCAACTCTCTGAACTCTTTCCATTTTTTTATTGTTTTATAAGGTGTGGAGACCACACCACTGCTGCATACTCCAGTCTTGGTCGTATTATTGTCCCTATTATTTTTGCTAACATCTCTTCATCTAAATAATTCAGAGCTATTCTCATGTTAGTCAACACTGCATAGGTTTCACCAGTTATTTTATTTATATGCTGTTCAGGTGACAAGCTATCTGCCATAACTACCCCTAGGCCTTTTTCTTTCCCAGCTTTACTAATTATTTCATCTCCTATTTTATATTCCCAAGAAGGTCTATATTTACTTTTTCCCATCTCAAGAACATGACACTTACTCGTGTTGAATTCCATTTTCCAAGTTTGACTCCACTCATATAATTTATCTAGGTCTCTCTGTAATTCTTCACAACTACTCCTACTTGTAATATGCTTCATTAATTTTGCATCATCAGCAAACATAGACATATATGAGCCTATTCCCATTTGAAGGTCGTTGATGAAAACCAAAAACATGATTGGGGCCAACACCGATCCTTGAGGCACTCCGCTTTTTACCCTTTTCCACGAGGAGAACTTTCCTTTTATTACTGTTCGCATTTCCCTCCCAATTAAATAGTTTTCCATCCACTTTAATAATACTCCCTCAACCCACCCCACAGTCCTGAGCTTCCACAACAATCTCTTATGAGACACCTTATCAAATGCCTTCTTGAAATCTAAGTAAATACAATCTACCCATCCCTTGTACAATGTCAATTACCCTATCATAGTAACTCAACAAATTTGTGGTACACGAATGACCTTTTCTGAACCCGAACTGCTTGCTTGAAATTATTTCCCTCTCCTCCAACATACCCACCCATCTTTTTCTAATAATCTTTTCACAAAGCTTGCATATAACACTCGTTAAGGATACCGGTCGATAATTTAGCGGGTCTTCTTTATTTCCACTTTTATATATTGGAGTTATATTTGCTTGTTTCCATTCTAAGGGAAGTTCCCCCTTGTTTAATGAGTGTTGAACAATATTAAAAATAGGTCTCACTAGTTACCTTTGGATACCTTTGGATGTGTTCGCCGCTCCTCTAGCGGCACCAAGGAGCGCGACGCCCCTCGTTATGGGTGGTGATTTGGTGCAGTAGACTGTTTGAAGCGACAGCTCGCTCCCTTGCGAGGATGGGCTCGTTGTTCAGAACATTCTCTTAATACCCATCCAGCAATGTTATCTAGGCCCATAGATTTTCTCAAGTCCAATTCTTCCAACAATGATTTTAGTTCATCCTGGTTGACTTCTATCACATCTATATTTATTAGTGGCCCTTCCATCATTGACGATTATGCCTATTACATAAGGCACCCTCTTCAAACACTCATCCGCCGTAGTTTGCATCTACCGCGCAGAGCATAAAAAATTTGAGGAGCCTTCATCATGAGCGCACGCAACCTCACTCATGGCTCAGTCATTATGAATTGGGTTCTCACTACGAAAAAACTTCGTAAAAAATATAAACAAAAAGAAAATAAGAATAACTATTCAATAAGCTTTCCATAATATCGTGGATGTACTTGTGTGGATCTTTGACCAGACGCTGACTCAGGCGTCATTCTTCCTTCTCTGCTCTGCGCTCAACCAACCCGGATGTGCCTCCCCACGCTCCGCTGGTTCCGCATTTGCTGCGTCCCTAGTGAGTTTTTCTCATTTGTTTACTCCGGGATGTATCGAGTAAGGTTAGGATATGCGTAGCAGGAGTGTCCTGGGCGGGTTGCCCGCAGTGCAGTGTATTTTGGGTCGTGTTTTTGGGGCATCTATTTCGGGTGTACCCTCGTGGTCCTGTTGTGGACATGTGAACTTTTTCACAGTTAGCTAGCTTTGTGATGCAGGCAGCTTTCATTACGCGTTATTATTGCTTCCTTTTATCTTTCTGATGAGGTAGCTTATGTTTTGCTGACGTTCCCAGCGTATTTTTCTTCACTTAGTGAAGTTTTTTCTGGGTCCCGAGTCAGTTCTTCCCTTTGCCGGAAGTGTGTGCTACAGTGGTGTGTTGACGGTGGTTCCTGTTGTGATATAATTCAGTTCTTTTTGTTTATATTACGACATGTTTACTTTTATGTCCGTCTGCCTAGGCCTAGCCAGCCTCTCGTAGCTTTGCCACATGTACAAGTGTTATTGATTTATGTTATAAATATGTACTACTGTATCATGTGTGTCCTGGTTTAGTTGTGTATTGGCTAATTCGACGGACTATTTATGTGTCCTGGGTTAGTTGTTTATTGGCTAATTCCACGGACTATTTTGTGGGCCCGGGGTTAGTTGTGTTTTGGCTAACTCCTCGGTCTTGTGATGCGTTCAGATGGTATCTGGACGGGGTGGGTTGCCTTTTCCGGCGGGTTTTTTCTCGGTTACACCGTGAGAAACCCGGCTGGTGGCCGAGTTTTAGCCACGCGTGGTTTTAAAAACAGGCTTGTTTCCCCGGCGAGTGGGTGTTTGAGGCTCTCCAGGACTGCGTCTCTGTGGTGGAGCCTGTGTCAGGCTCCCTATGAATCCCGGCGGGATGACTGTACCCACCTAAAACAGTGTTCATGCGGACACGTGTTGTGTGTAGTTTTTTCCCGGTTTTGCAAAGCCAGTAAAAGCTAGGCTGTTGTTGTTTGGTTTTCCTCCCCGGCGATCTTTTACAAAGAAGTGGGGATAGGAACAATTAGGGTTAACGTTATAAACTTATAATCACACCCGGCGGGTGCACCTTGGAAGGGTGGGATGGACGAATTTGCAAAATTCAGTTTAGTTGACCAGACAATTGAGGGATGCTTTTTGTATCGCCGCCTTCAACATACGGCGATTTAGGGCACAATTGGGGTTAACGTTTTTTAAATTCACACCCGGCGGGTGCTCCTTGGAAGGGTGGGAATAACGAATTTGCAATTCAGTATAGTTGACCAGACAATTGAGGGATACGTTTTGTATCGCCGCCTTCAACATACGGCGATCTAAAAAACACTTCGGGAGAAGTCAGATCTCGTATTTTGTCAGGCTTCCCAGTTTTTTATCTGCGAGATAATACGGGGGCCGGCGTCTTTTTTAGGGGTGTTTTTCCAAATTAAATCTTGAAACCACCACCACCGGGAAGACTAAATCAGTTATAAACGCCATGCTGGTCTTTATACCATGTCAGAGGGTATTCATAAATCTTTTGGACAGGTTAAGATATTCTGAAATCTTTACTTAGGAACCCCACCGCGTAGCGAGCTGTAGTCATTGAGTATTGCATCTCGTTACCCGGCGGGTTATTTAACACTTGTGTGCGAACATGTTGGGTTAACCTTATGAGCATTAATTCCTGGAAATTTTCTTTTTTTCCAGAGCTGGGTCCCGGCAGGTCTATAGAGAACCTGGAGTAAGTTTCCCACCAGTCTCTGTCATGGCTACCTTTGCCCCTGTCTTTGCTTTGTGCATTACGCCCTCCTGTTCAGGTATCCCTATCTTTGCACACACCCTTTGCATTAAATGTGTTAAATGTCTCGACCGCTCAAGGGGTCTGTGGGTTATGCGGAACTGTACCTTTTGTTCTCAGTTAAGCCATAAAGTTTTGCTAGACAATGATAAGACCGCAGCGGTCGCTTTACGGGAGGTTAGGCAGCAGATGACCTCTTTTACTACCACAGTGGCTCATAAGTCACTTCAATGCGATAACGTAGCCCTTTGGGATAAGTTACTAATTGAGCACCCCCCTATTAAACGTCCCTCTAGAGTAACTATACGAAAGTCGGCAGAGACTGGACAGGGTATTACACTTTCTCCAGCCCCAGGCACATCTAAGAGACCGCGAGAACCTACGCCCCCGGTGGCAGCCTCCTTATCACGGGCGCGATCCAGGTCCAGGTCACCTCTTAGACAGCAGCCGCCTAGTCTCTCTTCTTCGCCGGCGAGTAAGAAGAGCAAGACAGAGGGGTCCACAAGTGATTATAGTGAGAAATCTACAAAGTCCAAAGGCAGTTCTAGGTCGCACCGTAGCCACAAATCCTCCAGAAAAGATTCGCATGAACGAAAGGCCTCCCGGCATTCACCGGAGTCTAGTGCCTCTCGTCATGCCTCTACTCCCGACATATCTAGTATTCAGTCTAATGAGGCTAGTGTAGTGTCAGCAACAAAAGACAGTTTACCAATTAGTATTCTAACCTTAGAATTGGAGAGTTCGGTGGACAGTGATCGTCCTCTAGCAGAGTCAACAGACTCCCAAGGGAGTGCAGGCCACGGCCTGGGGGTATGGCGGTATTCTCGACCAGGGACTGAAAGCCCACGTCTGGCTCAAGATACACAAACAGTGGCTGAGGTCCACCGGGACGCGGCGATCCCATCATCCATTCCAGACTTGACTTGGCAACACGACGGGATTCCGGCTTCGGCGGAATCCTCTCACGGGGAGCCAGATGACAAAGACGAGGTATCAATAATCTCGGACATGGAGGTGCAGGAGTCGGGTTCAGTTTTAGACGACGCACAGGATCGGAATGATTCACCGCTGAGTTCGTCGTCAACTAAATTTGTCACGGCAGAAGAAATAGATGGGTTATTGGTTAATGCTCTAACAACAAAAATTGGCCAACAGCCGGAGACTCCTACAGTAGACCTGGGAGCTTCCATGACAAGTTCCAATGTTCGGCCTCTGATGACTTCCATTGCCTTAGCTAAGATTCCTCACCCTCCCTCTATATCACCATCTGTGGTCGCTAGGCCTGCTTCGGCGGCACTGACTACTTCTAGTGTAAGGGTGGTAACGGATGTGAATCCGCCCCCTTTAGATAAAGCACCGTTAAGAAAGGTAGCGATGCCCCTATTATACGGTCCCGATGAGTCATGGATACAATTGATCCCCACTAAACCAGAGGTCGCACAGCCCACCTTGTCAGGGGAACTTCCAGTGCCACGAGAGTAGGTAATCCAAGGCAATAAATCTAAAAAGTTATGAGCCTTTGATATTTTGGGTAATGTACTAGATGTTAATGTTAAGGCCATTCCTAACTATTATCACCAGGACTATTTTGTATATACTGCTACACCTGCCCTGCCCCCTGCCTCAGCTTCAAAACTGTTTTCTGATTGGTCCAAGCATGATGGTTTTAATGACATAAAAACACTGTCAGCTCTCACTCCAGAATTAGATTTGCAAACTGTCACAGACACAGCCGCTAATCCAGTGTTGAAGGTGGGGCAGTTGGGCCCGGGACCTTGGGTGGAATGGGAGACGGAGGCTCAGAACTTTGCGACCACCTTCACCTCGAAATCTTCCCACCAAATTCCTCAGGATAGTCATTCTTGGTTCTCTATGCCAGTGTGTTCTGCTGGCGGAGTCCCATCTGCTTTGTTTGCTTTCTTAGCTGCCCCCAAAATCAATCTATGTGAACTCAAAGACCCTTTCACTACACCTTCCCCAACTCACCTAGACCGGGAATTTAGGCTACGGGGGAAATCGTAGAGACTTTTCTCCCAATACATTGTGACGCACCAGGTGGCAAAATCGATGCTACGGTCTACTCAGGCAATCGCAGACGCGGATGCCAGAAGATCGATTGAACTATCTCGGCGATTGCTCCTTCAGACTTCGATTCAGTCGTTGGGTGATATCCGCACAGCCTTGCTTGAGGCGGTACGGGCGAAACAAGATCTCAGGATGTCCCTGGTAAGGAAACTTCCTGATCGAATTGCGAATCAGGTGGTCATGTCACCAGTGCTAACTCCCTCTTTAATGTCCCCAGATGTGTGGAGAACTGTTTTTAATATGGCTCAGGCCTTTAAACATAGTCCCACCCCTTCTAAGAAACCTGCCTTTAACTTTCCCAAACCCAAGCCAGTCGCAAAAGCGCAGCCGGGGGGATCTAAGCCCTTTCACCTACCGAAGTCCTCTTCCCCCCAAGGTCAGTACAGGTATAGACAGGGTAAGTTTACAGGTCAGAAAGGACGAGGCTATAACAAACCAAATCAGGGCCCGTCTTCTGCCAACGCCGGCCAGCCGGCTAAGCGTCCACCACCACCACCTCCACCACCATAAAAAAACTAAAGTCTCTCTCACTCCTGGGGCCGGTCTCAAGGCGGGTGGATCCGAGGGTAGTACAGCCGGCAAACCCTTGTCTGCTAACTGGGTCGTTCCGAACGTGTCACCAAGCATGGCCGTTAAATACTTGGGCAAGGATGGTGGCACGCAAAGGCATCACTTGGCAGTGGCTCCGGCGACCTCGTTTAAGTCAGCCGACAACGGCGAATCTAGTTTCATTAGAGGTGGAGTCACTGATCAAGGAAATGATAGCCAAGAATGTCATCATCCCGGTCCCTCCAAATTACCCAGTCTTCACATCCAAGCTATTTTTGGTACCCAAAAGGGACAGTGTTCAGATGAGACCCGTCGTAGACCTGTCTTATCTGAACCTTCACATTCACAACGAGTCATTCAGGATGTTGACAGTGCATCAAATCAGGCTAACACTTCCGCCGGGAGGATGGATGTGTTCCTTAGACCTGACAGACGCTTATTGGCACGTCTCGGTAAACCAAAGATTTCAACGATTTCTGGCCTTACGGATCAGGCATCAAAATTATGTTTTTCAGAGGATGCCATTTGGATTGAACCTGGCACCTCGCTTATTCACGAAATTAGTCCGGCAAGCCCTGATGCCATTGTTAAAACAAGGGATCAGGATTTTGTGGTACCTAGACGACTGGCTAGTTGTGGCAGAGACGGAGCAAGTATGCATAAATCATGTCAACATAACATTAAATCATGTCAAAACTCTAGGGTTCAAGGTAAATCTGGTAAAGTCAAACCTTGTTCCCTCACGAGTAGTTCAGTGGATAGGGCTGGTTTGGGACACAGCTGCTCTCACTCTGAGTCAGAGTGTGGACAATCGAAACAGATTTCGCAGGAAACTGTTCCTGTTCCTTCACAGTCTGACTACGACACGGAGAATCTGGGAGTCTCTGGTCGGCTCTCTCAACTGGATTCAACTAACTGTAATGTTGGGCCGGTTGAAAGTAAAGCGTTTAATATTGGAGGGCAACAAATATTTTCCGCTATTGCCGGCGGAAAAATGATGGCCCATCCCAAAATTAATCCACACCTTACTAGCGGTCTGGGCGAAGAGGGAAATGTTGCACTCAGTAATGTCATGGACCTCTCCTCCGCCGACGGTATGGGTAGACACGGATGCGTCAGGAACGATAGGTTGGGGTTTTCAGTCAAACCAAGGGCACCAGGGTCAAGGGCTGTGGTCCCATTTAGAAATCTCCCACATCAATGTCAAAGAATTACTAGTCCCCTTATATTTCCTTCAGGCTCACGGCTCTGCTTTATGGGGCAAGTCGGTGGCCTTCAGAATGGACAATCTGAATGCGGTTCACTGTATTCAGAAACAAGGGTCAACGAGATCTCGGAGGTTGCTAAACGTGTCAGAAGATATTTTTATTCTAGCCAACAGGCTGGACATTCATCTTCACGCATCTTATCTCCCAGGCATAGCAAACGTCTGGGCAGACGCTCTGTCTCGGAGACAGAGAACAACAGTAGAATGGGCGCTCAAGCAAACCATTTTCGACCAAATGATTGCGGAGCCTTACCATCCACAAGTGAATCTGTTTGCGTCAGAGGAGACTCACAAACTGCCAATGTACCTCACCCGCCGGACGATAACGCCGGCAGGTGGGCCAGACGCCCTGGTGACAGACTGGAACAGGTGGAGTTCCATTTATCTGTTTTCGCCGCCAGACGCGTCTCTAATGTGCCAAGTAGTAAACAAACTACGAGATTATCGGGGCTTAGTCTCGCTAATCGCGCCCCTGTGGCCGGCGCAGTTGTGGTACCAGCAATTGAAAACGTGGTGCCCGCACCCGGTGTCGCTCCCGGTCGGGTTGTTCCACTTAGACACGATTGGCAACCTAGCGACCTCGCTGACTTTCGCATTATGGACATTCAGGAGGCCAAGTGGCTAGCACCGTATGGTAGAGACGTGACCAATAAATTCATGAATCAATATACTCAGTCTACAAAACAACAGTATCAATCACATTGGCAAGCCTTTACTTCTTGGATCCTTAGGACAGAACAAACTGTGCCCTCAGTGGCTTTGGTTTTTAATTATTTAAATTATCTGTTCGAGCAAAAACGTTTATCTGTGGTAACGTTAAAAAATCACTTAACAGCGATTAGGATGCCATTTTGGGACCTTACCGGTCTCACCATACCAGTCGCGGAGGAAACAGGTTTTATGAGGGCATGTTTTAAACTCCGTCCACCTCCCCGTCAGCTCATGCCTACTTGGTCTCTGGACAAAGCATTGTCGTTACTTCATTCCCATCTGTACCAAAATACTGCAGATTTTACATTACTCTTAAAAAAGGCAGTATTCCTTATGGCTTTGGCCACCGGGAACAGAGTGTCTGAGCTGGCGGCGATGAGCAACACACCTAATTGCCTCAGGTTTGGTAGGCTTAATGAGTGTATTCACATTGCACCTTACCCAGGGTTCATAGCCAAGAATGAGCACAGTGAACATGTGTTTTCAGAGTTCACGGTGCCGGCCTTGAAAAGGGGAAAGGTGCACCATAATTTATGTCCAGTGCAGGCTCTAACCAAATATTTGAGAGTAGCTCCTCTAAATCCCCAGGGTGCTTTATGGGTAGCCAGTACGGGTAAGCGCTTGCTGAAACGTAGATTGGCTTCTCTCTTGGTCGAGGTCATTAAAGAGAGTAATCCCGGCGTTGTGGGTAGGACCCACGATTTACGCAAATGGGCAGCCTCTTTGCGTTTCCTTAAGAATTTTTCTGTGGAAGATATTACGTCCACACATTTGTGGGCCTCTAATCATACATTTTTGACTCGATACCTGTCAGTAGCTCTAGACAAACCTTCCTTGCCATGTATAGCTTTAAGGCAGAGGGTCTAGGTGGCCCCTAAGTCACTTTTTGTTTAATTTCAAGGAAAAAGGGGGGGGGGGGGTGCAGTCAGTGTAACATAGGACACCCTAGACCCCACCGGAGAATGAGAGCTGTGATACTAGTTATGGGTATTGTGATATGAAAATTTCTCTGTACTATTCAGTGCAGGAAATTGTGCTAGTACAATGGTAGTACAAACAACAGTGTTGTTATACGTAGTTTTAGCTGTGAAAGCAATTTAATTTTAAGCATTGGATATATTTTGCAAGATATATCCACTAGTATTATGGGGTTATATGTGCACATGTAAGCTTATAAGTTTGTTATTTTTCACCACTTATGTTGAGTGGGGTGCCTTTTTAACTTACAGATCTGTTCGCAGAATCTCAAGAGTTAACCCTTTTTATCAAGCAGGCTTCTTTGAAGCACGCTCCTGCTTGTACCCCTTGTTTGTATATATGTGCTGCGCCAATAAATATATATATCTTTTCGAAGTAAGAATACTATGTGGTTGTTTGATTATCTGCTTTTACTAGAGTTATGATATGATTACGAATGTCCCCCTCCAGTCTTAGATATCAGGCATAATCGTCAATGATGGAGGGGCCACTAATAAATTATAGGTTTGACTCCTGTAAGGAGATAAAGAAAACCTAATATTTAGTAGTGGCCCCATAATCATTGACGACTGGGGCCCTCCCGACCATCCCCTTCCCATTCGTTGATGTATTAAGGATTTTGGTTTACTTGATATGTCAGTGAAGGAAGAATGACGCCTGAGTCAGCGTCTGGTCAAAGATCCACACAAGTACATCCACGATATTATGGAAAGCTTATTGAATAGTTATTCTTATTTTCTTTTTGTTTTTATTTTTTACGAAGTTTTTTCGTAGTGAGAACCCAATTCATAATGACTGAGCCATGAGTGAGGTTGCGTGCGCTCATGATGAAGGCTCCTCAAATTGTTTATGCTCTGCGCGGTAGATTCAAACTATGGCGGATGAGTGTTTGAAGAGGGTGCCTTATGTAATAGGCATAATCGTCAATGATTACAGGGCCACTACTAAATATTAGGTTTTCTTTATCTCCTTACAGGAGTCAAACCTATACTATGACTATTCCACCACAGGTTCTACAGTCATCCTCCTCCACTAACACGGATGTTAATGTATCATTCATAATTTCACACATACCCACTGTGTCTTCATATAACTGACCCTCTACCCTAAGCTTTGTTATTTGTCCTTTATTTTTGTTTTGCCGTTGATATAATTTTTTTTTTTTTTAAAGGAGACAATGAACGGAGGAAGGAAAAACACAGATAAAACAAAAAGGTTCATGTGCCTAAAGGCATCCTCCATTCATAAAATGTTTGTAACAACTGGATTTAAACATTTGCAGATTGTAAGTTTGTGGAAAGCAATTCGAGGGAAGTGAATTCCAAAGAGTAGTAGCTCTGGGGATAAATGAATTCTGATAAGCAGAAGTTCTGCATTGTGGAGGAGAAAGTGTAAATTCATGGGCGCTCTCAGCTGCCCTAGTTCTACGGGGAAAGATGTGGAGAGGCTGCACAATTGAAGCAAGTTCCTCGGAACAATTGCTGTGAAAATATCTGTAGAATAATGCAAGGGATGCAACGTTTCTTCGTATGGATAATGTAGGAAGGTCCTGTGTGATTGCAGGGTTATTGATTAATCTAATAGCTTTATTTTGAATTTTGTCCAACTGCCTCAATGCAACCACTCCACTTCCACCCCACAGAGGTGAACAGTAATCCATCTGAGAACGCACATGACTTTTATATATCACGGCCAACTACTCGTCAGTGAAGAATTCTCGAACTCTGTACAGGAGTCCCAGTTTTTTAGAGGCATTCTTAGCAATGCTTCTAACATAATGTGTCCAGCTCAAGTTAGTAGTTAATGTTACACCGAGAATGTCAATACTAGGGGAAGTGGGAATATTTACATCATTAAAAAATATATGGGAGTCAGTGAGATTCTGTCGGTTAGAAAATTGAATGTACTTGGTTTTCTGTGCATTAAAGGAAACTAGATTCTTTAGTCCCCATCCATTAATTCTAGAAAGGTCCTGCTTCAGAGAAATTGCAGTGTTTATTTTTGAATTTATAAGATCGGGTTGGGTGAAAGAATTGGTAAATGTGAAGGAACTGTGGAGTGTTGAGTCATCTGCGTAGGAATGTATTGGATTATGAGTGGTAGATATGAGATCATTGATATGAATGAGGAACAGAATTGGGGCCAAAACTGATCCCTGGGAAGCACCAGCATTTATTGAGTGAAATTGAGAATAAAGGCCATCTACCATTACACGTATTTTTCTGTTATGAAGATAAGAAGAAATTAGTGGAACTAATGATGCAAGGCCGTAGTGTGACATCTTCGACAATAAGGATTGATGCCAGACTCTATCAAATGCCTTTGATATATCCAGTGCTATTGTATGTGTTTCACCATGTTGGTCTGTAGCTTGGTTGATTTGATGCATAAGAAGGCAAAGCATGTCTGCAGTTGATCGACATCGTCTAAAACCATATTGCCTATCACTGATTAATTTATTATTCTCAAGATGCTTAATTATGTGATTATTTAATATAATTTCAAAGACTTTACCAAGAGTGGAAGTTATAGCTATTGGTCTGTAGTTTGATGGATCTGAAGAGGCACCTTTTTTAGGAACTGGATGGATGTTTGCTTCTTTCCAGGGTACTGGGAAGCATGAGGTATGAGTACACAGACGGAAATTTTTTGCCAATACAGGAGCGAGCACCAAGGAGCAATTCTTAAGTACTATAGAATAGTTTCGGTTCTTTATTACATTTGTTTACTATATATTTTTCAAAGTTCTTTTTCTCCTCTCTTATAGTCTTGACATAGTTGTTTCTAGCATTCTTATACTCATTCCATTTTTCCTCAGTGTGTCTCCTCACTTTATTCCATGCAGAGTCCTTTTTGTTCTGGGCAATGTGACATCGCATGTTAAACCACTCTTTCTCCTTGGCCAGCTTTCTATCCTTAAATGTTGGTACATATTTATCTACCCCCTCCCTGTAAATATCTAGTAACATGGTGTATTTTACCTGAATATTCTGTTCTTGCTTAATAAATGACCAATCTATATTTGCAAAGTATCCTCGTAATGATTCATAATCCGCTTTACTATAATTTAGTCTATATTCCCTATGTTCCTCCTCTCTGCCTTCTAGAAACGTCAATTCAAATTCAATCACAGCATGATCGCTTTTTCCCATGGGATTCAAATATGTTAGGTTCTTTATTTCTTGGGGGTCTTTGGTGAATATTAAATAAAGTCTTGATGGTTCATGACCTCATCTAAATCTTGTATTTTCTGTAACGTGTTGTGTTAGTAGATACCCCATTGTTATTCAAGAAATTTGCTACCCCAAGTATTTTCATTTGAACCCGCATCCAAACATTCCCAATCCACCTCCCCGCAATTAAAGTCCCCTGCAAGAATAAGCCTATTTTTCCTTTTACAAATAATTTCTAACATTCGCAAGGTTTCCAAAATTAATTCATTATATTCATCGTTGCTCCAAGATTTAGTCTTAGGAGGTAAATACATTGATACAATGTCTAATTTTGATCTATCATTATCTTCAATTTCAACTGCTATCACCAAGTTTTAATTCTTTAGCAGTAATTTTATTATCTAGCATGATCAACACTCCTCCTCCTGGCTTTCCTAACCTGTCTCTTTTCCATGTACTGTTATCCCGCATAACTAATTATATTCGTGTCTACCTCCTGGTTAAGCTTAGTTTCAGTCAAACATACTACCCCGGGCCTCTCTCTCTTTACATATTCGTCAAACTCAATCTTTTTGGAGATTAACCCATCAATATTAAATTTTGTATACATGAACTTAGCGTTACCAGTACAGTATTTTCCCTATTTTTCTCGTCCCTGCCCGTTCGTTTCTTTTTTGTACGTAACCCTCCCAATTTATTTCCTAGCTTGTCTCCTCTTCTCTTGTCTCCACCTGGACTGTTTCTCGCTCCGTTTCCACCTCCCCTCCCTTTGGACTGTTTCTCTTTCTATTTCCACCTCCCCTTTCTCTGCTTTCTCCTCCGTCTCCCTCACCATCTCCCTTTCCCTCCCTACTTCGTCCCTTCGCTTTATATACCATTTCTTGACTTTTCCCTCGCACACTCTCCAGAAAAACTTCTTTTCGTCTTCTTTCGTCCTTTCTCCATTCTTTTCATATGCCTCGGTTTGCAATTTCTTTCTTATGTTTCGTTCTCAATACTCATGTCTTTTCTAATTGTAATTTTCTTAAACTTGCTGGTCAAGTTAAGTCTCCATGTTACGTTCATTATTGCATCCACTGTTACCCTAGACCTAAACTGCACTCTCATTGGCCTTGTGTTTCCCTTGCTATATTTACCCATTCTCCTAACTTCTTCAATATCATCTCTCCAGTTGTTTCCTTCTTCATCGACATGCTTGATTAATGTTATTACCTTGTTAATTTCTTCCTTATCACTAGCTTTCCTCTCAATAATGTGCTCCTCCCCATGTATCCCCAAATACAATAATACACTTATTTCTATCTATTGTTTCACGCAGGACCTGTTCGTTTCTCCTCATAGCTTTTACTACCACTGATTCTAGATCTTTCTTTTCCCTTTCTGATTGTTTCTTTTGTTCCTCCATGATTTCCTTCATTGCCACTTCTTTCACTCTTCCTCCTTCGTCATTAACCCATTTATTGTGTTTCTCCTTAACCTGACAAGCGCGATATAGACGTAGGTGCTAGGGTAGTTATTTGTGCATTTCTAGCCCTGGATTCTGACAGAATTCGTTATATTTACAATATAAACCATTATTTGTTTTCGGTATGCTTTTATTTTACATATATGATGTATATATGAACCTTCAAGAGTGCTAAAATAAGTGGGAAAAGCATTTGGGTGGTGAAAAACGAAGATATTGGCCACCCGGTCATAATCTCAGGCGAGAGAGAGAGACAGGCAGCCTTCCCCTCTCGCTGTCTGGGAGTCAAATGAGGAGAGCGGGGCGGTGTGTGCCGGTGTCTGGGTGTTGCATAACGATCTTTTATGCAACCCACTTGTGCTACATTATCGCGGGAGAGAAAAATAACCGATAAATGATGATAATAAGAGGAAAAATAGGTGATAATTGAGGAGGGGAGGGAGGGGGGAATAAGGTGGGGAAGGAGGGGAGGGGGGTGGGTGAGATTTACATGGATGAGTACTGGAGGGGAATTATCTCACCTAGAGACAAATTCCTTTGTTTTGATAGGCCCTTTTTTTTTATGGAAGGCTTTTTTTATGGTCCTGCTTCCGTGAGGCCTATCGCGTTCCCTATAGGAAGCCTTCCGTGAGGCCTATCGCGCTTGCCGGGTTAATCTCCTCAACATGTGTTTTCATTTCCTTGGCTTGCCCTTTGTATTCTTCAAGTTGTAATCTTAAAGCTTCATTTTCGTCCCGGAGTAGCCCCATATGTGTTTGAATTTCTTTTAGGCTAGCCTGACTCAAATCTTGTCCAGCCTCGATGTCCGCAGCCTGAGCACCACATATTGAACATAGAGCCTCAATCTGTGAACTAACACTCACCTTCCACTCCTGCATAGGCCTATCCTCCTTCCACCTTTTAATCTCCTTCAGCTCACGTACAATTTTCCCTAGAATGCCCCCGCTCTCACCGACTTCAAATCCATCAAAGTCAGCCATATTTGTTTACATCCACTCGCATTCACTATCGCTTGAATTATTCTTATCACTCGAAATATCCTCACTTGATTTTATTCTCAAAATATTTTAATACTGCATTATAATACAGGACAACACAAAATATCCTTATACTCAAGTTTAGGTGAGTTTATTTGGCGAGCGCTGTAAACAGCTTGCTAGATCAGCTGATTTTCGGGAGCGTGGGTGCAGAGGTGTTGTCTCGTAGGCGGTTCGACTGTGTGTGTATCTATTAACATTGGTAGCAGAGCGTAGTTCGGGCATTATGGCGTGCTCACTGAAGTGGCCTCCGAAATTAGAGCATGATGAAGAATACGAAATGTGGAAGGAGGATGTGGGTGTTTGGTGTAGACTCACAACGATTGATAAGAAAAAGAGGGCATTGGCGATCCATCTGTCACTTTCCGGGAGGGCTAGAATTGCCTCTTCTGAAATAGATAAGGCCACATTGGAGGCCGACGATGGCGTGGAAGTGCTATTGAAAAGGCTTGATGACGTATTCCTGGTCGATGAATGTAGAAGGAAGTTTGCAGCATTTGAGGCCTTATATAGCCTCCGGAGGAAGGAGAAGGCAGAGATAAAGGAATTTGTGTCAGAATTCGAACATGCGTACCACGGAGTTACCAAACAAGGATTGCAACTTGATGATTCAGTGTTGGCCTTTATGTTATTGGCCTCATGTGTGTTGGAGGATATAAGCTATTAGTCATGTCGGCAACCCAGGTAGTATCGTACGCAAATATGAAGGCGACGCTCAACTGCATCTTTTCGAGTAGTGCGATGGGACTTAGCGCCCACATACAGGTAAAATCGGAACCTTTATTTGTGGGATATGAGGGCAATGTTGGTGAAAGTGAGGAAGCCCTGTATGTGAGCGGAAACAGTCGTGATAGACGTGGTTGGCGTGGACAGCAAGGCTATGAACGTGTGCGTGGTAATAAAGGACGTCAACGACAGGACAGGAGGAAGAAAAACCCAGTGGGGGCACATGGTAAAATAACCAAGTGTGCTATTTGTGAATCAATATATCACTGGGCACGTGATTGCCCTGATGCCTACGAGAACAGAAGGGGACATGGTGGGTACGATGAGGAACCAGTGAACTTATTCGTGGGCTATGTGAATGATAATGAGAGCGAAGACAAATTACTGAAAATAGTGAGTGAATCAAAAGGGTGTGCTGTCGTAGATATGGGTTGTACAAACACTGGGTTTGGTTCACGTTGGCTCGACGAGTACATACAAGGGTTGACTGACCATGAGTGAAGACTTGTGAAAGAGGAATGCTCTAATTCCAGCTTCACTTTTGGCAATGGTATTTCCGTGACTTCCTACAAGAAAGTTACATTTCCCTGTTGTATAGGGGATATGCGTGCCAATATTACTACTGATGTGGTGAGATGTAATTTACCGTTGTTACTGAGTAGGGCTTCTATGAAAAGAGCCAAAATGATAATAAATTGTGAAACAAATCAGATCAAAGTGAATGGAAAGAAAAAATCGTCAATTTGAAAACCTCATCATCAGAACACTATCTGTTGCCGCTATCAGCTTGACTAGACGGGGCAGTTGGTATCACTGTGGCTCTGGCCTTATCCAAAGACGGGGACCTAGAGAAGAAAGCTTTGAAACTTTATCGTCAGTTTGGACACCCTACAGCAGAGAAATTGAAGAAGCTTGTAAGGGATGCAGATATCAGGGACTCAAACCTGGAACGGAGGATCGATAGTGACAAATGATTGTTCAGTGTGTAGAAGGTATAAGAAACCAAGCCCGAGACCAGTGGTAGGTGTCCCGATGGCTAACAGATTTAATGAGGTGATTGCTATGGACCTTAAGTCGTGAGGCAAGAAGTATTTCTTGGTGAGGACATTTGTGTCACTTGACGAAGAAATATTCAGGAATCTCTATACAGCGCTGGTTAGGCCGCACCTGGAATATGCGAACCAGGTGTGGGCTCCATATATGGTAAAGGATATAGAAGCAGTGGGGAAAGTGCAGAGGAGAGCTAGCAAGCTAGTACCAACGTTGAAGAACGCGGGCTATGAGCAGAGGTTGAGGACACTGGGGCTTCCGACACTGGCATATAGGAGAAAGAGAGGGGATATGATAGAGACTTTTAAGATAGTGTCAGGAATGTATGATGAGGATGTGTGTGAAGGTATCTTCTTGATGCGGGAGGGAACAAGAACGAGAGGACACTCTAAGAAAATTTACAAAGAAAGAAATAGGCTTGAAAAGGCAAAGAACTCATTTTGTGATAGAGTGGTAAATGAGTGGAACGCACTGCCCCAGTATGTAGTCGATTCCGAATCAATAAGGAAGTTTGAAAGTAATCTTGATAAAGCATGGGGAAGACAAGATTTGAAGTTGATTATAAAGCAAAAATACAGAATAGCAAAAATGTTGCGTCTGCTACCGCCGCCGCCAACACCGTGAACGACCGCAGCAGTGCAAGTACTGGCATTGAGCTGGATACTCAGGCCTAGTTTGCCTTTTTCCAGAGGATCTACTGTAAGAAACTGTAAGAATTAGAAGCGAATGTAACGGTTGTGACCGAGAACGTGCGAACTGCGGCGAAAGGCTCCTTCAATGATACCCAGAGAAATAATCTATAAGAGAACCTCACATATCTCTGATTCTACAGCTATGTAATACATACATAGGCCCTATACACAAATTTAGAGACCAAGTGCTCTACACAAAGCTTATAAAACTCTAGTTTTGTCTACAAACTACCAGTCTGTGGCTTTGAAAATATGCGTACACTTTGAGTGGTTGAAAAGGATCTAAACAGATAAACCTAAGCTAACAATATAATATATATACCGAGAGTACAGTACAGTATAGGCTAGGCCTATATAGATAGAGAATGGGAGTCTTTAACCTCTGAAGTGAGACACCACACTCCTGTGCTGACGTATTTGAGCTGTTCCCATCACTAAAATATTTATTTTACCATAAATAGCATTAATACTTATCCATATGTGCCTATTATAGGTTGATTATAAAGGTATTAACCTGTTACAACAATAAAACAAGTGGAAACAGCGTTTGGATGGTCAAAATCGGCGATACAGGCCGGGAGTTACACAATGTATGGCTGAGGCAACCTCCCAGCCCACCACTTTCCTCCACCTCTGGAGAGAGACTGTCGATCGATACTCTCTCTCTCTCTCTCTTGCACTCGCTTGCTAACAGTGATGACAACGCCCTGCTACCAACTCGCTAATGTTAGCACGAAAATAGACCACAGGAAAAGGGAATAACAGGGAAAATAGGTGATAACTGAAGGAGGGGAGGAAACTGGGGAAGGAGGGGAGGTGGAGGAATGATATTTGGCATGGTCCAGGGGCCCAAAAAAAAAAAATGGTGTTTTAAATTGATTTTATTTTTCCCGACTCTTAAAGAGTCTTCCCGCAGTCCGCCGGGGGAACTCTTAAGAGTCTTCCTGCAGTTCCCGGGTTAAGGGGCTTACTTGTGCACTGTACCATTTTTTTGTTGATTATTTTGTTCCAAAACAAGTAGTTTTCGCTTTTTTATCACTCGCACCTTATTTTTTGGTAAGGATGTAGTATTCCGGCATTTTGGGCGTATTGCCCGTGATATTTAAATTATATACTCGTATGATCACTATACCGTATATTTTGACTACCGTGGGATACAATAATACTGTACATTTAAAATGAGGGGGAACTTTGTCCCCGGGATTGTAACCACGAGCGTACGACTTATGTAAACAAGACAACCGTACGCCCGGATACTATACATCCTTCCCTTTTTCCTTGATTACCGTAATTGGACAAGTTTGGGCAAGGATGTAGTATTTGGGAGTACCACCCGCCTTGTTTACACTATGATCATGTTCCCGTCTATTGTGACTGCCGTGGGATACATTAATAGGAGCCCCCACTCACCCCCCCCCCCCCCCCCCCCCCGCATGACTTATTATATATATTGCCAGCAGGGGCCAAATAACAGAATAATTAGCCATCAAAATAGACGGTAACTTAACCGCGAGCAATTGACCTAGGCTATGTAAACATGACGACCATACGCTTGGATATTACATCCTTCCCCACGCTAGGTTAGGCTAGGTAACTAGGTTAAAATATATGGGCATAGCCTAGCCTCGGAGGCAGCATGTCACAAAAGTAATACAAAAACACTTATTGTGTTCCGCCGTAGCGCTATGTCTGGTTATAGGCTTGGCCTAGTGGTGTAGAATACCTAATTTGGAATGAGTTATTATTATTATTATTAGTTGTGTTAGGCTACCGGGCGTACATCGTGTAAAGATACTAAGATAGCCTACTAAATATACAGAATAGATGAGGCATAATACCTGTTTATAATTCTGGTCTAAATTTTATGGTCATCATATACTTTCCTTACTGCTTCCTCATTACGAGGTAGCCTATCTTACAAGTTTACACAAGTACTGTATATGTAGGTAACAAACACAAATTTTAGGGGTTATACTTTATTGGCCTATTATGGAAGCATATATCTTATCCTCTGCCAGTGCTTGTCCAGGTTGGTCTTGAAAATGTTGAGAGTGGGGCTGTCAACAACAGAAGCTGGTAGGGAATTCCAGTCATTGACTATATGCTGGCTGAATACATTTTGTCGGACACAAAGTCATGAATTCTCCTTATAGATTTTCTGGCCGTTCCCTCGGGTGGATGCATCTTGAATGATGGTGAAGAATTTCCCTGGATCAAGCCTGTCTATACCATTTAGTATCTTGTAAACCTGGAGCATGTCCCCTCTCTTCCTATGTATGTTCCTAATATGTTTTATAATTTCACCTAATATGTAATGTCACAACACATCTTAAATTGTATATATTCAAATTTATTGCCGATATGTTCTGTTGTCGATTATTCCAGTCCCTGACATACCTAATGATATTTAGTATATTACGCTATTTCGCGTTTATTTTGTCTTTATTTGCTTTGTAATAATTATTCTGCAAATGCGTATTTACTTTCATTCTTAAAAATAGTCAGGAAAGGTTGTCCATATAATGTATATATTTAAAAGTCTGGGATCGCCCCTTGTCATTTTGTGCCACCACACTTTAATGAGAGTGGGTTATCAGACTTTGGGGTGACACAAAATGCAGCTATTGATAACGGGAAAGTACCGTATTGACAACCTTGTTACGAAAAATAAATGTTAGTACCATACGTTTTTATTAGGTTTTGCCGAGGGTTAAAACACATTTTCTTATGATCTTTAGAGCATATAGATTCAATATTTATCTTCAAATATATCAATAAAATTCGTGGTATTAAAATAACATTGAACCGAAACTTGTTATGCTGTTCTTGAAGACTAATAAAAGTCGTGTAAATACGCCAATCGATTTTCGTTCGCGGGTTTGAAATTTGGCGCGCAATCTCATGTAAACAAGGCATCTAAAATAGTATGAATATAAACACCCCACATATTTACAATTATATATCGTCTAGGCCTAATCTATTAACGTAATTTTTGGTTGAGTTTGCATACCGCATACATAATTTTAACCCTCTGTTTTAATTATATATTACATAGTATGTGGACGAAGAGAAAGAGGAGATTTTATATAAGATGTGGAAGAGATAAATAATAATTAAAAGTTTGACATCTAATTAAGAATGATAAATTCATTGAATGTAAATTAGGAAATAATTATTAAATAAACTAAAAACTTGAGGGAGCTGCGTTGCTAAGGCGCCCCTTGGAGGCGACATCCGGTCACGTGACGCGGCTCCTTTGACAGTTCATTAGTTAGAGAACTAGGAACGAGAGTGAAGGAAGTAGGAAGACAGGAATGGAAGAGAAATATGGAGAAGAAAAGTACACTGATAAGATATAGAAGCAAGGGGAGACCGAGAAAAGAGGAGTTCTATGACGGAAGTTGGGGAGCTGAACTACTGTTTAAGGCTAGGGCAGGAGCATTAGAGACAAATAGGAGAACATGGAGGTGGAATGGGGGGGTGAAAGAGTGTCTACAGTGTGAGGTGGGAGGGAGGAGAGTGGAGGAGACAATAGAACATATAGTGACAGAGTGCCAGGGGTATGCAGAGGAGAGAGAGGGGTTGGAAAATGAGTTGAAACGGGTGGTAGGGGAGAGGGAATGGGAAGAGCAGAAAGAGGAGGAGGATGAGGGTGTAAAATTTGTGTTAGGTCTCGAGACAGAAGAGGGGGTAGATGGGGAAATGGGGAAAAGAATGAAGGTAGTGAAAAGATTCCTGGAGCAGGTGTGGCAGAAGAGAAAACGGAATAGGATAGAATAGGATGAGGGGGGAGAAGGGGACCAGAGCGGGGGAGGAAGAAAAATGAGATTAAATAGTAGAGAGGGGAAAAGATAAATTAAGATAAGGAGAGAACAAGATATTGGGGGGTGGAGGAGGGGGTAAAATAAGGAGAGGAGAGTTCTGCTTAAGCTATATACTTCAATTCTTTGTCTTTAACTATCCTTTCTACGACTACATAATTTCTAAACTAATTCTTAAATCTAGCTCTATCTGTTTCTGGAGAAGTCACCGGTGCATAGGTGAGCTGGCTTTGAGAGGGGACAGCAACTCCACAAGAAGAAGAAGAAGACCTCCTTCGCTAGATACAGAGGTAGAAATTGCGTCTTGTTGTTTTTAGTGTTTATAGCGTTCTCTTTGGCAGTATATTGATTGTTTATATAGTTTGACCATATATGAACATCGTATAGCCTAGGCTAGTTCATAATAACAAGTAGGCCTATAGTAATATTAGGGTAACCTAAGCTAGCCTAGCCTATATTTTAATATTTAGTAACATAGGCTATTGATCTAGCCTATACAGTATATGCTAGCCTACTGTGACATCTCCCAAGGTCGTATAGCCTAGCCTAGTTCATTGTTAGTGCATACACAGGTGTTACACCAGCATACAGGTACTAGGCCTATATTCCAAAAAAAAAATATATAGCCTAGGCCTAGGCAGCTAGGCTAATGGGAAAAAAGGTATGTCACATGTACTGGGGGGTCGAGGGTACTAAGCCGTATATTGATATTGATATTGGTATGAAAAGTTTTCCATTTCTTGTTGATACAGGAGCTTATATGACTGTAATTAGCTTAAAACAGGTAGAGAGTCTAGGGATGCAAGATTACTTTAAAGATATTGAATGTTTAAAAAGAAAAATACCTTTGGAATTTAAAACTTCTTCTGGTCATGTAATAAACATGGAAGTTAAGCCAATATTTAATCCTTGTTGCTCAATTTCTGTGTTAGGAATGGATGTATTGAGGTCTTGTTATTGTGTATTAAATTTATCAAAGACTCAACCATCTTTGATAATAAATTCTTGTTATAAGCCATACCCAGTCCCATTACCAGATCATAGATTTATGGAGAAAGTTACTATTGGAGGTAGAAAAACCACAGTGTTTATTGACAGTGGTTCTGGGGTAAATTATATAACCAAGGAATTGGTTAAAGAATGTCAATTAAATATTGAACCGCTTGAAAAATCACTTGTGAGATATTTCCCCTTCGGTAATGCTAACGGCAAGCAAAGCCTAAGGATAAATATAAATCATTTTGTTAGGAATGTCTCTGTCACTACCGATAACTTAACATACACAGGTGATTTTTTTATATCTGATGATTTCCCTTGTGATTATAGCATAGTTGGCATACAGGCTCTGAAAGATAAAATTATATATTTCAAGCCCAATAAAGTCTGCTTTGCTAGGAATGATAAATACAACAAAAAAATCAAAGTCCTTGTCTCTTTTTCAAATATATTTGACCTTGTAACTCGGACAGATTTTGTAGATAAATATAAAAGGTACTTCTGCAAACATATGGTATACATTTCTGCAAATTTTCTACTGAAAAATAGACGGTAAAAATTTACCTATGGTCCCGTTATAATATCCTCATGTAACCTATTAAAAACTGTTCAGGGGACTGGTTAGAACTTGTAGGATGTTTAATTGAAGGTCGGAAATCAGTATTTACTGAGAAATAAGTCTTAAAATGCGGAATGTTTTACGGGAGGTCTGTACGCCGCCACATATGCGCGGCCCCGCCCACTACCCAAAATGTACAAATATTATATTAGGCCTAGATTAGATTAACCTAACCTAACCTAACCGTAATATAATATAATATATTGCCGGGGAGGTCGACGGTACTACAGCTAATTAAGGTGGTAGATGATTGGATGCAAACTCTGGAGGATGGTGATGTACCGTAATAGACGTGGTATATTGCAATTTTATGAAGGCCTTCGATAAGGTCCCACATAAAAGGTTAATAGAGAAAGTTAGAAGAACATAAGAAAATGGGAGTCTGCAAAAAGCCGATCGACCCATACAAGGCAGATCCCTGTCACACCCAACCCCAATTATAGGCCCAACTCACTAATACCTTGAGTACTGACCCCACCAAAACGGTCAGATTATCATACATAGTTACCAGTGTACAAACCAAATCCCTCTTCCCCCCAAATGATAACACAACAGAAGTACAATAAATTAAAATATGCACTGGCAACAACTCCAACATAAACACATACATCCCTCCCCAAACATCCCCTACAGTACCAAATGAATACAGACCACACTTACAACACATCACAAACACCCCACACATCATCCTGGGTGGTGACTTCAACGCCAAGACGTCGGCCTGGTTTGTCGACAACCCCGACACACACAGAGGGCTGGTACTACAAAACCAAACTGATAACCTCATCATCCTTAACGACATCCATCAACATACCCATATTCCTCACCAAGCCCTCTATAACCCATCATCTCAAGACATCACCTTTTGCTCCCCAGAACTCGCCCCCACAACATCCTGGAGGGTGGCCAGAACCTTAGGCTCTGACCACCTCCCGATCATTATCACCACCAAAACCAGACTCACCCCAGCTAGCCACAAACACACATACACCAATTATAAAAGAGCTAACTGGGAAGCATTCACAAATGAGACAGAACAACACTTCACAACTCTAAACAGTACACCCATCACTAACATCAACAATGCTGTACACATACTCAATAAAACTATCCAAAAAGTTGACAAGAAACACATTCCAAGAGGTAACAGAGAAAGACACAACCCCAATTTCACACCAGAAATTCAAAACCTCATCAGACAACGCAACATACTGAAACACTCCCCAGCACCCCACACACAAGACATCACACAACAAATCCAAGCACTCAACACCCAGACTAACAACAAAATACAAGAACAACAAAAACTAAATTGGAATAACTTCCTACAAACACTTGATCACAAAACAAACCCCAAAAAACTCTACATTACTAGGACAATACAGTACAATATTTTTGTTTTTAATAATTTTTTAAGTTTGATATCCATTGAGAGGGGTCTCCTCTTATTAGTTGGGGTGAGGCTTAGGCCCGCAGTACCAAACGTTCCCTTCCCTCGAAGGTATCCTTCCTTTCAAAATTCGTAGTATAGAAACATTCTTTGGGATTTGTTTGGCTGAGCGAATGCTTTCGTAAACGGTCGCCGCGACCGTTTACGTCCAATATTATTGGAATCTGAAGAGGACCTTCGACCCTTCTCTTCGATGGTCGTCGGATCCCTTCGTTTGCTAATTGAATTTTATTATGTGTATTATTGTTTCAATTCGTAAATTAAAGGTTACAGAAGACATTCTTTAATGCAAATCAATTGCATAATGTACGAAACTATTAATATATATTAATATGGGTTACAATTAGCACATTTCCAAAGACTTTCGATATATCTTCAATGACGATGTTGAACTTGACAGGAGCCGTTGTACAGGCACCTTCACCTGAGGCCTATGTCGGCCAGCCTTGACAAATTGTAGATCACTTCATCAGATTTTATTCGCCCAATTACTACCCAGGTAAGGAAATTCACGACATTCCATTATACTTGCTTGTATTTTTGGCTTGGAATCCTCATTTGGTGACTATTATTATCTATCTATTTGAGGCATATTTCCTGAAATAAGTCTTGCAATTGACGAGGATGGGTGTGAATGGGATCTGCCGTGTGTGGGCGTGTCAGCTCTGCAGACTAGTTATATATGTTCATTTATGGAAGTATTTAAAGTAGGCCTAGGCCTAGCCCAATCAGGGAGAACATGTTAGTCCCTATTTATAGCCTACTTTAGTAGGGTAGGCTAGGCCTATATTTTTTAATCCAATAGGCCTAGCCTATGTTAAAATAGCCAACAATAGGGTACCTAGGTTAACAAGTCCCAGATATTGAAAGAAACAGTGGTTAAAAATTTAAGAGACCTTGGACAGCCTTTTTAACTAGGCCTAGGCTAGGCCTATAATTATGTTTTGTTAGGTTAGGTAAAAAGGCCATCGTTGACTATTTTAACATAGGCTAGGCCTATTGGATTAAAAAATATAGGCCTAACCAGCCTACCCTACTAAAGTAGGCAATAAATAGGGACTAACATGTTCTCCCTGATTGGGCTAGGCCTACTTGAAATACTTCCATAAATGAACATAAGATAACGAGTCTGCAGAGCTGACTGGCCCACACACGGCATATCCCATTCACACCCATCCTCGTCAATTGCAAGACTTATTTCAGGAAATAGGCCTATGCCTCAAATAGATAGATAATAATGGTCACCAAATGAGGATTCCAAGCCAAAAATACAAGCAAGTATAATGTAATGTCGTGAATTTTCTTACCTGGGTAGTAGGCTAATTGGGCGAATAAAATCTGATGAAGCGGTCTTAAGGACCTATCCATATGGAAGCATACAACAGGAGTTGTGATTAGATGATACAATATTATATAACGGGTACCTATGTATGTAAGAATTGCAATAAATTATATGAAATATATTGTTCATTCTTTATGCGGTACCTATAATTGTCCAAGCATCATATATTTAGTCATTTATAAAAGTAAACCTGCCTACTAGACTTTCTGTTTTTGGTACTGTATAGTACTGTAGACAGGGCAGGTGTCAATTTGATGCAGAATAGCCTAAGTATTGAAAATAAATGGTTTTCTATATTAGCCTAGTCAAAGGGGGTGATCACATTACTATTAACTTGAAACCCGAAACTTTATGATATTGGTGCACTGCCACTGAATGGTACTAGATTAAAACCTGGCACTTTTCATGTAGCAGAACTGTACAGTATAAAACTTGGGGCAAATTGGTGCAGCTGTGGTAAAATGTGGTAAGCAGTATCGTTAGGCTACACTACTTCAAGAAACCTATCATAGCCTAGGCCTATTCCAAATTTGTAGGTTAGGTTAACTCAGAAATCGCTTTCCCCATTAGCTAACCTAACCTTGGCTATATTAATTTGCCAACAATTTTGCATTGTTTAAAGAGTAGGCTACATGTTGATTAAATATGCAAGTCCCATGGAGATTAAAAAATACTATTTAGCCATGAAATCTTTTTCTATAATTAGGCTAGGATAGGTGACTATCCCTAGATGTCTAAAGCCGATGAGAACAATTGTGTGATCCAAACACCCTGCTAAATTTTTGGAAAAACTCTTGAGTCGGAGGTTACCTCGCTTGGATAGCTAAAATAGATTAGTTTTATTAGGTTACCATGGTTATTATAAACTAAATAATCCACTAGCCTCTCATGCCTAACCCATCGTCCAAAATCCAACCCTGGTAACCTCTTAAGGTTAGGCTAGGCCTACCCTGTTTTCAGTAGTTTTAATATATCAAGATAATTACTTTAACAATATAGGCCTAGGCTAAATTCTCATCAAAATTGCTCATAGCCTATGTCCAATTTAAGCATTTCTTACTATGAAATGGAGGACTCGAAGCTTTACCTTTCCCATTTGGGAAGGGTCAGCCAGGGGATAGATAGCCTATGGCAATTTACAGCCCACTATCCTAGCTCTGGCCCTTTTTGAGTTAGAGATAGGCTAGGTTAGATTTCACAATTTATGGCCATAGGCCTAGATCTACTTGGAACAGGTGAACAGGGCTAGGCTTGAATATAACAGAAAAGCTTGCTTGATATTATAACCAAGCCACTTTTCCAGAGAGCCAAGCACAACCCAATTATTCAGCGAAAATCCATACCACAACCCCATGGCTATTCCTAAACTCAAAAATTGATTGGTGGTTGAAGGGAAATTAGGCTAAGAGAAATTCAATGGTCCTCTGGGGAATCACTAGGGCCTAGGCTACCTTATTTTCGTCAATTGAGAATGTCCTAAATACAGAATAATAAGATTAATGCAATAAACTGGGTAAATAATACACCAGGGACCATCACTTTATTACGATTCGATTCCGTCTGTTTGAGGCTGCCCGAGGCAGTAATTTGTAAACAAAACGTTCCTCAGGTATACCAACCGTAAGAAATGCACCGCAGCGAGTTTGACAGGCTTACCAACCATACGTCCGACGGCATCGCACGAGAGATTTTCACAAGGAAGCAACTGGTGGTACCACCTTCACGTGCGAATCCTTCGTCGAAGGGATCGCACAATTATCTGGTACTGCGGGCCTTAGTGTACTTCTTGGCAACCCTGTTTTGGTATTAGAAAATTGAGATCAGACTGAGGTACCTAATCCTGCATCTTCTAGATCTACCCCTTTATGCCGCTCCCTCTATGTTCACAAACCTGTAGTTCTTCACCCAACTTTGATCATACAGTACATCCTCTCCACATGCCCAAGGCAACCATTTCTTGTTAACCCCTTCAGCCCCATGAATTACATAATTGTTTGCAGTTTAAGAGGGTTTATTGAGATCGTATTTACCCATTTGAGTCGCATAGGAAGAATACAAACTAAAGAAAATTGTCTAATATTAACCAGAATATGATGAAAATTACGTCATGGTGGTGAAGGGGTTAAAAGAAACTCTCCCTATGAGAACACACCTCCTACATCTATTTTTGTTTATCCTGGTAAGTTTGCACTTGGTTCGTTTGAGCTACAGAACAATATTTTGAGATAATTGGATGACGGTACAATGTACCATACTATAAAAATTGGGTTTGTTTTTACAATTGAAAGATGATATTCAGACACATTACCATCAGTATACTGTATAGACAGGTGGGATGCTTGCCCGCGGCGACCAAAAACACCCTCTGCCAAGCGCTTGTTCAATGTCATTTTGACTATTCTGTGTCATCCTGGTACTCTGCATCATCTAAATCAGCACAGCACAAACTTCAGGTCACTCAAAATAAAATGATTAGGTTCATGCTGAACCTAGGACCCAGATCACATGTTGGCCAGGAACAACTTCAGTCACTAGGTATGCTCAATGTCGCTGACAGGGCCAAACAAATCAGGCTCACTAATGCCTTAAACATTTTCTATGACAAAGCTCCAGAGTACCTAAAGAATGATTTTGTTAAAGCAAATGAGAGGAGTGGACATAATACAAGAAACAGGATGTTTAATTTTAAGGTCCCAAGAATCCAAGGACAGGGTAAGCAAACATTCTTCTTCACCGCCATCAAAGACTGGAACGACCTACCCCAGTCAGTCCGTGTAAAGAGAACACTGTATTCCTTCAGACGTAGCCTGAAGGAACACCTGAACCGGACAGCTGCGAGAAGGGAGCACCAAGCTTATGTCTACTACTAAATGCGACATAAGAGATAGACAAACCAAACTGAAATGATTACTGATTACGGATTACTGATATTTACTATAGGATGTAAGGTATCTTAACCCTTAACTGTCGGCGCGCAACATAAGTCGAGTATAATAAATCTGGACTATCTGGCGGCGCTCGACATAGGTCGTGTGGCAATTTCAGCACGTAATGTTGCTGAGAGAGAGAGACAAGTGGTGGCAGGAGAGTAGCGAGCGTATGACTGCTCCAGACCACCGCGGCGAACCTACTGACACAAATCCCACCTCCTCCCTCCCTCTCTCACTCGCTATATACGGAATTGTATGGGGAAAGTGCCGAATTACATGCTTTTTGCACTCGCGTTGCGCGGTTGTTGCAAGAAAACTAGCCATCATAAAAGGATCGTTATGGTGTCATTGGAAAGCTCTGTTTATGCCCTTTCAGGGATAGATACTTGTTTTACGCTCTGGGTCTTATTTAGGCATGAAAATGATCACGTAAACAGCCCTATTTTGGCTAAAAACACCCCGCTGGGCGGTACATATAAATAAACCGCCTAGCCCGCTAAATAAGGGTTAAAATAACCCCCTAGAAATACTTTCTCTAAAGTATCTATTTCTTTATCCTCCCCATTTTCCCCAGCTAACCTAATCCCACAAGGACCCCAATGGAAATACGCCTAACGGCCTTATTGGGCTATCCTTAGTTGGAATTATGCAAGGCTGGTACATGTCATATTTGTAACAAACTATGTGGTACCAACTCTGTAAATTGCAAACTGAATAAATATTATTATTATTATTAGCCAATCAGCTCATAGTACTGTAGTTATCTAGCTCAAAATTACGAGTGCAAACTAGCCAGGTTTTTAATTAAAAGACGGGTTATAATAAACGTGGTTGCTCTTACATGAGTCATACTTAATATAAGCTAACAACATCTTGTAACCCAACTTTTACTGTAGTACAGTAAACTCCCTTATATCCAAAAATTTCAGTTAACCAAAGTTTTTGCTATCTGTATTTTTCACCAGTTTTCACTTATTTAAGCCTCTCTGGTTGCTTAATTGACTAAATTTAAACCCTCTAAAGTTGACATGGCTTGAATTAGATGATAAATTTGAAGTTAAGACCGCCTAGAAATGATTTTAAATGCATTGAAAACAGTATATGTGGCCATTTGTACACATATTTAGCTCTATATAGAGGGACTCGTTTATCTGTAAAAATAACTTATCCAAAATTTCAAGACTAATGGTTTTTGGATAAAAGGGAGTTTAATGGTTTTTGGATAAAAGGGAGTTTACTGTACTGTACCACTGCATATCTTATGTATTGTACACATTTATCATAAGTATTTTGTACATTGGACTTTATTATTACATACTGTACTACACATGGCCATTAACTGCTTGCCACCTCCGCTCCACCCTTCACCTTAATTACCATAGTCATTGTTTTAAATTTACTTTCAAATTAATGGAGTGTATTTCCTTTTCCTCTCCAAGATCCTCCTCCCTATTGTCTCTCATGAACACTACAGTCTATTCGCTGGAAGTAGGCGAGAAATCATAACCTCTAACCTCTGTAACTCAAAAACGACTTGAGTAATCGAGCAAATATTTCTACCATATAGGAAGAGTCAGTTAAGGAATAGATGTGGAAATTTATAGCCAATTTGCTCTAGCCCTTTTTGAGTTACAGAGGTTAAAGGTCATGATTTCTCGCCTACTTACAGTTAATAGACTATAGATTGTCAGCTCCCAAGGTAGGCCAGTCCTCAGTTGCATATTCTTGTGTTGGTGTAATGGTTTAGATGCTTATGTTCTGGGTGTGGTGTCCAAAGTTTGAATCCATACCTAGTACCTAGCCTAGCCTACTTCATGTTTGACTCTTCCCAAATGTCAGCTCAATTGCTCTAACCCTTTATGAGTGACAAGACGTAAAACTCACATTTTCTAGCCTACTTATAATAAACAGACTAAAGCCGCGGTGTGTGTAATTCCTGACCACCTGACTTATGATCCTTTTCGTCTACAGATGGTGGAGGAAGCTATGTCCAGGGAGGGGTTGTACAAGATGCCTTACCACCAGTACCAGACGCTGGGAGAAACTGGTGGCTCGGGCGGAGTTCTCCAATGGGTGGGTTACCGAACCTTCTGTACCGCCGATGTTTGTTTAATTTTATTCTCGCTATATTTAGAAGATTTTGTGCAGTTTAACACTTTCTCTGTGGGGTGTTTTGGGCTATTTAGGGCATATTCAGGCACTCCTGAATGATTAATCAGGCATCTGCATTAAATGAACTGTATTCTGCCGAAAACTAGGTGAAAATAGCTTCAAAATGAGACCAGAACGAGCTTCGTGGGTGGTGGGGTTCACCCGCAGCGTTGCCATAAACACGCGAGAAAACCGCTAATTATTAGCTCTCGGTCGCTCGGCAACACTGTTGTGAGACTCCCGCGCGAGAGACAGTCTACCTCAGTGAGCCGCTCGCTGCTCTGAGGGTCGGAGGTGGGCCCCTCACGCTCCCGCCCACTGACACTATTTCACGGCTTTTACAGGCTTTTAAAGCCTGGAAATTGCTGTAAATTGCCAGAATATTCAGGAATGTCACCCGCAGCCAATGGGTTAAGAAGAATCTGTGGTAGTAAAAAGAGTTAAATGGGATAGTTCGAAGCCTTTAACCCACAGAACCCCAGCGCCGCAGCGTATGCGTCAGCAATGTATGTAACACTAAACCCCAGCGACGCATAGGGTGCGTCACGGTTAATTACTCCAGTCCTATGGCACCTAGAGAGCTCAGATTTGTATGGGAACTGTGTAAGTATCCCACGCAACAATTCCGATGGTTGAAAACCCTCATAGTCCAACTGTATGCGCGTGAGCACGCAAAAACGTGTTTTTGCATGTTTTTGCCTACCCATTTCCCCATGTTAATTCCGACTTTCGGGCACCCCCTTAGGACCCTTTAATGACCTAGGGGATCGGTTTTTTGTAGTTTTTCCTTTATTTCTAACCCATTCCAGGTGTTTTCTGAAAAAAAAACTTTGTTGACAACCTGCTGGGCCTGGGGTGTACATTTATATTATATTGCCTGGGGCTCAGTGGGTTAAATTGCTGGAGGCCCTTTTTTAGCTGAATAACGTCGTTGAATCGTAGCCAGAATAAAGTTAACAAGAAGTCGTTGGTACAGAAGGGGTTAACCTATTAGGCTAGCTATTACTCGAGCAACCTTTCGCGGTGATTCGCACGCTCTAGGTAACGACTGTTGTTGTTGTTCCCCAAGCTGCCTGGCCGAACAGCCCCAAGGCCCCGAGCGCCCCCACAGAACCCTCCCTGCCGACCACAATAAAGCCTGGGTGACCGAAGCCACTCCATGGCGGGGAGCTGAGGAGGGTGCAGAAACGCCCGGGAAACCAAAGACCCACCCAGGGCCCTGTGCCCCTCAGCAATTATGAAGAGAAAGTTGAGGGGCAAAGGAAAAAAATGTGACGCTTTGGCTTCCAATCTTGGTAGATTGGGAGGTCAATCCACGGAAGAGACTTGAGATCTAGAAAATATATAAGTAAAAAGAACAGTCAGACTAAGCTATGGGTTTGGCAGAGGTCGCTCAGTTCTCACTCTGATAGACCAGCCCATCACCACATGACTAGAACCCAATCTTCTCAGCATCAGCTAGGAAAGGCCCTAGAAAGCCGCCTTTGGCGGGGGGATAGCTCCCCTATTTCAACCCCTTTCGGGGTTGGGCACCCGCCCAGGTAATGACTGTTACAGTCCCTTCTAATTTGACCGTTTTTAGCCTGATGGGAGTGGGACAAATTACAGCTGGCCATGGGATACTTTAGAAAACAGCGGTCAAAGTAGACGCGCAACGGTCGTGATAGAAATCGTGTGTATATCACCGCGAAAGGTTGCTTCAATAAGTTCAAAATTTCAAATTAACTAACTGTTATAGCTACAGTTCCAGGACCTCAAACTGGGTCAAGTTCATTTTAAGGCTGAATTTACTGGAATGAATTGGAGAAGAAACTCAGGGACAATAATGTTGAACTCACTTTGAATTCGCCTTACCTCGCTGTAGCACCGGCAGAGTTCCATATGCTGAGTATTGCAGGCAGAGTTGGCGGATAATACTTTGATTCATTATCCAGGGCGGGGTGAGCAGATTATATTCCAGTGCACTAATAAGTTTTGAGTGCTGACTCATTTCTTACTGCCTGGCCAGGACTTGACTCCACTATCAGCACTTCCATCCGCTATCATTACTCACGGTCAACTGTCTTCCGACGCCATGACTCAGTTACTCATCGCCCTGCTCATGACGTCACAATATCGACGCTCCATATACGCACTAGTTTCCGTGCCCCATTTGAATTCATTTGTTTTTTATTCCACATTATTCTTATTGTACTTTCCCACTTATGTTGTGTATTTTCTCATAACATAATTACTTAATACCCATTTATCTAATTATTCTTATTGTACTTTTTCCACTTATGTATTTTCTATCTATCTATCTATCTATATGCTCAGGCCCACTCCCCATTTTGGGGGTAGCCGACTCAAGACAGAGCAAGAACAGGGAAAACACAAAAACAACATAAAACAAAAAATAAACACAGATAAAAAACACAAACTCACACACATCCAGGTCACCCAGGAGAAGACCCAGAGACCAAGGTTACCAAGGTCGCTCCAGCACTCCCCCGGCCCCTGACCACCCGGAGAGGTTCCGATCTCGGCAGGCAGACATGCAGCGGAGCCAAAGCCACAAGCCCTCCCACCACACTTCCAGGCACACCCTTCATATTAATCGTCCCCCCAGGCCAGGCGCCTGATGGACTATTATCTAGTCGAACTTGCGCCCGACCCCTTACTCCAAATGACCACGTGTTCACTCAACTATTCACAAGCATTTATGTATTTTGTCATAACATATTCACTTTAATACCCAAGTTTCTAATTACTAAGACTAACACATTCCCCTCTTTTTTTTTTTTTTTTTTTTTTTCTTTACTCTGCTTTGCTCAACTCCTTTAGTAATAACATAGGAGAGGCTCCTTTCTTCGTGAGACAGTCTGCTATCTGCTTCGTTGTTTCTATCCACTTCACTTTTTGGATTTCTTTTCTTGCTATCATGTCTCGCAACACAGCGATATTTATCCTTAGGCGTCTGTCATCTACCAACTTGGTAGACTGCAAACAATCCACCAAAGATTAGTTGTCTGAAAAACATTTTACCGGAATTGTGTGCTGATTTCCGAGGATTGTTCTCAGCATATGTGCCAAATACATCCCATTCTCTGCTGCATCTAATAGACTAAGGGATTCTGCTGCCAAAGTCGATTTCACCACCCGTCTCACCTTTCTTGATCTCCATGCAATGGGGAAGCTATTTCCCTCTCTGTCTCTCACAAATATGATGTGACCACCCTGAGACCCAAGGTCTGTCAAATTGCCAAAAGACGCGTCACTGTAGCATTCAAGTGTACACTCGTCCAGGTCCACTTTCCCAAACCAAATTGACAGTGGGTTATCCTTGACCTTCTTGATGGCTTTGTTGGCTCTGATTACATCTCCGACAGTTGTCCGATTGAATGCCGTACTCAGTTCACATACATCATATGCTATATCTGACCTCGTTTGTGTGGCTACCCAGTTTAGTTGGCCCACAACAGATCGGTATTTTGTTCTCTCCTCTTGACTGACTTCATCATTTCTTCTGTGCTTATAAGATTTGATAATTTTCATCTCTTGGAGTCCATGTCTAATGTAATTGCCTTGATTGATCATAATGCCATCCTCTGCTTGTTCTATTGTTATACCCAGGTACTGGAAACGAGTCTTCTCTTCAGAACCAATCCGAAATAATTTTTCCAACTGGGACATTACAGATATCTTGAATGCATTTGACCCACTCCAATAGAAGTCATCTACATGGATGCAAATGATCCCTTCTAATCTTCCATCATTATGCCAGAAGAACAGTGCTGGTTCTAAACCACACATTGACATACCCAATGTAAGCAATTCATGCTTCACCCTCTCGTACCATGCTCTGGCTGCTTCATTGAGACCATATACTGTCTTCTTTAATCTCCATAGATATCCATTGTAGAATTCTTCAGGGGGCAACACGAAAATCTGTCTATTAATAGGATGCCCCTGTAAGAAAGCGGCTTTCACATCCAGTGCATGGCGGACACAATACTTAAAGCCAGTCTAAAAGCTTCCTTTGAACACGTAGGAGAATCAATGGGAACATCCTTTAACTCTTCCTCAAAGCCACGTGCCACTAAACGGGCCTTAATAACCTGAGTGCCAGATTTTATTTTCTGTATCATTATCCATCTTGTTGATATGGCCTTCTGACCTTGGTCCTCAACTTCCTCAAACACATCATTATCAATCCAATTCTTCATTTCTGCCCTTTTTGCCTCTATGCATGCATCATTGGAACACGTTATCATGACTTCCTCTGTATCGTTCACAATCCGCCAATTATATATGTCTTTATCTACATCAATCCATTTTGTCACATTACTTGCTTCGTCTCTGATGTTGAAACATGTTTTGTACTTACCAGTTGCTTTACCGGCTCTACTTAGGATTGTGATAATCACTTTTTTCCTTGTTCTCCACCATGTATCCTTCTATTCTATCCCCCACTTTAGGCATTCTAGGCATTCTAGCTTCAGCAGCTACACTGGTTCCGTCTCCGGACTCCTGTTCACCACTGCATTTCTTATTATCATCCATTTCAGTGTCCTCATGCTCATTCTCTGTTCTGTTTTCAATGTTAACATCATTTGATTCGTCTTCAACTGGAATATGCAATCCTGTCTCCGTTGTTTTGCCACTAATGATATCGTCCATGTCTTGCATCTTAATTTGTTCATGCACATTATGCGCATTCTGCAACCTACAAGTGTGCACTCGCACATATGTTCCTCCATGTTTCACAAGAACTTGTTTACCATCCTTTCCAATCACTACACCTGGGCCTTTCCATTGGTTTTCGCTGTTTCGTTTGTAATATACTCTGTCTCCATTTTGCAAGCATACCATGTTATCTGCTCTTACGTTATGCAGTAGTGCCCTACGTATTCTCTCATTGGACTCATTTTTGATGAACACTTCTCTGGCCACACACATAGCATTAAGGTTTTCAGCCACGATTTCCGATGATGTCCTGTTTTCAAGAGCAGGAATCTTATTATTCAGCACACTAGGTATACTGTACTTGGGTTGAATCCATACACCAGCTGGTTTGGGGAAAAGCCATTGTTGTTCTGGAGTGCATTACGTGCTGATACAGCCCATGCCAGTGCTGTAGATACACCACATTTTGCATCCAACACAATCTTTGCCACATTATCACCAAGTACGGCATTCAGCCGCTCACATATGCCATTGCTCCATGGGCTTTCAGCAGCTGTGCACATCACTTGAATATTATAATTTTCGGCCATGCTCCGAAAATCACTGTTATTGAACTCTCCACCATTGTCGGTCAAGAACTTGTCAGGTGCTCCAAACCGGCTGATCCACTGAATCACTACTTCTCTTATAATGGTCTCGGGTTTCTTATTATGTATGACCGTAGTCACACAATATCTTGTTGCCAAGTCAACCAAGACAAGAAAATAGTCACTCTTCCATGCCTTCAGATCCATTCCTACTGCCTCATTGAACGTCTTACCAATGGGGAGTCCCACCACAGGACGGGGAGGCACTTTCTTAAATTTTCTACAAATATCACAACTATCACTCACTTTATTTATTTCCAGTTTCCATTGTTCATTGAGTATCCCTGCTTCTTTGATTAATCTCGTTAACTTCTCTGCAGTGGGATGTGAGAATTGCCGATGTAACTTCAACACCTTCTTGGAAATGTCTTCATGACCTTCTGTGGCCAATACCCAGTCTACCATTTGCTTACATGGTGTCTTCACTATGGAAAGTGTATAATGCCCTGTAGAGGTGATATGCAGCTTACTTTCTCTGCCAAACATACACACTGTATCCTTTCTGAAGTTCAATATCATGCCTCCACGTTTCATGGCTGACCTGCTCATTAGTAGTGGAATTCTACAATCCACCACATCGGTCCGAATCATGATTTTTATCCCATGTATATAATAGGGAATATGCACAATACCTTTTGATGTCACCTGTCTTCCATCTCTGAATTTAAATGATGTCTCTGATCTCTCTTTTTATCAACTGTACGTCATCTGATGATACTGTATCCACATAAGCCTGTAACCAGTCTTCTCCACACACCGTTGTAGAACATCCTGAATCAAGAACCAGGGCTCCCAAAGCTTCCGACATTAATTTTTCTCTCTTATCAACCCCGTCTGATAGCAATGTCAGCTGCACTTCGCCAGTATCTTCCATCACATCCTTATTTTCCATATCCCTATCCTCTCTCTTAGGACAATTTCGCACCCAGTGGTCAACAGATCCGCACACGAAACATTTTGTGAGCTCACCATTTGGTCCTGTTGGATTTTTGGCATCACCACCAACACCTCTAGGACTCCAGTACCTGTTACGTGTTCCACGTCTATACCCACGTCTATATCTGCCTCTGGTGCCTCGAAATGGAGCTCTACTGACTTCCAAAATGGGCTCAGATTTCACCTGCACCTGCACTGTGTCATTCTGTGCATCTCCACTTAAATTGTGGTCTACAATTCCACCTCCGAACATTCTATTTAGTGTCTTTTTCATCTCCTCGAATGTGATGGTAGTCGTAGTTGACATCGCTAATTGGAAGTGAATATCTGACAAATCACAACTTTTCAATAACCGAAACGCCAACACCTGATCTGGCAGTTCCATACCATGTTTCTTGAATCTATATCTTCTACCAAATTCCACCAAATAGTCAGTTATCGTCATCTCAGCGGGGCGCTTCAACGATTCAAATTCAGAATAAGCCATAAAGGCCCGTCTATTTGTATCTAGCATAAAAAACAGAGTCTAATCTTGTCAGCAAATGTTCCATTCCTTTGTCACTCGCCAAGACTGTTGTATCTATTTCGCTGCTGACATCTCTAGCCCTGCCAGTCAATGTCAAATGAACCGCCAATGCTTGCTTATCCGGTGTCACACTCGTTAGTTTCTGCCATATTTCTATATCTTTCTTCCACCTCTCATAGTCTTTTTCCGATGTAATTTGTGGAGGATTTTTAATCACTGACGCCATATTTCGGTAAAACTGCGAACTACGCTCTGCTACCACTGTTGAACTCACTTTGAATTCGCCTTACCTCGCTGTAGCACCGGCAGAGTTCCATATGCTGAGTATTGCAGGCAGAGTTGGTGGATAATACTTTGATTCATTATCCAGGGCGGGGTGAGCAGATTATATTCCAGTGCACTAATAAGTTTTGAGTGCTGACTCATTTCTTACTGCCTGGCCAGGACTTGACTCCACTGTCAGCACTTCCATCCGCTATCATTACTCACGGTCAACTGTCTTCCGACGCCATGACTCAGTTACTCATCGCCCTGCTCATGACGTCACAATATCGACGCTCCATATTCGCACTAGTTTCCGTGCCCCATTTGAATTCATTTGTTTTTTATTCCACATTATTCTTATTGTACTTTCCCACTTATGTTGTGTATTTTCTCATAACATAATTACTTAATACCCATTTATCTAATTATTCTTATTGTACTTTTTCCACTTATGTATTTTGTCATAACATATTCACTTTAATACCCAAGTTTCTAATTACTAAGACTAACAAATAACAATAAAATGAATTGCTTTGGTCATTTTATCACTTCCAAAGGCATAATAAGACCTTTAAGCAATACTGGATTATAATTAAAACATAAAAGAATGGACTCTATTTCACTCCATCACTTGGTATTTGTTTGACACCCTGCAGAGATAAGACCCATTGAATATTCTCCCCTCTCAATACTCTTCAGAAAAACTAGGAAAAAGTAGAAAGTAGCTACGAGGTGCCATTGTAAAGGCTTATCCCTCAATACCTTCATCTGATCTGATATTGCTTTAGACCTTTAGTATTAAATTATATATTATTTATGGTTTTTGATAAGTTCTTTTGTCTTTATATTGTGTCATCCCTGTTATGGCTTGTTTATTTTGCAAGTTTTACATTATAATTTATGTTTGTTCAACTAGTAGGCAGTTAGGCACCAATCATTTAGGGAAATACTGGTACTCCTGGGGAGAGTTTTAGGTGGAATATAAGGATTGCTAAATATCCTGTTTTACCACCTGGCCTCATCTGCTGCTTAACCCTTCCTCCCCGGGCTGTCTTAGCTAATGACGGTCGCCCCTACCCGGGCGATATGGCCGAAAAACGTCTAGGCCTAGGCTACCGTATTTATGTTTATTTTCACTGCTAGAACTTTCCCACTCATCTATAATCGTAGTGCGGTTTTCAATCTGTATTTTGGCATTAAGTAGAGCTCTGTAAGTCAACTGGTTCAGTTGTGATGACGATTTCAGTGGAGCCAATATTGCAGAGATGTTGCCAATATGGGGGCTTTTTAGACACTAATTTCGTCATGACGTCAGAACAATAACATTGAGGAGTCTTCTCCTTCTTGTTTTCGGAGGAGCGGTGACGAACGCTTGGGTTTGTTGACATACGTCGTACGCACGGCGTTCGGACCAAGCTTAATTAGGCTATTAAGCTCATGCCTTAGATAAGGCATACCGGGTAGCGGCCCTTCTTTCGTGCTGTCCTTACCTAAGGCAGCCCGGGTAGGAAGGGTTGATGTCTGTGTCTCAGTTACATAAAGAGCCATTCTAGCTTGATCTTATGATACACACTCTTGCTTTCTTTCATAAAACCACAAGCGCTACATCTGTCTAACATTTTTCTCTCAATTTCACGTTCCCTTCTCACTCACGTTCTCATTTTAACCCCCAGAAGAACACTGAATACTGTGCCAGTGCTGGGAAATGTCTCAAAATTGGGTGACACTTAGAAAGTAGTGGCATCTGTTAATATATTAGCACAGCCAAAGTGGCGCAGGTTGACTGGCTCGACCTGCACTAAGCTCGTCCGCCTCGAGCCAATGGCAGGCCGCCGAGTCGTAGGCTGGCTGATGACGTCATCGGCTGGATGGACGTATGGTTGGCTTTTCCATGCGGACGACCGGCAGTTGTCTCCGGGATTTCAGTGAGTGCGGTTGCTTCCGTGTACTCCCCTAATTGTAGTATACAGGATTTGAGCCTAAGCTCGTGTTGTCCTGTCTCTCTCTCTACATTTATCCAATTTTGCTTTAAAAGTTTGGATATTTCTTGCTCCCACCACCTCCCCATCCAACTTATTCCAACAATCAATGCTTCTATACGGGAAGCTGAACTTTCTTACATCAGACTTACATACAACTTTCCTCAACTTACATTCATGACCCCTGGTTTTTCCCTCGTCCCTCACCACAAAATCTCCCTTATCGATCTTCTCAAAACCTTTCACACACTTAAACATCATGATCATGTCACCTCTCTCTCTCCTCTCCCTCAGCGTTGGCAGCTTTAGCCTCTCCAATCTCTCCTCATATGGCAGGTCTCTAAGGCTAGCTATCATCTTAGTGGCAACTCTCTGAACTCTTTCCAGTTTTTTATTATGTTTTATAAGGTGTGGAGACCACACCACTGTTGCATACTCCAGTCTTGGTCGTATTATTTTTGCTAACATCTCTTCATCTAAATAATTCAGAGCTATTCTCATGTTAGTCAACACTGCATAGGTTTCACCAGTTATTTTATTTATATGCTGTTCAGGTGACAAGCTATCTGCCATAACTACCCCTAGGTCTTTTTCTTTCCCAGCTTTACTAATTATTTCATCTCCTATTTTATATTCCCAAGAAGGTCTATATTTACTTTTTCCCATCTCAAGAACATGACACTTACTCGTGTTGAATTCCATTTTCCAAGTTTGACTCCTCATATAATTTATCTAGGTCTCTCTGTAATTCTTCACAACTACTCCTACTTGTAATATGCTTCATTAATTTTGCATCATCAGCAAACATAGATATATATGAGCCTATTCCCATTTGAAGGTCGTTGATGAAAACCAAAAACATGATTGGGGCCAACACCGATCCTTGAGGTACTCCGCTTTTTACCCTTTTCCACGAGGAGAACTTTCCTTTTATTACTGTTCGCATTTCCCTCCCAATTAAATAGTTTTCCATCCACTTTAATAATACTCCCTCAACCCGCCCCACAGTCTTGAGCTTCCACAACAATCTCTTATGAGACACCTTATCAAATGCCTTCTTGAAATCTAAGTAAATACAATCTACCCATCCCTTGTACAATGTCAATTACCCTATCATAGTAACTCAACAAATTTGTGGTACACGAATGACCTTTTCTGAACCCGAACTGCTTGCTTGAAATTATTTCCCTCTCCTCCAACATACCCACCCATCTTTTTCTAATAATCTTTTCACAAAGCTTGCATATAACACTCGTTAAGGATACCGGTCGATAATTTAGCGGGTCTTCTTTATTTCCACTTTTATATATTGGAGTTATATTTGCTTGTTTCCATTCTAAGGGAAGTTCCCCCTTGTTTAACCCTCCAGCCCCGGGCACTCTAGC
The DNA here is from genome assembly GCA_032716605.1 of Paralithodes platypus. NCBI lineage: Eukaryota > Metazoa > Arthropoda > Malacostraca > Decapoda > Lithodidae > Paralithodes > Paralithodes platypus. Next base: position 8,189,502 of record CM064525.1, on the reverse strand, counting down.
TCGCGACTGTGCTGTGGTACCGGGGGTTTTGACGATCTTTGGGCTATGTTAACTCCTCTGTAATTCAATAAATATGGAATGTAATGTTATGAATAAAAAAGTAAAATGTTCCACAAACCTTCCTCTGTAGAATGCCGTTGAGTAGAGGTCTGTAGCCCAAGTGATTGCATAATGGTGAGTGCGGGAAGACGAGTGCTTTTCGGCGGAAAATTCTTCCCGCGTTCGGATGCGTCGCCCCGGCCACAGCTACCACGCACCTAGCCGCTCGTCGCGCCAAAGTGTTTATCTCCCTTAGACGATTTTAGTGTTTGATATTGAGAATGTGATGTTTATTTGATATTTTTATAGTTATTTTGAGGCCAATTATACTGTATAAAGTATGTTTATTAGGGTATCACTGTCACTAATATTGCTAATTTTCACTCGATACCGTACATTTTATTAGTAATTGAGGTAGGTTATTGTTATATTAGGCACTGATTATTCGTTATCACAGGTGTTTATTATACTTTGGCCATCAAGTATTGGGTCTTGTGTCACTTTCACTTTGATAAATATGCTTTAGAGAGTGTCACTGATAATGCTAATTTTCACTCGATACGGTACATTTTATTAGTAATTGAGGTAGGTTATTGGTATATTAGGCACTGATTATTCGTTATCACAGGTGTTTATTATACTTTGGCCATCAAATATTAGGTCTTGTGTCACTTTCACTTAGTTATATGCTTTGTAAATGTTTTATATACAATTTATTGTCTTTTTTCACTGATTTATATATTGCTATAGGTTGTAATCATATGAATGTCACTTATTATATACATATGTGTCACTTTCACATATTATTATGGTGTAATTGTATTTGTATAAATGTTCTCATAATACATGACTTTTGTATAACAATAAATTGTTTTACTTCCACTTTTTGCCTATATATATACTGTACATATTGTCATTATCTTTGGCACTTTCACTATGATTATTAGAACTCCTGCTTGGAGTGGTAATCAAAGAAGCACCCTACAGCACAGAGTGCCACCCTGCACTCCACACACTCCAGGGTGAACTTTTTACCTGACCTCGCCCTCAGCCTGGTGTTGTAGCAGACATGGCACCGCTTCTGCTGCGTTCTTCCTGATTCTGACTGAGGCAGGGGAACAAGCCTGTGCATATTCATGTAATATGCACAGTGCAAGCGGTCAGTAGCGGCGGGCCCAGCATGTGCCACTGCCCTCTGTGGCGTAGCATACTTCTCCAGGAGCTCCTTCAACACCTGCTTTTGGAACCTCCGCAGGCTATTGAACTTCCTGGGTGTGTTCTCATTCCGAAGCTTGTAGATGTTGTAGGCGTTCAGAATGGACATGTCCACCATGAGTAGAAAGAACTTTTTGTACCATCTGCACGAGGTATGCAGGCAGTCAATGAAGCCTATCTGCATGTCGGACTTGTCCACCAGCCTCATGTTGATGTTGTAGTCCAGGACAGCATCGGGCTTGGTCACCCTGGCCTGGGTGCGGCGATCCACCTTGCCAGTCTCCACCATTTCCCCGTTGTGGATGGTGCTCAGGAGGTTGACCTTCCGCTGGTCGTGCCAGTGGATAGCCAGAATGGGCCCCGACTTCTTCCTGAACACATCACCTTTTTTGGTCTTTGGAGGGAAAGTTGGCATGCCCTTCCTTTTCCCTCGTACTGTGCCTACAGTCCCTACAGTCCCCGTCTTGCGCTCAAGCAGGTACTTTGAGAGAGTGGGGGACGTGTGGTAATTGTCCGTGAAGAGGACGTGATTCTTGTGAAAATAGCGGTCCATCATGGCTTGCACCACTGCTCCGCCAAAGCCAATGAGGGGGTCCACAAGCACGTCCCCTTCCTTCCCGCTGTAGACTAGGAAGTTCAGGACATAGCCAGTTTGGCAGTCGCACAGCACAAAGAATTTTATGCCAAAGCGATGTCTTTTTGAGGGGATGTACTGCCGGAAGCTGAGTTTTCCCCGGAACAGCACAAGAGACTCGTCAATGACGACCTTGCAGAAGGGCTTGAAGTAGGAGGTGAAGCGTTCTCGCATCATTTCGTACAACGTCCTAATCTTCCACAGCTTGTCTGGGAGGTGGACGTCGGTGTTGGTGACAAGATGGAGCGCTGCGAGGATATCAAGGTACCAGTCGCGAGACATATATTTCCCGAAGGCAGGGGTGGATATGAGATCATTGGTGATCCAATAGTCAGGCAACCTATGCTTCTTGACATGAGGCATTAGCATGGTGAGTGCCAGGAAGACCATGAACTCGTGATGAGTCACTGGGGTCCACTGCCTCATGTGGCCCTTGGTCACCTTGCCCAAAAAGTGGACCTGGAATTGGTGCTGCTTATTTGTCTCTTTGTCAACATACCCTACCACCTCCTCATCAAAGAAGGCCTCAAAAAGTTCGTGTGGTGGAGCATTGGGGCCTGCGGGAAAATTGGGGGTAATGCCTGAACCCTCCTGTACCTCATCAAAAGCTGGCACATCAGGGTTGTACTCATCCCCGTCAACTACGTCTTGCCACTGAAAAACGTAGAATGGGTCTTGTCGACGCTGACGAGGAGCTCCAGCTGGTGGCCCAGCACGCCCACGGCCAACTCGGGAGGCGCGCGCCCTAGGGCGGCCAGCACGACGCCGGGCCAAGCGGATGGGTTGAGGGTCGTCCATGTCCATGTAGTCATCGTCAGAGTGGTCATCTTGCCCTGACGGTGGACCTACATAATCATGGCCAGAGTCTTCTGAGTGGTGCCCTTCATCATCAGTGGCCCCCACATAATCTGGCGGGGAACGAGTGATGCGTGGGCGGTGTGCGGGTGGGCGAGGTGGGGAAGGAGTGGCAGGTGAGGCTATGTCCCCCCGAGGTCCTGGGCTCTTTGGCCTGCGACGAGTGACAGAAAGCAATGCTTCACTGTCACTAGGCCCAGGTATTGGTGATGCGAGCTCAAATACTTCTTCAGGAACACATGTTGAAGGCAGGAGAGGTGGGGAGGACCGTGGGGAAAGTTGCGGGGGCATATGGCTGGGGCGGTCAGGGGTGGACGCCGCGGGATCCTCGAACAAAACCCGCTTACTTTTCTGTCCTTTTTTGGCATATTTCCTGCCTTTCCCCTTTTTGGCAGCAGTATGTCTCCTGTCGGGGGACCTAGGAGGCAAATAGGCCGAAAGTGGGGGGTCCTCAACCCTTGGCAGTGGTGGGGAAGAATGCGGGGCACCCGGGTCATCTTGGGTGGCTTGGGTAGATAAGGGAGACAATGGCGGGCGAGATGAGTCACCACGCTCACCCTCACTCACAGCCTCATCCTCACCAAGTCTTTTGGCTTCTTCCCTAGCTGCCGCGGCCACCTTTTCAAGTATTTGCTTCTTATATAAGTGTAGCTTGAAAGGCGATTTAGCTGGCGAAGGGCTTGGAGTCGTGTCACTCAAGTGAAACTTGGAGAGTGATCTTGAACTCTCCCACTCACTCACTCTCTCAACTTGACTGTCTTCAGGTAAAACAGCTTTCTCAAAAGCTGGTACATCACCTTCATCACTCTCATGTTCACTCGCAAATCCCACGAATTGCTGGTCTTTGTCACTCTCATCGCCATAATCACTCAACTTATAATTAGTGGAGTTATCACTGCCTTCATCATCAACATTATGCTGTGCATCAGCATGCTCATAAAGTCTCAATACCTCCGGGAGATAACACATTTAGGCGATGGCGTCGGGGTAAGGCGCGACGAACTAGGGCGGGCGTCGTAGGGAGCACGGTATCGGATACAGCGGAATCACTATTTGGCGTACTATCCATGATGGCGTCGGAGTAGATACTGTTGCTGTGGCTTAGTTTACGTCTGGTGGCGCCACCTACCCTCCCACGATACCAAAAATTTACGCGCGGCATTCGAAAGCACGTACGCAAGGAATGGGCGTTCAAGAGCCCTTCCGGGTTGCGCGGGCCGAGTTTGTTATGGGCGTTCAAGATCCCTTCCGGGTCTGAAGGGTTAATGAGTGTTGAACAATATTAAAAATAGGTCTCACTAGTTGTTCAGAACATTCTCTTAACCCGTCCGGCCCCAGCGACGCGTCTGGCGCGTCGCCTATGTATGTAACGCACAGCCCCAGCGACGCGTCTGACGAGTCACCCTAATTGCTCCGACCGTAACCTCAGGTGTAGCCACTCGAGAGGGCTCAGATTTGTATGGGAACTGTGTACGTATCCCACGCAACCGTGCCGATGGTTGAAAACTCTCAAAGTCCACGTGAGAGCGCAATAACCTGGTTTTTTGGGGAAATTGCCTTCAATTTTTTACTCTTGTAAAATACGTTTTCGGGGGCTCTGTAGGACCATTCTTTAAGCTTTTTGAGCGGTTTTTCGTGGTTTTTCCTTCATTCCTAACCCATTCGCTATTGTTTCTGGAATAAAACCATTTTTTGAAAACGGGCCGGGTTCTGGTGAACAAAAAATACAAAACCAGCCGGGGCTCGACGGGTTAATACCCATCCAGCAATGTTATCTGGGCCCATAGATTTTCTCACGTCAAATTCTTCCAACAATGATTTTAGTTTATCCTGGTTGACTTCTATCGACTCTATAGTCTATTTTTTTCCAGCTGAGCCTAAATTGTCATGTTTCTATCTTTGTTACTCAGCTATAAGTTAGAGTTTTGTTGCGAAAGATGATGGTTATTCTGAAAACTTGGCATTAATATGACACACAGCCATAGTAGTTTCATATGTTTCCATTAAGTATCGAGAACTCAGCTAATAAGAGATTCAATTTACGATCAGCTGGAAAAAAATAGAGTATAGTCCCTGTATCTCGTTCAATTCCACCACAGGTTCTACATAGTCATCCTCCTCCACAAACACGGATGTTAATGTATCATTCTTAATTTCACACATACCCACTGTGTCTTCATATAACTGACCCTCTACCCTAAGCTTTGTTATTTTGGCCTTTATTCTTGTTTTGCCGTTGATATAACTATAGAACAGTTTGGGTTCTTTATTACATTTGTTTACTATATCCTTTTCAAAGTTCTTTTTCTCCTCTCTTATAGTCTTGACATAGTTGTTTCTAGCATTCTTATACTCATTCCATTTTTCCTCAGTGTGTCTCCTTCTCACTTTATTCCATGCAGAGTCCTTTTTGTTCTGGGCAATGTGACATCGCATGTTAAACCACTCTTTCTCCTTGGCCAGCTTTCTATCTTTAAATGTTGGTACATATTTATCTACCTCCTCCCTGTAAATATCTAGTAACATGGTGTATTTTACCTGAATATTCTGTTCTTGCTCAATAAGCGACCAATCTATATTTGCAAAGTATTCTCGTAATGATTCATAATCCACCTTACTATAATTTAGTCTATATTCCCTATGTTGTTGTTGTTGTTGTTGTTCCCTAAGCTGCCTGGCCGAACAACCCCGAGTCCTTAACCCGGGAACTGCAGGAAGACTCTTAAGAGTTCCCCCGGCGGACTGCGGGAAGACTCTTAAGAGTCAGAGAAGAAAAAAATCAACTTTAAACATCGAAAAAAAAAAAAAAAAATTGTTTGCCCCTGGGCCATGCAAAATATCACTCCTCTACCTCCCCTCCTTCAGTTATCACCTATTTTCCCTGTTATTCCCTTATTCTGAGGTATATTTTCGTGCTAACATTAGCGAGTTGCAAGCAGGGCATTGTCATCACTGTTAGCAAGCGAGTGCGAGAGAGAGAGTATCGATCGACTGTGTCTCAGTGGCCTTGGGGGAAATTGGCGGGAAAGCAGGTTGCCTCACCCATACATTATGCAACTCGCGGCCTGTATCTCCGATTTTGACCATCCAAACGCTGTTTTCACTCGTTTTATTGTTGTAACAGGTTAATACCTTTATAATCAACCCATAATAGGCGCGTATGGACAAGTATTAATGCTATTTATGGTAAAATTAATATTTTAGTGATGGAAACAGCTCAAATACGTCAGCACAGGCAGAGGTGTCTAATTACCCCCATGCGCACTTCTTAGGTTAAGAAAGGCCATGGTCGGGCTTTCCCACAGAGCTCTCAAATAGTGTAAATTGTGTTGTTGGCGTAAGTGGTTGTGTGAAATGCAGTCTTCTATGATGTGTTTTATGGTATGGGGTGCTGTGTTACAACCCGGGCAGGTGTCGACGACGGAGTCATCCAGTCTCTTCTGATAGCTCAGAAGAGCTATTGTGTCCGCATCTAAGCCTGGCCAGGTGGACTCTGTCCTCGCGAGGAAGGGAGGATTCAGAAGGATGGATTTCGGGAGGTCGTGCTTGCAGCTGCGTGTTGTCTATGAGTGAGTGGATGGAACGGCGAGTGATATGAGTATGGATGTGCTTCCGGAAGTTGGTTTGGGGGGGGCAGGGAGGGAGAGAAGACAGTATTTGTGTGTGATAGCGTGTGCTGGGTGTTGTTTTGATATTTCTTGGTGTCTGTGGGTGTGTTGCCATGTAGTGTAGTGGGTGGTGTTGATTCGTGGAGGCTGCTGCCAGGAATTGAGTGCCTCTCATGTCTAGATGATCTTTGACTTAGGACTTTGGTTTCTTGATGTAGGTGATCTGTGGGTGTAGTAGCTGTGCATCCTGTGATGATTTTAAGGGCTTTATTTTGAATAGTCTGTAAGGTCTTATGATGTGTTTCAGCTAGGTTAGAAGCCCAGGCCGGGCTTGCGTATTCCATAACTGATCTTTTGTATTGTTTGTTGTTGTTGTTGTTGCTGTTCCTCAGGCTGTCTGGCCGAGCAGCCCCAAGGTCCCGAGCAAGGCCAAGGCCATAACCGAGCGCCCCCACAGAACCCTCCCAGCTTACCACAAATAATGCCCAGGTGACCGAAGCCACTCAAAGGCGGGGAGCTGAGGAGGGTGCGGAAACGCCCGGGAAACAAAAGCCCCACCCAAGGCCCTGTGCCCCTCAGCAATTATAAAGGGAAAGTTGAGGGGCAAAGGAAAAATTTGTATTGTTTGTAGACTGTGGTGGTGGTTTCTTTGTTGTGTCCAAATTTCGTGTGGGCAAGTGATCTGAGGGCGTTAAGTCTGGGTGTCAGTTTCTTTTTCGTGTTTGTGGTGTGCTGTTTGAATGTCATTTGGGTGTCGTATGTTACTCCTAGGATTTTGTGTGTGTGTGTGTGTTAGGGGTGTGTTGTTTATGTTGAGTCCCGGGACATAATTGTGCTTTCCTGTCCAGCTTGTGAGGAGGGTTGCAGTGGATTTAGCTGGGGCTAAATTGAGTCTGTTTGTAGTGCACCATTAATGTAATGTGTCGAGGTAGTCTTGAAGGAGTCTTGTTGCTGTGTCTGGGTTTTGGTGTGTGCTTGTGAGTGTTATGTCGTCTGCGTAGGAGTCTATGGTTATTTGGGGTGAATTTGGTGTATTTATATCATGCATGTACAGATTGAAGAGTGCGGGCGACAGGACGGATCCTTGCGGGACTCCGTTTGGGAAATTTCTAATGCTAGATGACTGACCGGCAAAAGATACGTGTGCACATCTGCCTGCTAAGAAGTTGGCCAGCCATCTTTTTGTGTTGTTGTGCATGTTTGTGTTGTAGATTTTGTTTGTTAGGTTGTGGCGGGGGATGGCATCGAAGGCTTACTAATGTCAAGTGTGGCAAGTACTGATCTGTGTGGTGGTCTAGCTGAGTTGATGCCGTCAAAAGCTTTTTGTGTAAGGTCTGTAAGAAGAGTGTTTGTGGAGTGCAATGGCCTGAAGCCATGTTGTGTTGGAGAAAGGGGTAAGTCAGGTGTCATCAGTTGTAGTACAAGGCGCTCTATGACTTTGGAGGGGGTGCAAAGGAGTGTGATAAGGCAGTGTGAGGAGGGTAGCGTGGGGTCTTTGTTAGGTTTGGGGAATGTGATGATGATACCATGCTTCCAGATGTCTGGTATTGTGTTGTGTGAGTAGCTGTAGTTTGATATGTTAGTGAGTGCTTGTGGTCCCAGGTGTCTGAGGTGAATGTTGCTTATGTTGTCTAGGCCACAGGCGGGTGAGAGCTTGAGATTGTTGATAATATGCTTTGTCTGGTTGTTGGTGAAGGGTGTATAGTCAGGGTCTGTGGGGAATTGTCTTTTGCGTCGGATGACACGTCGGTCGTCTTTGTGGGGTTTTAGGTGACTGACATGAGAGAAGTGATTGATGAGAGTGTTTGCTTGTTGTTTACGTGAAGGAGTAGAGTCTGTTGTTGTGATTGCAGCATGTGATTGTGTTGCTGTTGGAAAGTGTGATGCTGTTTAGTGTTTTGTAGAGTTTTTTGGAGTTTGTTTTGTGATCAAGTGTTTGTAGGAAGTTATTCCAATTTAGTGTTTGTTGTTCTTGTATTTTGTTGTTAATCTGGATGTTGAGTGCTTGAATTTGTTGATTGATGTCTTGTGTGTGGGGTGCTGGGGAGTGTTTCAGTGTGTCACGTTGTATGATGAGGTTTTGAATTTCTGGTGAGAAGTTGGGGTTGTGTTTTTTTATGTTACCTCTTGGAATGTGTTTCTTGTCGGCGTTTTGGATAGTCGTGTTGAATGTGTGTACAGCATTGTTGATGTTAGTGATGGGTGTACTGTTTAAGGTTTCAAAGTGTTGTTCTGTCTCATTTGTGAAAGCTTCCCAGTTAGCTCTTTTATAGTTAGTGTAAGTGTGTCTGTGGCTAGCTGGTGTGAGTCTTGTTTTGGTGGTGATAATGATCGGGAGGTGGTCTGAGCCTAAGGTTCTGACCACTCTCCAGGATGTTGTGGGGGCGAGTTCGGGGGAGCAAAAGGTGATATCAGGAGATGATGGGGTGTAGAGGGCTTGACCAATCTATATTTGCAAAGTATCCTCGTAATGATTCATAATCCGCCTTACTATTATTTAGTCTATTCCCTATGTTCCTCCTCTCTGCCTTCCAGAATTTCCACTGTCAATTCAAATTCAATCACAGCATGATCGCTTTTTCCCATGGGACTCAAATATGTTAGGTTCTTTATTTCTTGGGGGTCTATGGTGAATATTAAATCAAGTCTTGATGGTTCATCACCTCCTCTAATCTTGTATTTTCCATAACGTGTTGTGTTAGTAGATACCCCATTGTTAGTTCAAGAAATTTGCTACCCCAAGTATTTTCATTTGAACCCGCATGCAAACATTCCCAATCCACCTCCCCGCAATTAAAGTCCCCTGCAAGAATAAGCCTATTTTTCCTTTTGCAAATAATTTCTAACATTCGCAAGGTTTCCAAAATTAATTAATTATATTCATCGTTGCTCCAAGATTTAGTCTTAGGAGGTAAATACATTGATACAATGTCTAATTTTGACCTATCATTATCTTCAATTTCAACTGCTACCACTTCAGCAATGCTATTAAAATGCACCAGAACGAGAAGCCCACTACGGAAGCCACGAGCGAGAACAACAAAGAAACGGGAACAGAAACACCCGAAGGAAAGGCCCACAGAACGAAAGGACCAGGTGAGAGCAGACGCCCCATAGATCAGCGTGAGAGAAGAAAGAAGGAGAGAAGGCACCAAGCCAACCAGTTCAGACAGGCCGAAGCCCGCAGGGCTAAGCAGCTCCAAACCACACCTGCCTATCGCTTCTAACCACTGACCCTTCCCCCACCTCGCGTATCCACTACCCCTCGTGTCCTACACCTCTTACCCGCCAGACTCTACCTACATGATGATGAACATGAATACACCTTAATTTAATACACCCATGCCCTGTCCCTAAGTTAAGATATCAATATCAACATACCCTAAAATACCTTGTCTTGCCAGACTAAGTTTCTGAAGACAAACCGCCCCCATAAATCTATGTATGTTCTTCCATCCGAGAAGTAATATGTTAACCCCCATGTCATAATTGATAAGAAACTATAATACCCACGGGTACACCATCGTGCAACCATTATTCCTGTAAGACCTAGACAGAGATAATGACTGAAGATGTTAGCAACCATGCAGTAACTCTAATTCTTACCCCAACCAGAGATTGTATAGATAACCCTCTTTTACCATTGTCTCGACGCATATCTACCACGAAACAATAACGAAGCTACCCCTACGAACTGCCGCTTTCTTTGGTATATATTTCATAGAAAACGCAGTTCCCAGGGACAACTAGATCAGCAAGAAATTGTGTCAACTAATAGTGTCCATAACCCATCGTATTGACGAGTAATAATACACTATGTTTTTCTCTACTTTTATCCACAGTCAAGCACACACCTACAGCTAACCTCATCTTCCCCACAGTCCACATGATTCTATAATTTCCAGACTCATATACCACCACCTATTGCTCATCCCCCGGTAGCGTTTGATTAACCTACCTTCCCTGTCGTTAACCCCCAGTCTAAGATACCAACTGTAGCCTAATGCCACCCCTACACCCAGAGACCTTAGGGTCAAACTTCCACGTAGCCCCCCTTAACCCTCTCCCTCTCGTTAACCCCCCACGCTCCTCGACTCCCTCCTGACCTAGCCTCTCCACCTTATATCCCCTGAATATCCTTAACTTTTCCGTTACTAACCTTCTCAAACCTTTTGTATATACAGGTATACTCCTATCCAGCCTACCTTCCCCCAGTAGGAAGGAACACCATTAGAACTTTACTAACCCTTTGCATGCCATCTATTCCCTCACAACCCATTCACAACCCTGTACCAAATGATCGTCAGTGCGAGGCTAGCCGCCTCGCCAGTGACTAACCTCTATTGCCATACTTCCAGATAAATGTGGCAGAGTTAGCAACCCAGTCTCCACCACATCCAACAAACCATGCAATTAACAACCCAACCAATTAAACCAGCTGATCAAGGCACCTTCGGTTTTGGTATTACGAACACCCACATCTGTCTCATAAACAGAGGGTTATTACAAACACTTGTAATATGGCAAGCCCCCAGCCACAGCCGCCCAGACGACTATCACAGAGAGAGGACGCGCGCCTACCCCTTTCACCCACCCGAGGAGGGAGACCCCTACCCCTGCGAAGGTACACCTGACCCCTGTTTTGACTTCCGGGTCATTGCCAGGTAGCACAGGAATTCTTCCTATCAATGAACTAACCATGTATGACTAACACCCTTACTAACCTCTATTAATCCACAATAACCCATTAACCTTTCTTGCATACTCCGATAACCAAATTAGCACCTCAGCTATACCATAGAATGAAGACTGAGCAATCTAAGAGAGACGCTCCTATCAAAGATGTCCCAAACCTCCTCGCAAAGTAGATCCAGTCTCTCTCCCCTAAATACTGTATAGCCAAAATAGTACCTCTTACTAAGGCTCAGTTATATCACATTATGAAGGCTCCATACAGCCATGTGCCACAACAGTAATCACCACCTTACCTAGTTCCCGTATCAATTGAGAGCTCAAATAAGTCCATCAAAACTCGAGATCCCTATTGCCTACAGGGTCCAAAACCGAACCTATAAACCGAGCTCCAGCCCCCAGTAAAATCAGTTGAAAGATAGACACCAAACAGTGGCTGGTCCCTTGTGTTGACCTCTAGCTCTATCATTGTTTGTTCCTGAGAATTGAGTTCCAGAGCCGGCAGACTCCGTGGCAGATTTAGGTAGAAGGATCTGTCCACGTAAAAGAAATCTACGTACACCTTATAACCTTCATACAGACCGGGAAGCTGAGCGATCGATGTGAGATGCGCTTGGCGTTAATTCCGATCCAGATTGACAGGAAGATCCTAATATCTGTGATTCAGGTCTAGAAACCAGAGGGTATATAAGAGTGTAACCAACAACGATCGCTAAGAGATCCGTCTTGAGAACTTTCTACATATGGACCATCTGGACGGTCGCGGAACCAGTCGTTAGCCCCCAACATCACGGACGCAAGATAACCAGGACCAGACCAATCAAATACTACCCAAGATTCACTCTATCAGTGCTACAGTGTTACAGTGCTATTTAGAGACTCACTTATTAATATTTCTATGAAGTGGCTATATCTTTGCCCCAGTATAATTCATATATAACCATTCCATTAGGAAGTGCTAAGCGTATCAGTGTTTATTAATTAACAGGCGATATTAACTCTCGTAATTGCCCACATATCCAGATATTATTACATAGAAGTGAAACCCTAGTGATATCTGATGTTCGCCCACTGATTTGCATTCTATGTGTTTCTGATACAAGAATATAAAACTTAGATCAGTACCCCCCTGAGGTTACTAGAATTCCTGTGCTCTAAAATACGCGTGTCTAATCTAGTCTGTGAACTACTACTTGTGCACCAGAGCTACCAGTGATAAATCTAACAGTGAATATGAATCTATAAGTAACATTTATGGTCTCCAGTATATAAACTTGTGAATAAAGCCAGTGATCAGAAGATTAATACCTGAACGTTGGAAGTGGGAGACTAGGCTCCATCCAGATCCACTTAATGCTAGTGTTGTTCAATTCTATCATTTGTCTTGTACGAGTATTCATATCTTCTTATGCTTCATATTAATCATCATCAAGAAAACTATAGAAGTGTGTACATCAATAAAAGTGATCGTGTGTCTTGTTACCGTGTGCTTATTTTGTGTTCTCTATTCCTCATACCTTGTTTTGTGCATGCAGCCTTCTATACCCATTCAGTTAGAACTCACATTACCCAAGTTAATCCTGTAGAAAAACAGGGCATAACATTGGTGGCAGCGGTGGTTCTTGATTCGGATAAAAGGTTGCATTACATTGCAAGTTTGGAACAGCCAAACACGATAACATCATGGCGCACCGTTCTCACATCCCCATCCCACATTATGATGGGGAGACTTACGAGATCGAAACGTTCATGGACATAGTGAAACCTGTACTTGACCTAGTTTATACCACGGACGCAGAAAAGATAGCCGTGACATTAACGCCCCTGGGAAAAGCCGTTTCCCTGGTTGCCTACCAAGTGCACCCTGCTCTCACATGGCACAAATTTCGCCCAATAGTGATAGAGACTATTAAGCCTTCGTTGGGCGTTTTCGTGGCCCACACCCGTATCCAAGACACTAAATTCGAAGGCGATCTAGATGCCACAGTGAATAAGATCGCCCAACATATCAAAGTGTCTTTCCCCACATTGACCAGAATCCAGCAAGAACAGCAGATTCTGGTCAACCTTGTATCAATATTGCCCTCAGCAGTAAACGATCATTTCCGTGTGCACGATTTCGTCGGATATCAAAACGATCTCATCACGATCCGACGTATTTTGGCCGTGCGCACAGAAACACCCACCCAAATCGCTGTAATCAAGAGGTTCCCCACACACCCGCAGCACCTCGACAACCAAAACCCCAAGGCTCAAACCTTCAACTCCAAGAATGCCTACCCATCCTCATCCTTCCACAACAAACCTACCTACCCTTCCGGCAAGCCCCAACCCAGTAGGCCCCGGTTCCAACCTACCCAGCCACGCAGAATCTTCAACCGGAACAAAACCTACAACACCTACCAAAGTAAGAACCCTACATTAGTGATTATCAACCCCTATGATTTCCCTGCCTGTAGTGCTAAGTGTGCCCTCCATCAAATTTGTGACTCTGCCAAACCTCGCCCCTTTACTCCTCGCATTTCTGTAAATGAAGAGGAGTTGGGACAAGAGGAAGAAATGGAGGAAATGCACACCGAAGACATAGCCCATATCATGACCTCAGACGATACCGAGGAAACCCTGGAGGAGGTAGATACCGACTCCCAGGATTTTTAAAGTATCCCCCGCCCACGATGGCTTCGGCGGGGGACGCCATAACTGATCGCACTGCCCCCATTTACTACATGGCCAAAATCAAGGACATTCCTGTCCGCTTGTTAATCGACACGGGAGCTGCTAAGTCATGTTTGTTCAAGTCTTATTATGATCAACACCACCGACTATTTGGCCCCTTGTTACCTACCAAATCAGAACTAATCTCGGCTGCTGATACCTACTTAAATCTCCTAGGAGACACTTTGCCCCTGTCAGTAACTACTCCTGCCCCCCATGCCCGTTGTTATCACCCGTTCACAGTATTTTCCTCCCACTGTAAACATTACGATGGTTTCCTTGGACTTGACCTCCTTCAAAAACTCCAGGCCCAGGTTGACTGCGGCCAGAGGCTGATCTCATTCAAAAAAAAAATCCAACCCAAAGCCTCTGACAAACCAATCACGCAGAAACCAGTTCACATAAAGAAAAAACACCTCCACCCTCAACAAACTCTGAGTCAAGATTACCAAGTTGCAGCTAGCACTAAGGTAACTCCTAACCCCCCTCCCCCCCCCCCCCCCCCCTTGCCCCGAGTTCTCTCAAAATATCACTCATTCCGTTGAAAAAATGCCTCAACAAACGAAAGAAGACAAGTCCAAGCAACTCAATGACGTAAACCCCCCCATTTCGCCTAACTCTGTCCAGGATCAATCCTCCCATGTTTCCAGGACAGACTCTTATGTATGTAAAAACCATTCTACCAAATATTTATGTACACATGTTTCCAGGGAAAATGCCGACCTATGTACCCAACAATGTTTTCCCCATGCTCCCAGAAATGCTCAGCTATTCCACAACCAACAAAATTTCCCTTGTGACAGCTTTCCGTCAGTAGCTCCCTTCCACGCCCACACAATTCACACCCCTAAAAAACTTCAAAACCCCACACTTGACTCACCCCCTCATGACAGACAAACCCACCAATCCCATATAACCTCTAAACAAACCGTCACTGCCACCGACAAAACTCCCCAAATTCGTCCTTTTAACAACCACAAATCAGTACATCAGTCCTCCACCAATAACCCATGTTCTATACCTAACTCTTCCCCCACCAACCCTCCGCAGTCCCACCAACAAATTCCGTTTTCTAAATCACTCACACCTCACCACTCTGATCCTCCCACACGCGCAGTTAATCCCCCCCTCACGCGTGACCCCCACCAAAGTGATTCCCCCCCCCCCCTCATGCGTACCGAGCACCTGCTCACCAGTCGGTCCCCCACCATCATTAGCCCAGCTGTAGTTCAAGATAAATGTCAAATTCCCCCCCCCCGCCATAAAAAATGGGTTAACCTTCGACCCATACCCCAAACTCACATGATATTTTCCCCCACTACCACGTCCACCAACCCCAATCGTTGCCTCCTACAACCCGCCATCATTTCCGCTCGCATAAACCACATTCTAGTGGCCAATATCTCTGAAGAATCCCTGACATTACCAAAAGGCCTCATCATAGGAGACCTCGAAACATTTGATGACCTCCCCATAGATTCCAATGAAACCCCTACCAGTCTCAAATTACCCCCTCTCCCTGACACATTATCCGACCACCAAAAACACAGCATGTACGAACTATTGCTAGAGTTCAGTGACGTATTTGCCCAACAACCCACTGAAATAGGACAGACCGATGTTGAACAACACATCATTAACACCACAGGCCCCCCCATGAGACAACCATCCCGTAGAAAAAATCTCATACAATGCCAGGAAGAGGAACGCCAAGTCCAAGAGATGTTAGAGGCCGGAATTGCTACCCCGTCCATCAGCCCCTGGTCTTCCCCTGTTGTCCTAGTAAAAAAGAAAGATGGGTCAACCCGTTTTTGCGTAGATTACAGGAGATTGAATGACGTAACCATTAAGGACGCTACGCCATTACCCAGGATAGACGATTCCCTTGACTCCCTATACGGATCCAGATGGTTCACTACCCTCGACTTGCAAGCAGGGTATTGGCAAGTGCCCATCAAGGCAGAGGACCAAGAAAAAACAGCATTCTCCACTAGTGGTGGCCACCACTACGAATTTAACGTCCTACCTTTTGGCCTCTGCAACGGGCCCGCCATTTTCTCCCGTTTGATGGAAGCGGTATTACATGGCCTTACCTGGGAAACCTGCCTAGCGTATCTAGACGATATCATTGTGTACTCACAAACCTGGGAAGAACACCTCCTCAGGTTGAAACAACTTCTTCAAAGAATCCGAGCCGCCGGGCTGAAATTGAAACCCTCAAAATGCGAGATTGCACGAAATAAGGTAGATTTCCTCGGCCACGTAATATCTGAACATGGCATTCCACCAGACCCCAAGAAACTTCAAGCCATACAAAACCAACCCCCACCCACCACCGTTAAAGGAGTACGTTCTTTTCTAGGTTTAGCCACATACTACAGACGTTTCGTCCCACACTTTGCCGCAATAGCCAGACCCCTCCACCAACTCACCCACAACGACACCACATTCACCTGGACACCTGAAAGAGACCTCGCTTTTAACACTTTGAAACAAAAGCTGATCCAAGCCCCTATTGTCGCTTTCCCTGATTACCATAAACCTTTCCGTCTTTATACCGACGTATCTCTGTACGCCATTGGTGCAGTTTTAGCTCAAGTAAGAGACGGAGAGGAACATGTGATAGCGTATGCCAGCTCCACACTCAACCAAGCCCAACAGAATTATGCAGCCACCAAGAGAGAGTGCCTAGGGATCATTTGGGCACTCAACCACTTCAGGTCATTTGTGTTGGGCGCGAAACTAGATATAATAACCGACCATCAATCTTTGCAATGGTTGCGTAGGTGCGAAACCAACTCAGCCATCTTGGTACGCTGGAGAGAGACACTAGAGGACTACGATTTTATAATACAGTATCGTCCAGGTAAACTTACACCAATGCAGACGCCCTGTCACGTTTGCCAGTACCGAAAGACCCCCCCACCAACCTAGCCGCCTTACAAAACACTGAGCTCTTACATACCCCCATCAACCAACATAATTCCCCCCCAGCCCCCTCACTAATTCAATCTTGGGAAACAAGGATCAGACCACCCTGGATACCGTTAAATATCTTCAAGAAACTCACTCGCTGGGGAGATCAACTTGCCACAGACTCCGATCACATAGTCCTAGACCCCACCATTGCCCACGACTACATGATTGCCATCCACGAGGAAAACGGCATACACCTTGGACAAAAGAAAATGTTAAAAATCTTCGCGGGTCAGTACTGGACCCCCAACCCCTCCAAGATTGCACAACGCGTGACAGAATCCTGCAAACCTTGTTTATTGGGGAAGGATAGATCACACACCCCAGGCCCAGCTGGTACCATTTCTGCCATCAAACCGTTCCAAGTCCTATCCCTCGACATCATGGGTCCGTTTCCTTCTTACGCTGGCAACCGCTATATCGTCACATTTGTTGACGTATATTCAAAATTTTTAATAGCCTGCCCAGTTAAAGACCACACAGCCACCACAGTCGCCGCACTGCTTGCCACAGAAGTGTTCCCTATATTCGGCCTTCCCCTTGCTCTTCTATCCGACAATGCCCCCGAATTTAGTGGACACGTTTGGCACCAGTTCACCCAACAATGCGATATTAAGATCAAACACTCATCCCCGTACTGGCCTCAAGGAAATGCTATATGCGAACGCAGCCATCGCACCATCAACAACCAGTTACGTACCAAAATGATTGCTCTTAACACCTCAGACTGGCCATCACAGATAAAAATGATACAATGGGGCATGAACACCTGTCCCCGAGAAGACGGTATTTCACCTCATGAACGTGTTTATGGCGTACTCCCCCTCTTACTGCCGTTCCACCATCACGCTCACCTTCCCTCCAACACCTCCACAATTGACCCATTGCAACATCTGCAAAACACCCTCCATACCACCCAAACCTGTCAAAACGCCAAAAATGATAACCCCGATGATAAAAACCCTTTCGCCATCCATGACACCGTAATGATAGCCAACCTCCCTGTCACCAACAAATTAGGCCCTCGCTATGTCGGACCCTACACCATCATCAAAGTCCCAAATGCCTATCAAGTCATCATTGATTATCACGGCGTGACTCGCACGTTCAGAAATAGATTCGTCCGAGCATTTAAACCTCTAAAACCACAAGACATTACCCCACCCCACACGTCCGACCCTGAATTGAACACCCCTACTACCCCTCCCACTCAGGCTATAAATGTTCCCCTACAAACCCCTAAAGGCCTAAACCCTCCAGCACAGAACCTGCCGATCATTCCTCAACATACCCCCCAAACTAACCTCCACAAACCCCAAGCCCCCACTATCACACCTTCCTCCACCATGACCAATTCCTTCACTTCTGATAGTCAAGTACCTCCCCAAAATATCAAAGTACGAAAACCTCCACCCACAACCCCGACCACAACAGAAACCCTCCCGTCTAGCCCTGAAGTACCTCCACCAGGCACCACAGTAAGAAAACCACCACCCCCACCTAAAATCAAGTACACACCCAACCGCACCACACAATCTACCCGAGTCACCTCACGCTACAACTTACGCCCATGACTGAAATCCTTTAAACCCTCCAGAAAACACACCCTGATAACAAAGTTCCGTAGAGCTGCCAGACCACTATCCTCCTCCTCCTCTTCTTTTTCGTCGAATTCTCCTCCACAAAGGGAAAGAAGACGAATAATCACAAGCAAACACCATCACCCCTCTAACTATATTCCAAAAATAACCACCCCCACCCTCCCACGAAAGCAAATACCTTCCCCTTCAACCTCATCCCCTCTCAACCCCCACCTCACCTTCTAGATCTGCCCCCCCCCCCCACCAAACTCCCACAAAATCACCTATTTCCACCACCATCATATCACCAACCCCACCAAAGAACGCACCCAACCACTTTCCTACCCCCAACCCTCCCAATTAAACCTCCACTCACTACCCACCCGTCCAGCCCCCCCCCCCCCCCCCCCCCCCCCGCATCCACCCCTTTCCCCTCCACTATCCCTGCGACCCCACCCACGCATCAACCAACCTCATCATCTCATAAAACCCCCAACCAACCTCCCCCTAAAGACTACCCTATGCCAACGACCAACCCCTCCTCACCCACCACGTCTACCACACAAGTAACTCCCAACCAAAGCCCCTCCAAAATGACGTACCCGACCTCCACACCCCCACTTAAATCCCCCTCACAAAGTCGCCCCTCCGAGAACCCCCATCAATACCCCCACCCAATCCTCTCCCATTCCTCCTACCACCCTCACTCGACAAAAACCTCCACACTCATCTACCTCTCAAATAACCCCCTACATCACCCCCACTAAATGTCCTCCACCTGTAAAGCGTTCTTCCCCTCAATATAAAACATCGTCGAGCGACTCAAGTCCCACTACAAAAATCTACCTTCCCACCAGAACCTCCAAAGGTAGAATCATCAACAGACCCATCAGATTTGAAGACAGTTATGTAAAAACAAAACCCCTTTCTTCCACTAAAAGCCCAAGCCACACAACACACACACCCCCTCTTTCTCACACACCTCCATCACGCACCTTACCTAAACCAATATTGCACATTGCCTCCATATATTTTCCCAGCCTGCAACACCACCCAAGACAACCCCAAAAACCCCAGACTCATATCCCCCCTTTACCCCCCACCTCCGCCTTCAGTTGTTAACCCCTTCACCACACTGAAGAGGCCTCCTGTCAGTCCCACACACCTCACTCAATACCTGACCTCCACCATGAACACATCCACACCATTCGTCGCTCCCGTCCCTACCCCCACTGAGGACGAATGCACACCGTTCATAAGACGTATTAAATTAAAAATGTCCACAGGACGCTTAGACCGTCTACAACGGCCACATCAAGCCTGGGCAGCCGCCCTCCACAACACCGAAGACACATTCCTACAGGTCTACATAGACCTGCACAAGAAACCTGACCCTCGCTCTCTTGCCTGGTGGGACCTTCTACACACCCTCCAAATGACCCACCATGACTATACTTCTCTTTACTCACCCTTGAGGCTCGAGGACGAGCCTACAACGAAGGAGAGGGAATTAAATGCCCCAGAACGAGAAGACCACCACGGAAGCCACGAGCGAGAACAACAAAGAAACGGGAACAGAAACACCCGAAGGAAAGGCCCACAGAACGAAAGGACCAGGTGAGAGCAGACGCCCCATAGATCAGCGTGAGAGAAGAAAGAAGGAGAGAAGGCACCAAGCCAACCAGTTCAGACAGGCCGAAGCCCGCAGGGCTAAGCAGCTCCAAACCACACCTGCCTATCGCTTCTAACCACTGACCCTTCCCCCACCTCGCGTATCCACTACCCCTCGTGTCCTACACCTCTTACCCGCCAGACTCTACCTACATGATGATGAACATGAATACACCTTAATTTAATACACCCATGCCCTGTCCCTAAGTTAAGATATCAATATCAACATACCCTAAAATACCTTGTCTTGCCAGACTAAGTTTCTGAAGACAAACCGCCCCCATAAATCTATGTATGTTCTTCCATCCGAGAAGTAATATGTTAACCCCCATGTCATAATTGATAAGAAACTATAATACCCACGGGTACACCATCGTGCAACCATTATTCCTGTAAGACCTAGACAGAGATAATGACTGAAGATGTTAGCAACCATGCAGTAACTCTAATTCTTACCCCAACCAGAGATTGTATAGATAACCCTCTTTTACCATTGTCTCAACGCATATCTACCACGAAACAATAACGAAGCTACCCCTACGAACTGCCACTTTCTTTGGTATATATTTCATAGAAAACGCAGTTCCCAGGGACAACTAGATCAGCAAGAAATCGTGTCAACTAATAGTGTCCATAACCCATCGTATTGACGAGTAATAATACACTATGTTTTTCTCTACTTTTATCCACAGTCAAGCACACACCTACAGCTAACCTCATCTTCCCCACAGTCCACATGATTCTATAATTTCCAGACTCATATACCACCACCTATTGCTCATCCCCCGGTAGCGTTTGATTAACCTACCTTCCCTGTCGTTAACCCCCAGTCTAAGATACCAACTGTAGCCTAATGCCACCCCTACGCCCAGAGACCTTAGGGTCAAACTTCCACGTAGCCCCCCTTAACCCTCTCCCTCTCATTAACCCCCCACACTCCTCGACTCCCTCCTGACCTAGCCTCTCCACCATACCCCCTGAATATCCTTAACTTTTCCATTACTAACCTTCTCAAAACTTTTGTATATATACTCCTATCCAGCCTACCTTCCCCCAGTAGGAAGGAACACCATTAGAACTTAACTAACCCTTTGCATGCCATCTATTCCCTAACAACCCTGTACCAAATGATCGTCAGTGCGAGGCTAGCTGCCTCGCCAGTGACTAACCTATATTGCCATACTTCCAGATAAATGTGGCAGAGTTAGCAACCCAGTCTCCACCACATCCAACAAACCATGCAATTAACAACCCAACCAATTAAACCAGCTGATCAAGGCACCTTCGGTTTTGGTATTACGAACACCCACATCTGTCTCATAAACAGAGGGTTATTACAAACACTTGTAATATGGCAAGCCCCCAGCCACAGCCGCCCAGACGACCATCACAGAGAGAGGACGCACGCCTAGCCCTTTCACCCACCCGAGGAGGGAGACCCCTACCCCTGCGGAGGTACACCTGACCCCTGTTTTGATTTCCGGGTCATTGCCAGGTAGCACAGGAATTCTTCCTATCAATGAACTAACCATGTATGACTAACACCCTTACTAACCTCTATTAACCCACAATAACCCATTAACCTTTATTACATACTCCGATAACCAAATTAGCACCTCAGCTATACCATAGAATGAAGACTGAGCAATCTAAGAGAGACGCTCCTATTAAAGATGTCCCAAACCTCCTCGCAAAGTAGATCCAGTCTCTCTCCCCTAAATACTTCCAGTATAGCCAAAATAGTACCTCTTACTAAGGCTCAGTTATATCACATTATGAAGGCTCCATACAGCCATGTGCCACAACAGTAATCACCACCTTACCTAGTTCCCGTATCAATTGAGAGCTCAAATAAGTCCATCAAAACTCGAGATCCCTATTGCCTACAGGGTCCAAAACCGAACCTATAAACCGAGCTCCAGCCCCCAGTAAAATCAGTTGAAAGATAGACACCAAACAGTGGCTGGTCCCTTGTGTTGACCTCTAGCGCTATCATTGTTTGTTCCTGAGAATTGAATTCCAGAGCCAGCAGACTCCGTGGCAGATAGAAGGATCTGTCCACGTAAAAGAAATCTACGTACACCTTATAACCTTTATACAGACCGGGAAGCTGAGCGATAGACGTGAGATGCGCTTGGCGTTAATTCCAATCCAGATTGACAGGAAGATCCTAATATCTGTGATTCAGGTCTAGAAACCAGAGGGTATATAAGAGTGTAACCAACAACGATCGCTAAGAGATCCGTCTTGAGAACTTTCTACATATGGACCATCTGGACGGTCGCGGAACCAGTCGTTAGCCCCCAACATCATAGACGCAAGATAACCAGGACCAGACCAATCAAATACTACCCAAGATTCACTCTATCAGTGCTACAGTGTTACAGTGCTATTTAGAGACTCACTTATTAATATTTCTATGAAGTGGCTATATCTTTGCCCCAGTATAATTCATATATAACCATTCCATTAGGAAGTGCTAAGCGTATCAGTGTTTATTAATTAACAGGTGATATTAACTCTCGTAATTACCCATATATCCAGATATTATTACATAGAAGTGAAACCCTAGTGATATCTGATGTTCGCCCACTGATTTGCGTTCTGTGTGTTTCTGATACAAGAATATAAAACTTAGATCAGTACCCCCCTGAGGTTACTAGAATTCCCGTGCTCTAAAATATGCGTGTCTAATCTAGTCTGTGAACTACTACTTGTGCACCAGAGCTACCAGTGATAAATCTAACAGTGAATATGAATCTATAAGTAACATATATGGTCTCCAGTATATAAACTTGTGAATAAAGCCAGTGATCAGAAGATTAATACCTGAACGTTGGAAGTGGGAGACTAGGCTCCATCCAGATCCACTTAATGCTAGTGTTGTTCAATTCTATCATTTGTCTTGTACGAGTATTCATATCTTCTTATGCTTCATATTAATCATCATCAAGAAAACTATAGAAGTGTGTACATCAATAAAAGTGATCGTGTGTCTTGTTACCGTGTGCTTATTTTGTGTTCTCTATTCCTCATACCTTGTTTTGTGCATGCAGCCTTCTATACCGTCAGTTAGAACTCACATTACCCAAGTTAATCCTGTAGAAAAACAGGGCATAACAGCTATCACCAAGTTTTAATTCTTTAGCAGTAATTTTATTATCTACCATGATCAACACTCCTCCTCCTGGCTTTCCTAACCTGTCTCTTCTCCATGTACGGTATCCCGCACAACTAATTATATTCGTGTCTACCTCCTGGTTAAGCTTAGTTTCAGTCAAACATACTACCCCGGGCCTCTCTCTCTCTTTACATATTCGTCAAACTCAATCTTTTTGGAGATTAACCCATCAATATTTGTATACATGAACTTAGCGTTACCAGTATTTTCCCTATTTTTCTCGTCCCTGCCCGTTCCTTTCTTTTTTGTACGTACCCCTCCCAATTTATTTCCTAGCTTGTCTCCACCTCGACTGTTTCTCGCTCCGTTTCCACCTCCCCTCCCTTTGCCTCCACTTGGACTGTTTCTCTTTCTATTTCCACCTCCCCTTTCTCTGCCTTCTCCTCCGTCTCCCTCACCATCTCCCTTTCCCTCCCTACTTCGTCCCTTCGCTTTATATACCATTTCTTGACTTTTCCCTCCCACACTCTCCAGAAAAACTTCTTTTCGTCTTCTTTCGTCCTTTCTTCATTCTTTTCATTTGCCTCGGTTTGCAATTCCTTTCTTATGTTTCGTTCCTCAATACTCATGTCTTTTCTAATTGTAATTTTCTTAAACTTGCTGGTCAAGTTAAGTCTCCATGTTGTTGTTGTTGTTGTTCCCCAAGCTGCCTGGCCGAACAGCCCCAAGGCCCCGAGCAAGGCCAAGGCCATAACCGAGCGCCCCCACAGAACCCTCCCCGTCGACCACAATAAAGCCTGGGTGACCGAAGCCACTCCATGGCGGGGAGCTGAGGAGGGTGCGGAAATGCCCGGGAAACCAAAGCCCCACCCAGGGCCCTGTGTCCCTCAGCAATTATGAAGAGAAAGTTGAGGGGCAAGGGAAAAATGTGACGCTTTGGCTTCCAATCTTGGTAGATTGGGAGGTCAATCCACGTTAGAGACGCCGTCACTTGAGATCTAGAAAATATATAAGTAAAAGGAACAGTCAGAGTAAGCTATGGATATGGCAGAGATTGCTCAGTTCTCACTCTGATAGACCAGCCCATCACCACATGACTAGAACCCAATCCTCTCAGCATCAGCTAGGAAAGGCCCTAGAAAGCCACCTTTGGCGGGGGGATAGCTCCCCTATTTCAACCCTTTTCGGGGTTGGGCACCCGCCCCTCCATGTTACGTTCATTACTGCATCCACTGTTACCCTAGACCTAAACTGCACTCTCATTGGCCTTGTTTCCCTTGCTATATTTACCCATTCTCCTAACTTCTTCAATATTATCTCTCCAGTTGTTTCCTTCTTCATCGACATGCTTGATTAATGTTTTTACCTTGTTAATTTCTTCCTTATCCCTAGCTTTCCTCTCAATAATGTGCTCCTCCCCATGTATCCCCAAATACAATAATACACTTATTTCTATCTATTGTTTCACGCAGGACCTGTTCGTTTCTCCTCATAGCTTTTACTACCACTGATTCTAGATCTTTCTTTTCCCTTTCTGATTGTTTCTTTTGTTCCTCCATAATTTCCTTAATTGCCACTTATTTCACTCTTCCTCCTTCGTCATTTACCCATTTATTGTGTTTCTCCTTAATCTCCTCAACATGTGTTTTAATTTCCTTGGTTTGCCCTTTGTATTCTTCAAGTTGTAATCTTAAAGCTCCATTTTCGTCCCGGAGTAGCCCCATATGTGTTTGAATTCCTTTTAGGCTAGCCTGACTCAAATCTTGTCCAGGCTCGATGTCCGCAGCCTGAGCACCACATATTGAACATAAGCCTCAATCTGTGAACTAACACTCACCTTCCACTCCTGCATATCCTCCTTCCACCTTTTAATCTTCTTCAGCTCACGTACAATTTTCCCTAGAATGCCTCCGCTCTCACCGACTTCAAATCCATCAAAGTCAGCCATATTTGTTTACATCCACTCGCATTCACTATCGCTTGAATTATTCTTATCACTCGAAATATCCTCACTTGATTTTATTCTCAAAATATTTTAATACTGCATTATAATACAGGACAACACAAAATATCCTTATACTTAAGTTTAGGTGAGTTTATTTGACGAGCGCTGTAAACGGCTTGCTAGATTAGCTGATTTTCGGGAGCGTGGGTGCAGAGGTGTTGTGTCGTCGGCGGTTCGACTGTGTGGAGGTAGATGTGGTGGGTTTGTTTACGTCCCCCGTATAGTGGGTACCACGGGAAAAAAAATGTCTGTCGTCGTCGATGTTGATGTTGTCCTCCTAGACTGTTGGACAGATTTTCACCAAACTTCACACAAACATTTGTTGGGTGAATGCGAATGTCAGTCAAAAAAGAGTTTTTGAATGTGTGCAATAGTTATGATTTTAAATCCAAATTATGGTTTTACCCCCCCCCCCCCCCCCGCCGGCCAATTTATGAGGTCAGTGTTGGATCTGATACTTGATTTTTTACATGTATGATTCTGCCTTGCATTTCTAAGTATCATGTGAGTTGCTTCAAGTCCTTCTTCAGATGCATGACCGACAGGTAGCCTATACATAGAGATTCTATCACTTGACTTCCATGCATTAACATCTTGTGGACTGAGATTGGCATATAGCACCACTCATACACCTGTACGTAGAGGGTAGCAGTTTCTTTGGCTATCATATCTAGTACTATGTCATAGCCTGAATTTAGGGTACGGAGTATAACTGACATATGTTGTATGAGTCTAACATCAACTCCAGTTATTTTGGACACATTTTCAGGATCAGCAAAAAACCTCCTTGCCGTATTTCCATTGTTAGTTGTTCCTGATCCCTGAGCTGGTCTATCAACATTCAGTCCTAATACAGTCTTCAATTCTGTGTAGATCCTCTTCTTCTCGTCATTATAGGTCTTTATTCTGATTCCTTTTCACCATCCACGTTTTTATTTTCATTCGGTGTCCTATATGAAGAATTAATTCCATGGAATTGATGAGGAGATAGTCCATAGGAAAGTGCATTGTTATCTACCTCCTTTTCTTCTATTGCCTTTAAGTTGTTCATGGCCGATGGGTTAGTCCTCGGTTTGCAAAATTTAATATAACATGATGCAGCAGATGGAGTGTGTGTGAGTGCTTGGCAAACCTTTCCATCAACCATGGTTAATACTAACTGATGGTGAACTTCAACGTTGTCAGTCATTGTAGTTATCAGATGTTGTATTGCCTCCTGGAGCTCGCATATCTCCTGCCGTGTATGGTCTGCACTTTCTTTCTTGAAGCTTAGTTTTACAGGACGACAATAAAATCCAAATCTACCGAAAAATGTAGAGATGAGGGAGCTGGATTCTACCAAATAATTTTACTGCAGCTTTTAAGAGACAACCTTACGGGACAAACAAAAGACGAAACAATGTGTGTCTCACTAATGTCACTGTGCAATTCCTGATCAAATTTCATGAAATATAATGCCTGGTTCCCACTCCCATCAATTCCGTATTTTGTTATTAATTCCAAAGCGAGTTTCCTTTGTTCACCTTGAATGTTTTCCATGTGGGAATCATTTTCAGCAGAATATTTGTCAATACAAATATCAATAGCAGTCTGTTGGCCACTAAAAAACGCTTCACTGTGTGATCTAACACATTTTGTAGTGGGATTTCTGCCTCAAACTCTGTAACATTAACACTTTCTGGGTAACATTTTTGCTTTTCACAAAGTACTTGTTCATATGATGGATACATATAGCACTGTTTCTGTCTATGAGCCTCCCTTAAAAAAACATAACTGTCTTTACTCATATCGGTTGTAAGTAGAAAGTTTAGAGCTTCAATTTCTGAAAATGTAGACTCTTTTGTATGGCTGACTTTATTCACTATCTCGGCTGCCTTTGCTGAAGATGAAGTAGCCTGTGCACATATATTTGCGGGATCAACCTTTCCTTCTTGTCGCAATTTCATTTGTGTAGCATAAGCCAATTCCTCAGTTGAAAATTGCTCTCGGAGATGTCTGGTTTTCCTTCGTTTTGTACTTTCACTAGCATTAGCAAATGCAGTTGGAGGTCTTCCCCTTCCACAGTTATTGGAGCTCTCATTGTCATTAGTACTGTCTGAATCACTGCTTTCAATATTTGATATTTCAAGTTTAATTTCTGCTCTAAGACATCTATTATTTTTATTTAGAAAGGTTTTTCTCACACGATAACTTTTTCTCCATTTCTCATTGAACTGATATATTAGTTTGTGTTTGATTATCTGATATAACCTTTGCATGACTGTATGTCTGTTGATGGTTCTGTACTACTTGATTGATAACTTGTCTGACAGTGGTATTTGTTATATTGTTTAAAATAATATTCTGTTACCATGTCCTCTCTCCTGATTGCAGCCATACCTATAGACGAAAAATAAATTACCGTAAGTTAGACTTTCCAAAATCGGTTACGCACACAAATAATAGGTTTTCTATGACATGCAATACATTTTCTTTGTTTTTACCTTTAATTTGTTTGGGTAACTATTTTAAATAATTAAAATATATTTCCGTAGTTTACCGACCAATAATAGCTTTATCGTAATATATTTCACTAATATTTGTTCACATAATAGTCACATTGCATTCATATAGCACCTGGATATCAAAAATTACAACAACAAAGAATGTCTTGATTGTATTTACCGTTCATAAGAGATTAGAT
Organism: Paralithodes platypus; assembly: GCA_032716605.1. NCBI lineage: Eukaryota > Metazoa > Arthropoda > Malacostraca > Decapoda > Lithodidae > Paralithodes > Paralithodes platypus. The sequence continues at coordinate 8,161,708 of CM064525.1, read as the reverse complement.
GCAGGGTGAATACATTTCAGAGTGTTTACATTTAACCCGTGGAGCCCCGGCTAGTTTTGTAATGTTTGATCACCAGAACCCGGCCGGTTTTCAAAAAATTGTTTTATTCCAGAAACAATAGCGTATGGGTTAGGAATGAAGGAAAAACCACGAAAAAACGCTCAAAAAGCTTAAAGAATGGTCCTACAGAGCCCCCGAAAACGTATTTTACAAGAGTAAAAAATTGAAGGCAATTACCCCAAAAAAAACAGGTTATTGCGCGCTCACGCACACGCACGTGGACTTTGAGAGTTTTCAACCATCGGCACGGTTGCGTGGGATACGTACACAGTTCCCATACAAATCTGAGCCCTCTTGAGTGGCTACACCTGAGGTTACGGTCGGCGCAATTAGGGTGACGCGCCAGACGCGTCTCTGGGGCTGTGCGTTACATACATCGCTGACGCGTCAGACGCGTCGCTGGGGCTGTACGGGTTAAGGAACACAGAAAACGGAAGTCTGACAGCTGAGCGGTTGATTTAAAATCCCTTATTCAAGCAGGAGTGAGGTGATCACCAACTAAATGTTGTTTTCTTGTAATACTGTGCGAAGCAGCAACCCTGCTATGTTGCATTAGACGGATAAATACATAAGGTAACTGAAATGATATATTAAATTGTGAGACTCAACAAGATTCCATACAATTTCACCATGTTTGCAAAAATATTTGTATAAAAAGTTCTAGCAATCAGAAATGTCTTTTGAAGTTAAATATACATTATTATTGAGATGCCTTAATCTGCCTTCTTAGAAGGTTCCTGATAATCACATTACAAATCAGTGTGTATCGTAATTATACAGCAATTATGTTGTTATTGTGTTCCCAGCAAATAATACAATATGTGTGATTGATCTTCGTTTTTATAAATATTTTTATAACAAGATAATTGAATACCACAAAAATTTGGTCAATATTTTAAATTTGATTTACGCTCGAGATATGATGGTATCTAACTATTGTGCGGCGTGGCGCCCGGGAGCAGGGCTTTCCCGCCTTCAGACCATTGTGTCAGTGTGTGTATGTGTGTGTGTGTGTGAGGCCTGTCGGGGGCTATCTGGGCTGAGGTTACTGTCTGTTTTTGTTTCTCTCTCTCTCTCAGTGCGAGTGCGAGTGTGTGTGTGTGTGTGTGTGAGTAGGATTTTTTATAATGAAATACTTATACTGTAGGCTCATGATTTGTTGTGTTATATTTATAATAATCGATTGGTCGTGTGCGTTAATATGATTTTGAATTGCAGAGAGAGAGAGAGAGAGAAAGAGAGAGAGAGAGAGAGAGAGAGAGAGAGAGAGAGAGAGAGAGAGAGAGAATGAGCACCACACCCACAACCTAAACACCACGTCAAGTCTTAAACACGAACCATAATATCAAGGAAGCAGGCCCATTAATATATAAACACCCTGCCCAATAGAGAGAGTAGAGGTGACGTCACAAGTACACAGAGGTTTGGGTGGAAAGTGGGTGGTATACAAGGAAGTTGTGGCTGAATGGTAATAACATTCGACTTATAATTTTTCTGACTCTGGTTTGATTCAGTCAGCTTTCTTTGCACCATATATTGATTGTCCTTCAGACTGCATTGTACTCTAAGCATCGAATTTACATGATCGAATCTAAATTTGGCTTGTTGATATATATATATATATATATATATATATATATATAGATGGATGCAAGCTTATTTTACTGATAATTTATGATCGACAACTTTATCCGTCAACATATCTGGGATCTGTTTGTATTGGTGGTAACTAGACTGTAGTTCATGGGCTACATTATAATGTATCCCTAAGAGATTTAACTAAAATTTGTGGTTACAGTTGTTTAGCAGAACTAAAACTCTCAAGAAATATTTAGGACTAGCAGGGGCACCCGGCGTTGCCCGGGTAATCACCATAATCACCATCACTACTACCATAATCACCATCATCAATCACCACTACCACAATCATCACAATACTACTACTACCATAATCACCGGCCTCGATCTCCCTGTGCCTCATTAAACGGCGACCTCGATTTCGGCCGCTAAATGACCTCCGATTTTGGACCTGACCTCATCCGTAACCCCATTTTGGGGGACTGCGAACAACATTCGTTCCATACACCTTTTCGATCGGAGGCCTCCTGCCCCAAACGGCCATTTTGTTAATTTTTTTTTTTTCATTTTGTTTTTTTTCAATTTCGGCCTCGAAACGACCTCCGATCGTGGCCTCGCCCCCTCTATGACCTGACCCAGGTCAATTGACACCTACATGCACAGTTTCAGCTCCCCAGGTCCAAAACTGCGGCCGCCTATTAACACCTTATTAGCGGGCTAGGCGGTTTATTTATATGTACCGCCCAGCGGGGTGTTTTTAGCCAAAATAGGGCTGTTTACGTGATCATTTTCATGCCTAAATAAGACCCAGAGCGTAAAACAAGTATCTATCCCTGAAAGGGCATAAACAGAGCTTTCCAATGACACCATAACGATCCTTTTATGATGGCTAGTTTTCTTGCAACAACCGCGCAACGCGAGTGCAAAAAGCATGTAATTCGGCACTTTCCCCATACAATTCCATATATAGCGAGTGAGAGAGGGAGGGAGGAGGTGGGATTCGTGTCAGTAGGTTCGCCGCGCTGGTCTGGAGCAGTCATACGCTCGCTACTCTCCTGCCACCACTTGTCTCTCTCTCTCAGCAACATTACGTGCTGAAATTGCCACACGACCTATGTCGAGCGCCGCCAGATAGTCCAGATTTATTATACTCGACTTATGTTGCGCGCCGATAGTTAGGGGTTAAGAACACACACACAGACAATCGAAAATATATAGAGATAAAGATAATTATATTCATAAATATATCACAAAATATATTATTCCCGGTGAACATGGTTAATTGGAATAGTTCCTCCTTTACTACATATATTTTCTTTTGATCACATTAGTGAACATAAAACAAAATATCTTACTTCTACAATAAACTGAAACTGAAGCTGAACTAATTTACTGGTGTATTGAAACACAGAACATATATTATTTTAAGCATAACAAAATGTATTCAGGAATTAAGGGAGCCCAGACGGTATTGTGCAGCTTAATTTAGTGGTTCGGCTCAATGGTTTAAGGAGGAGGTTTAGTTTGCTCTCTAAACCTCCATCAAATTTTAAAAAAAAAACACAAGATCCCACTTCGATATAAATTTGTACATTTTTCAGTAGAAAAATGTCCTGGCCGAAGGCCGTTTCTTCTTCAAATACAGGCTCGCTATCGCTCGCCATGAAAGAAATCGACCCCTAAATGGCACGAAAGGTCTTAATATTGGCAAATAAATGGGGCAAAAGGTCTGAAAATCGCCAAACTAATGGGGCGAATGTCTTGAAATCTCATAAATACCGGTAATAAGGCTAAACATGAGGGAGGAGCAGGACTCGAAAAACCAACTACCTCCCCTTAACTTGAATGGCTATTTACATATAACAATATTCGTACGCCCTCCCCCAACTCTTGTGGGTGACTGTCTAAGAGAAGGCTGGATAGGGAGGTGGTACATGAAGGGTTGGTAAATACAATCTTTTCTGGCTTATCATCTCTTATTGGGGGCTCAGGTTACTACTGGGAGGAACTGGGGGAGGAAGATAATTGATGTGGAAGAGAGGGCGGAGAGGAGATAATTGATGTGGAAGAGAGGTAGGAGAGAGGAGATAATTGATGTGGAAGAGGGCGGAGAGGAGATAATTGATGTGGAAGAGAGGTGGAGGGAATTTAAGTGGGAGATAGGTAGAGACAAAATTAGGTGGGGGGGAGAAGAGGAGATAATTGATGTGGAAGAGAGGTAGGAGAGAGGAGATAATTGATGTGGAAGAGAGGGAGGTGAGGAGATAATTGATGTGGAAGAGAGGTAGGAGAGAGGTGATAATTGATGTGGAAGAGAGGGAGGTGAGGAGATAATTGATGTGGAAGAGAGGGAGGAGAGGAGATAATTGATGTGGAAGAGAGGGTGGAGAGGAGATAATTGATGTGGAAGAGAGGGTGGAGAGGAGATAATTGATGTGGAAGAGGGAGGAGAGGAGATAATTGATGTGGAAGAGAGAGAGAAGAGATAATTGATGTGGAAGAGAGGGAGGAGAGGAGATAATTGATGTGGAACAGAGGGAGGAGAGGAGATAATTGATGTGGAAGAGAAAGAGGAGAGGAGATAATTGATGTGGAAGAGAGGGAGGAGATAATTGATGTGGAAGAGAGGGAGAGGAGATAATTGGTGTGGAAGAGAGGGAGGAGAGGATATAATTGATGTGGAAGAGAAAGAGAAGAGGAGATAATTGATGTGGAAGAGAGAGGAGATAATTGATGTGGAAGAGAGGGTGGAGATGAGATAACTGATGTGGAAGAGAGGGCGGAGAGGAGATAATTGATGTGGAAGAGAGGGAGGAGAGGAGATAATTGATGTGGAAGAGAGGGTGGAGATGAGATAATTGATGTGGAAGAGAGGGAGGAGAGGAGATAATTGATGTGGAAGAGAGGGAGGAGAAGAGATAATTGATGTGGAAGAGAGGGAGAGGAGATAATTGATGTGGAAGAGAGGTGGAGGAAATTTAAGTGGGAGAGTGGTAGAGAAAACTGAGGTGGGGGGGGGGGGGCGAGGAGGAGATGAGATAGGCTACTTGATGTGGAAGAAAAAGAGGAGAGAAGTGATATAGAAGAGAGAGAAAGAGAGAGAGCGATAATAGGGAGTGGGGTGGAGTTAGGGTGGATGAGAGACAAATGATAGAGGGAGCTAGACCTGAGGTAGAAGACCATTGTAGTGAGGTGGGAAAGAGATAGAGAAAGCTGAGGTGGGGGAGAGGTAGAGAACTGTGGTGGGGGAGAGGTAGAGAGAATTAAGGTAAAAGAGAGGTAGAGAGAACTGAGGTGAAAAGAGAGGTAGATAAATGGAAATCCGAATACACTCCATGGGTAGAGAACTGAGGTGGAGAGAAGATGGTTGAAAATATAAGAGAAAGTGAGGAGGGTAGTATAGCATAATTTTAATTGTATAATGTATACGTGTGTGTGTGTGTGTGTGTGTGTGTGTGTGTGTGTGTGTGTGTGTGTGTGTGTGTGTGTGTGTGTGTGTGTGTGTGTGTGTGTGTGTGTGTTTTATGTATGTTTATAAAAAAAAAGTCGTGCTAAAAACTGGTGTGATGTTCTGATAGCCAAAGTAAACAAAACCACATCTCCCAAACCAGTCCTGCGAGCCCCAAGTCTGCACAGAGCTGCCCAAACAAGAGACGCCTATCATCCTCTCCGGGGGCTGGGGAAGTCGTCAGGGGAGGGGGAGGGGGGGGGGGGTCGTAAACTTGTCTTGGGGCCTGTCAGAGTTACCACGATTAGCGCAGTAATGTACATAATGTACTGTACTGTACACTTGCGCAGACACAGATAAGTATTCACACACACACACACACACACACACACACACACACACACACACACACACACACACACACACAGCCCGTAGCCTAGTAGGTAGAGCTCTCGTCTCACACACGAGGGGTCGGGGGTTCAATCCCCGGCCGGGCGGAGACAAATTGGGCTTGTCTCCTTTCATGTGTTAGCCTCAGTTCACCTAGCTGTAAATAGGTACCTGGAATAAGTGGACGACGTTGTGACGTCCCATCTGGGGTTGGCAAAAATGGTACAAGGCGAGATGGGTATCATATGGTTCACCTAAGCTGATGGCTACCTAAACCTTCGGGCGAGACGGTACCGTCTATAGTGAGAATGGTACCATACAGATCCACCCTAAGCCTTCGTTTCCGATGTCGCCAATTGGCTAAAAATACAGACTACACACACATCCACAGCCATTCCAACGATACATATAACACCTACACATATAGGAGGCGGGAAATAACGAGCATGCTCACTCCCGCAATACAACTAGAGTAAGTACACACACACACACACACACGATGAAAGGCAATAGTACAATCACACACATATACTCAGAAAGGTCTTAAAATCGACAAACAAATGGGTCTAGCGTCTTAATATCTCAAAACTACTGGAGCTAAACATGAGGTAGAAGGGGCTCCAGATAAAGCAAATACCTCTCCTTAAGACAAATGAAACGTAGTACATATACTGCATGTGCCTAACTATTTGCAGTTACTTGACAGACAGGAAGAAGTACGGGAGCGATCTGATGTGGATGAGCTGGAGTGTGTAGAGAAGAACCTTGAGGTGGCTCGGTCATGTGGAACGTATGGAGAGTGAGGTAATGAGTGGATGAGAGTTACGTGGACAGGCAGAGATGGAGAGGCTGTCTATGAATGAGATGGAAGGATATATATAGGAGTGTGTGTGTGTGTGAACTTGCACTTGGTCCCTTTAAGCTAGAAACTACATAAAGCTGACTATAATAATATGAGAGTACCATTTTCACCTGCGTCAAAGATGAAGGCCTATTAATGGTCGAATGTGTTGTTGTTGTTCTTCCTTTTCTTCTTGTTGCAGATCAGAGGTGGGTTGTGGATAAGATGAAAGTGATTTATGACCGGTTTTTACTATTTGATGTGTAATAAACTGGTGATGCTGTCCTCAGTGATGTAATCTTCAATAAGTGTCCCGTATGCAGAGTGGAATTCTGTATTTAACATAAATTCAAAACAAGTTACTTGGGCGACTAAATTAAATTACTCCACCCCAATGCATTTAATTAAATTACTCCACTCCAATGCATTTAATTAACGGGGCAGGAGTTATTTTTTAGTCTATATATTCATTAATTCATATATATTTTTTTTTAGTTTCCTGGCTAGACCACCATCAAGTTTAAAAAAAAAAAAAAAAAAAAAACCCTAGACCCCCTTCAAGATAAGTTTGTAGTTTTTGGTAGAAAAATGTCCCGGCCGAAGGCCGCTTCCTTTTAAAATTACAGGCTCGCTGTCACCCGCCAGGAAGAAATCGTCACCTAAATAGCACGAAAGGTCTTAAAATTGACAACGAAATGGGGAGAATGGTGTTAAAATCGCCAAACTAACGTGGCAATCGTCTTAAAAATTCAAAACTAATGGGGTTAAACACGAGGGAGAAGGGGGTCCCCAAAAAACAACCACCTCCCCCTTAAGGCCTGTGAAATTAGTGACGGTAACCCTTACAACATTATGACGCATTTTTACACTTTAACCCCTTGAGCATGTTGACGTAGTTGTCATCATATTCTGGCTACCATTAGACGATTTTCTTTAGTTTATAATGATCTACCTCCAGAACTCAAGGGGTAAATGTGATCTCAATAAACTCACCAAATAACACCGGTCCTTCTTAAGCTGCATAAAAGCGTCTAAATTTATCCAGGTTCAAAGGTAAAACAGTGTCATCGTGCTGAAGTGGTTAATCTAGCTAATATTAGACTTTCTTGTATATAGCTTAGGAAGAATGTGTGGACATTACAAAGGAGTACAAAGGAAATCAAGCAACAACATATCTAGTGACCCTTCTAGGCTGCTTGTCCTCCAAAACACTGAGGATCAAGTGTCCAAACAGTGGTTTAGAGTGGGTAAGGGAACATTGGAAAGTGAACTACTGCCCTGCCACTAACGTGGCAGGACTAGGAAGTTAGTAGGGGACATATGGGTTAGTAACCGAGGGGAGGATAAAATAAAGTTATTAATTTACAAACGCAGTCAGTCGCGGGTTTGATGCGAGATATTTGTTTAGGCGGAATTTAAATGAATCAACGGTGCTGCAGTCTATAACGTCTCGGGGAAGCCCATTCCACAAGTTGACAACTCGATTGAAGAAGAAATTCTTAGATTCGTGTGAGTTAAAAGATTTACCAATAATTTTGCAACCGTTTCCCCGCGTGTAATTAGATTGGTCGATAGTGAAGTACTTACTACAGTTCATATTGTCGATGCCTTTGATGATTTTGAACACTTGAATTAAGTCACCTCTTAATCTGCGCTGGGTTAAAGGAAATAGATTTAATTCTCTAAGACGCTCTTCGTATGGTTTGTTCTTTAGGCTAGGTATCATTTTGGTAACTCTACGTTGAACTCGTTCTAGCTTGTTTATGTCTTTTTGGTAATAAGGGCACCAGCATTGAACGCAGTATTCCAGAAGAGGGCGGACTAAGGAATTGTAAAGGGTTAGGATTACGTCTTTGGATTTATGCTCAAATGATCTGCCTATAAATCCAATTATTTTGTTTGCCTTCTTAACAACTTCTGAACATTGTTGACTCGGTTTTAGGTTACTCGATACTGTTACTCCCAGATCGGTTTCTCTGTTTACATTCTTAAGCTGAGTGCCATTCATCGAATAGTTTGCTTTCTCATTTAGGTATCCGATATGTAGTACTTTACATTTATCCGCATTGAAACTCATTTGCCAAATTTGGGCCCAATGTGACAATTTATCTAGATTGTGTTGCATATCGTCAACTTGATCTTTTGAGAGTACGCTATTTGCAATTTTTGTATCGTCAGCAAATTTTGAGATTGTACAGGTGAGACCCTCATCTATGTCGTTGATGTAAATTAGAAAGAGAATTGGTCCTAGTACCGATCCCTGGGGTACCCCGCTACTTACATTGGTCCATTTAGATGCCTTACCGTTTATGACTACCCTTTGCTTTCTGTCGCTGAGCCAATTTTCTATCCATTTCAACACACCGTCTTGTATTCCATGCGCTTTTAGTTTTAGCAGTAAACGTTTGTGGGGAACTTTGTCAAAGGCCTTTTGAAAATCAAGGTATATAATATCTTACGAGGGTATAAAGACTACCTCAATCAACCCTTTGACTTCCATATACCCTTCCTAATCTGAATAAAGTCGTCTAATAATAGCCAGAAAACAGACAAGAAATGCGGCATCGTATCTTGTAGGGGTCAACCAACATTTAGCTGACAAGTCGGTTATATTTCAGCTGACGGGGTAAATTGCATTCCTTAGCAGTTATCGATACTTAACCCATTCTATACCGGTGCCTTTCTTTTAACTTTATTCTGTGCTACTATTAGACGATTATATTCAGTTTATAAAGGTCTCCAACAATTTATAGGCTTTGAACTATCACACTTAATCCATCTTAAGCTGCACAAAATCGGCTAAATAGAGCTAGAATAAAAATTAAAGAGACGTCGTCGGTACAGAAGGGGTTAATGGAAACCTAATAAACTCCTATGTCTCTGCGTCATATTAATGGTATTTTTTTTCATAACTAACCTCATATATCATTACAAGTCTTCATAATCTATTTTTTATTAATTTCACCTCAACACCAAACACCTCCAATGAAATTAATGAAAGCATATATGTGATCCACCGGGATTCGAACCTGGGTTATCACACAAAGATGTTTAAACACTCTAATCATTACACCACCAAAGGGGAGGTAGTCGCTTTTTTTGGACCCCTTCTCCCTCATGCTTAGCCCCATTAGTTTTGAAATTTTCAAAGACGTTCGGCCCATTAGTTTGGCAATTTTAGCACCTTTCGCCCTACTTCGTTATAAATTTTAAGACCTTTCGTGCCATTTAGGTGTTGATTTTTTCCTGGCGAGCGATAGCGAGCCTGTAATTTTAAGAGGAACCGGCCTTAGGCCGGGAAATTTTTCTACCGAAAAGTGTACAAATATATTTTGAAGGGAGGTCTAGGGAGTGTGTTTCTAAACTTGATGGAGGTCTAGGGAGTGTGTTTCTAAGCTTGATGGAGGTCTAGGGAGTGTGTTTCTAAGCTTGATGGAGGTCTAGGGAGTGTGTTTCTAAACTTGATGGAGGTCTAGGGAGTGTGTTTCTAAACTTGATGGAGGTCTAGGGAGTGTGTTTCTAAACTTGATGGAGGTCTAGGGAGTGTGTTTCTAAACTTGATGGAGGTCTAGGGAGTGTGTTTCTAAACTTGATGGAGGTCTAGGGAGTGTGTTTCTAAACTTGATGGAGGTCTAGGGAGTGTGTTTCTAAACTTGATGGAGGTCTAGGGAGTGTGTTTCTAAACTTGATAGAGGTCTAGGGAGTGTGCTTCTAAACTTGATGGAGGTCTAGGGAGTGTGTTTCTAAACTTGATGGAGGTCTAGGGAGTGTGTTTCTAAACTTGATGGAGGTCTAGGGAGTGTGTTTCTAAACTTGATGGAGGTCTAGGGAGTGTGTTTCTAAACTTGATGGAGGTCTAGGGAGTGTGTTTCTAAACTTGATGGAGGTCTAGGGAGTGTGTTTCTAAACTTGATGGAGGTCTAGGGAGTGTGTTTCTAAACTTGATGGAGGTCTAGGGAGTGTGTTTCTAAACTTGATGGAGGTCTAGGGAGTGTGTTTCTAAACTTGATGGAGGTCTAGGGAGTGTGTTTCTAAACTTGATGGAGGTCTAGGGAGTGTGTTTCTAAACTTGATGGAGGTCTAGGGAGTGTGTTTCTAAACTTGATGGAGGTCTAGGGAGTGTGTTTCTAAACTTGATGGAGGTCTAGGGAGTGTGTTTCTAAACTTGATGGAGGTCTAGGGAGTGTGTTTCTAAACTTGATGGAGGTCTAGGGAGTGTGTTTCTAAACTTGATGGAGGTCTAGGGAGTGTGTTTCTAAGCTTGATGGAGGTCTAGGGAGTGTGTTTCTAAGCTTGATGGAGGTCTAGGGAGTGTTTCTAAGCTTGATGGAGGTCTAGGGAGTGTGTTTCTAAGCTTGATGGAGGTCTAGGGAGTGTGTTTCTAAGCTTGATGGAGGTCTAGGGAGTGTGTTTCTAAGCTTGATGGAGGTCTAGGGAGTGTGTTTCTAAGCTTGATGGAGGTCTAGGGAGTGTGTTTCTAAGCTTGATGGAGGTCTAGGGAGTGTGTTTCTAAACTTGATGGAGGTCTAGGGAGTGTGTTTCTAAACTTGATGGAGGTCTAGGGAGTGTGTTTCTAAGCTTGATGGAGGTCTAGGGAGTGTGTTTCTAAACTTGATGGAGGTCTAGGGAGTGTGTTTCTAAGCTTGATGGAGGTCTAGGGAGTGTGTTTCTAAGCTTGATGGAGGTCTAGGGAGTGTGTTTCTAAGCTTGATGGAGGTCTAGGGAGTGTGTTTCTAAGCTTGATGGAGGTCTAGGGAGTGTGTTTCTAAACTTGATGGAGGTCTAGGGAGTGTGTTTCTAAACTTGATGGAGGTCTAGGGAGTGTGTTTCTAAGCCTGATGGAGGTCTAGGGAGTGTGTTTCTAAACTTGATGGAGGTCTAGGGAGTGTGTTTCTAAACTTGATGGAGGTCTAGGGAGTGTGTTTCTAAACTTGATGGAGGTCTAGGGAGTGTGTTTCTAAACTTGATGGAGGTCTAGGGAGTGTGTTTCTAAACTTGATGGAGGTCTAGGGAGTGTGTTTCTAAACTTGATGGAGGTCTAGGGAGTGTGTTTCTAAACTTGATGGAGGTCTAGGGAGTGTGTTTCTAAACTTGATGGAGGTCTAGGGAGTGTGTTTCTAAACTTGATGGAGGTCTAGGGAGTGTGTTTCTAAACTTGATGGAGGTCTAGGGAGTGTGTTTCTAAGCTTGATGGAGGTCTAGGGAGTGTGTTTCTAAGCTTGATGGAGGTCTAGGGAGTGTGTTTCTAAGCTTGATGGAGGTCTAGGGAGTGTGTTTCTAAGCTTGATGGAGGTCTAGGGAGTGTTTCTAAGCTTGATGGAGGTCTAGGGAGTGTGTTTCTAAGCTTGATGGAGGTCTAGGGAGTGTGTTTCTAAGCTTGAGGGAGGTCTAGGGAATGTGTTTCTAAACTTGATGGAGGTCTAGGGAGTGTGTTTCTAAGCTTGATGGAGGTCTAGGGAGTGTGTTTCTAAGCTTGATGGAGGTCTAGGGAGTGTGTTTCTAAGCTTGATGGAGGTCTAGGGAGTGTGTTTCTAAACTTGATGGAGGTCTAGGGAGTGTGTTTCTAAACTTGATGGAGGTCTAGGGAGTGTGTTTCTAAACTTGATGGAGGTCTAGGGAGTGTGTTTCTAAACTTGATGGAGGTCTAGGGAGTGTTTCTAAACTTGGTGGAGGTCTAGGGAGTGTGTTTATAAAGCTTGATGGAGGTCTAGGGAGTGTGTTTCTAAGCTTGATGGAGGTCTAGGGAGTGTGTTTCTAAACTTGATGGAGGTCTAGGGAGTGTGTTTCTAAGCTTGATGGAGGTCTAGGGAGTGTGTTTCTAAGCTTGATGGAGGTCTAGGGAGTGTGTTTCTAAGCTTGATGGAGGTCTAGGGAGTGTGTTTCTAAACTTGATGGAGGTCTAGGGAGTGTGTTTCTAAGCTTGATGGAGGTCTAGGGAGTGTGTTTCTAAGCTTGATGGAGGTCTAGGGAGTGTGTTTCTAAGCTTGATGGAGGTCTAGGGAGTGTGTTTCTAAACTTGATGGAGGTCTAGGGAGTGTGTTTCTAAGCTTGATGGAGGTCTAGGGAGTGTGTTTCTAAGCTTGATGGAGGTCTAGGGAGTGTGTTTCTAAGCTTGATGGAGGTCTAGGGAGTGTGTTTCTAAGCTTGATGGAGGTCTAGGGAGTGTGTTTCTAAGCTTGATGGAGGTCTAGGGAGGAAACTAAATATCTATGAATAAATGAATGAGTAGACCAAAAACCAGCCACTAGCCCCTTTAACCCCTTGAGAATTATGACGCGTGTTGGTACTTTATTCTGGCTACCATTAGACGATATTATACAGTTTAGGAAGGCTCTCTGGGAATCCAAAGGGTGACAACTATCTCAATTAACTCTCTAAATCTCACAAGTTCTTCCTAAGCTGTATAATATTGTCTAATGATAGCCAGAATACCCTTAAAAATACGTCATGATCTTCAATGGGTTAATGTTTACCATCAGCTGGACCCCCCCCCCCCCCCCCCCCCCCCACCCACACACACACACACACACACACACACTATAACTGTAGTTTAGTCAGACATAGTTTATACAAAGATATCTTTTTCATTGTATTCTGGATACTATTAGACGATTTTATTCAGCTTAAAAAGGGCCTCCAGCACCTAACAGGCTTCGAACTATCTCACTTAACCCTTTTTACTACCACACATCCTAAAGCCGGTATCACACGAGCGCTTTTTCTCAACATTTCTCCTCAACAATGGTTTAGCAGCTCATGATATCGACTTATTAAAACATTGTAACCTAAATTATTCGATAGTCAATCTAGTTTCCGATACCAGTGTAAGAGATCCCAGAAATGTTGCCAGAAAATTGTTGACCCTCGAATGTTGATGATAAAAGCTATTGTATGATACCGGCTTAAAGGGAGTTTTTTAGTTTGCTCCGTAGACCTCCATCAAGATTAAACAAATTATCTCCAAGACCTCCTTTCGGCGATAAAATCGAAACCTAAATGTCACAAAAGGTCTTAAAATTGACATAAATGGGGGCAAAAGGTCTTAAAATCGCCAAATTAATTAATGGGGCGAACGTTTTATTGCATGCACACATATTACACACATAAATTCATATCGCAAGCGCGC
>CM064525.1:8080765-8143265 GCA_032716605.1 Paralithodes platypus | reverse complement strand
AGAAAGGGGACCGGAAAAGCGACCCATCTCCCCTTAAAAGGTTACAAACTATCTCAATGAACCTTTTGAGCTACCACTAATTATAGCTAGAATAGTCTCAAAACACACCAACCGCACTGAAAGAGTCAATATAGGTTTTATCATTCAAAATAATCAACGTGTACGTGACAATATCTACAGTACGGTGGCGCTAATAAGTCGTGTCTCAGCTATCATTACGTTTGGCTCTCTCTGTGCTGTATTAATCTATGTCAAATGTTGGATAGGGTGGGAAAGTGTAGGAATATGTTTGTAGGTGTCACTCGCAACGAATAAATCAAGTTTTAGATATTGCTGATACCAATTATTGATCAAAATTTACTTGGTGCCAAGAATTCACTTATTTGGCCGACTGTACATCCGTGCCGAGCCACAAAGATATCCGCTGATGTCATGGAGTATAATAATAATTATCTCTCTTTTTCTATTTCTCACTCTGTCTGTCTGTCTGTCTGTAATGTCTCTCTCTCTCTCTCTCTCTCTCTCTCTCTTATAAACAACTAAAACAGACAATTTATAGTTTCATGTTATTGTTATTGTAATGAGTTTAACGCCAATATTTGCTAGTTTAGTTACAGTATCTACTATAGTTGGTTGTATTTCAACTGACGGCAAATTGAATCCCTTAGCGACTTCTGGACACTAAATGGAAAAATATGAATCTACTGAGTCTCTCCGTCGTAACCCCTTCTGTACCGGTGATGTACTTTTCATTATATTCTGGCAACTATTAGACGACTTTGTTTAGCTTAGGAAGGACGTCTACTCAATAAAAAGCTTCATTCTGCCTCAATTCATCTTTTTAGCTACCATATATCCTTCCGAAGCTTCATAAAATCGTCTAAATGTAGCTGAAATCAAATAACATATACGTCGCCGGTACAGACGGGGGTAATAATGCCAAGTTTTCATAATCAACAACATATTTCGCTACAAAATCTACGTAACAGCCGAGTAACCCAGATAGTAACGTGACACTATACCGTCAGCTGGAAACACTATACCGTCAGCTGGAAACACTATACCGTCAGCTGGAAACACTAGACTTTAGCGAGCTCAAGCCGAAATTCCTTCCTAAACTAATGGTGACCGGACAACTCAACCAGTAGACCATTTGAACCAGTAGCTCTCAACCAGTGTTAACTCAACCAATACTGTTAGGCTAGGTTAGGTTAGGTCAAGTTAAGTTAGGTCTTTAAATTGGCACTGGTTTGGTTGGCTCAAGTTAATATGGCATTGGTTGAGATCTACTGGTTGAGGGGGGAAGGTTCATATTTTGGTCGATTTGTTCATTTATGATTTTGTTTTTTGTTTTGTTTTTAGTTACCTCCCTAGACCTCCATCACACTTATAATAACAACCCAAGGATTCCCCTTCAGGATATATTTGTACATTTTTCGGTAGAAAAATGTCCTGGCCTAAGGCCGGTAACTCCTGAATTAAAGGCTCGCTCTCGCTCGCCAGGAAAAAATGGACACCTAAATGACACGATTTTTTTTAATATTGACACAGAAAAGGGGCGGAAGGTCTTAAAATCGCCAAACTAATGAGCCAAACGTCAACAAATATTAAAACTAATGGGGCTAAACATGAGGAACAAGGGGGGGATCAGAAAAATGACCCATCTCCTAGTTAAAATGGTCTACTGGTTGAGTCGTCCGCCCTCTCTGTCTTCAACGTTGGCATCAATTGACCACTTGCGAGTTTCAGGCTATAAGGAAGTTAGTGCCGCAAACATCGAAATTAAACAGAAATGCAATAGTAATGTAGGTTTCTGATGGATAGAAAGTATGTTGAATTGGGTTTTATGAATTTATAAATGGACTACAATCGTATTTTAGCTGATAATTCTGCTAAATTTCGATGTCTACAACTCCAACTTCCTTATAGAACGAAACTCGCAAGTGGTCAATTACCGGTATGCCATTACTAAACATTTATCTTACAAATAATGAACCGTTCACTATAAGTTGGTCCTAATAATTCTCCAACATGGTAACCAATTAATGTCCAGATCACTGACTCCCAAACCAATTACACGCCTCTACTAATGGCTCCTCAGATGTGGGGGTGTATATTATTGTGTAGTAGAATGTTATCATATGCTAGCCATTAAGGGGAGATGGGTCGCTTTTTCTGATCCCCCTTCTTTCTCATATTTAGCCCCATTTGTTTTGAGATTATAAGACGTTCGGCCCATTAGTTTGACGATTTTAACACCTTTAACCCCATTTCATTGTCAATTTTAAGACCTTTCGTGCCATTTAGGTGTCTATTTTTTCCTGGCGAGCAAAAGCGAGCCTGTAATTTTAAGAGGAACCGGCCTTCGGCCAGAACATTTTTCTACCGAAAATATACACATTTATCTTGAAGGGGGGTCTAGGTTTTTTTTTTTTTTAAAGCTTGATGAAGGTCTGGCGAGGAAACTAAATATTAAATGAATATATAAATTAAATAGACCACAAAATAGCCACTATCCCCTTAAGGAAGTAGAGTTTAATTATTAGTTTATTCATTTAGTATTGTTTTTGTTCCTTCTCTAGACCTCCATCAAGCTTATTATATTATCCTCAAGATCACCCTTCGAGATAAATTTTCACATTTTTCGATTCGTCAAAAATTGCAGGCTTGCTATCGATCGCCAGGAAAATATCGACACCTAAATGGTACATAAGGTCTTGATATTTATAAAGAAATGGGACGAAAGGTCTTAAAATTGACCACCTAATGGGGCGAGCGTCTTAAATTTTCAAAACTAATGAAGCTCTAACTATGAGGGAGAAGGGGGTTCAGAAAAAGTAACTACCTCCTCCATTAAACCATAAACTCTGTCTCCTTGATCCAAAGTGGGATTTATATTGTCCATTTTAGTACAATTGTATTAAATGTATTTAATAAATCGTAAATATTATCAATACGTACAGTATATCCAATGCCCTTTAAAATAGTAATCATATATTCATTTTGGTACTAATAGATGTTTTCATATGCTAATCCTTCACCAGTGATGTCCTATTTCAGGGTCTATTGTAAAGTTTTCTTGATAAATATTCATGTATTATGTCACCAATCAATCAAATTGTATAAACACACACACACGCACACACGGATCGGGTTGGTCTAGTGGTCTAAGGTGCCACGCACTAATCGCCCAGGATAGGTTAGGGATTCGAGTCCTCCAGAATTCGAGTTTTTTTTCTCGACTATCCAGATGGAGAAGGATTGTAGCGTGGTCCCTCACTAGCCAAGCTGCTCAAGCATCAGCTTGTTTTACCCTACAAATCGTTCTACCAGTGCAGCTGCGTATGTACTATGGTCGGAACTCAGGTACGTCAAGGTCGCACGTAACCTCGTACTTAAGGTATTATACTCAACCTAGGTTAAGACAAACTGTACATTTTCAGCCTCATAGTTGCAAGTGAACAATAAACCAACAATTATTATACTATCACACACACACACATACTAAACACACACACACACACATACCAACACACACCCCAGACAATCGGGCCACCCAGAACACGACAGGATGACAGGCTACTGCTGTCTTGTGCTGGAATGTTGAAACTTATCACTACTACCAACATTACTACTACTACTACTACTACTATTACGACCACTAACACTACTGCCACTACTATTACTACCACTACTACTACCACCCCATCACAACTACTACCACTATCATCATTACTACTACCACTACCACCATTACAACTACCTACCACTACCACTATTACTACCACTACCTCTACTACAACAGGGAAAAACTAATAATGAAATAAATAAGCTAAGGCATCAACAATAAAATACAACCAACAATGCTCTTAACAAACACCATCACCAAAGCAACAAATAAATCTCTTAAAAACAACACCATTGCAAATAACAACCACAACTACTACAATCACAACAACTACTACCATCACAACAACTACTACCATCACAACAACTACTACCCCATCACAACAACAACCACAACTACTACCATCACAACAAAAATAACAACCACAACTACTATACCATCACAACATCAAGAAACACTACTACTACCATCACAATCACCACAACTACTACCATCACAACAAGACTAACAACCACAACTACTACCATCACAACCACCACCACCACAACAACCACAACTACTACCATCACAACCACCACAACAACCACAACAACTACCACCACATCCCCTTAAAATAAAAATACCCCTCCGCTATTTATTCCAACACTCACTAGCGGTAAACATCCTAATTGAGCCATTATTTAGCGGCTAGAATTCCCCCATAATTAATTTGCATACTAAAACGGGTCATTATGGCTATTATTAACAAAATAAAGGCAATACCTACGACGCTAATCCACAAATTCCCATTGAATATATTTAAGGGGGAGGTGGGTCGTTTTTCTTGGCCCCCTTCTTCCTCATGTTTAGCCTCGTTAGTTTTCAGATTTTATGAGGTTCGACCCATTAGTTTGGCGATTTTAGGACTTTTCGCCCCATTTCTTTGTCAATATTAAGACTTCGTGTCATTTAGGTGTCGATTTCTTCCTGGCGAGCGATAGCGAGCCTGTAATTTAAAAAGGAACCGGCCTTCGGCCGGCAAATTTTTCTGTCGAAAAATTTACAAATATATCTTGAAGGAGGGTCTTGGGGTGTTCTCTTCAAGCTTGATGGAGGTCTAGGGAGGAAACTAACAATACAAACATGAATATATATATATATATATATATATATATATATATATATTATATATATAAATGATGAAATAAATAGGCTTATCCCCCCTTTAAATCCCCGGCCACAATGCCATAAATATTCATAGGTACCGGTCGAGCACTTGAGGTAGGCGCCGTATGTAGGTATATATGTAGCATTAATTCAGCATTCACGACACATAAACACCCTAAACCGACATCTATCTATCTATCTATCTATTTGCTCAGGCCCATTCCCCATTTCATTTATTTATTTATTTATTTATTTATTTATTTTTACTTGGGGCGGCCGACTCGACAGCCCGAATAGGGAAAAATAAAAACACAAAAACAAACAATGAACACACACAAACAAAAACAAATTCACACACATCTAGGTCAGCCAGGAGAAGACCCAGAGACCAGGGATCGCCAAGGTCACTCAACAATCCGACATAATCACTTATTTATTCATAGACAAATTATACATTATCTGTTTCTAGATACGATGACACATTTCTGTTTTCTGGCTGTTATTAGACGAATTTATCCTGATTAGGAAGGGTATATGAGTCAGAGGGTTGACTGAGATAGTCTTCACCCTTAACATTTCTACCGCTCCTTCCTAAGCTGTATAACATCTGGCTCAATAATAGCCAGAATATACTGCCAAAACGCGCCATAATCTATATTATGTTTAAATTACTGCAATATCCTACCTTTGCTTAACTGATCATTATAATTACTGCAATATCCTACCTTTGCTTAACTGATCATTATAATTACTGCAATATCCTACCTTTGCTTAACTGATCATTATAATTACTGCAATATCCTACCTTTGCTTAACTGATCATTATAATTACTGCAATATCCTACCTTTGCTTAACTGATCATTATAATTACTGCAATATCCTACCTTTGCTTAACTGATCATTATAATTACTGCAATATCCTACCTTTGCTTAACTGATCATTATAATTACTGCAATATCCTACCTTTGCTTAACTGATCATTATAATTACTGCAATATCCTACCTTTGCTTAACTGATCATTATAATTACTGCAATATCCTACCTTTGCTTAACTGATCATTATAATTACTGCAATATCCTACCTTTGCTTAACTGATCATTATAATTACTGCAATATCCTACCTTTGCTTAACTGATCATTATAATTACTGCAATATCCTACCTTTGCTTAACTGATCATTATAATTACTGCAATATCCTACCTTTGCTTAACTGATCATTATAATTACTGCAATATCCTACCTTTGCTTAACTGATCATTATAATTACTGCAATATCCTACCTTTGCTTAACTGATCATTATAATTACTGCAATATCCTACCTTTGCTTAACTGATCATTATAATTTTATTAACAGTCTTTACTGTACACCGATATATTTGTACAGACCCATTCTAAAGTCATTACAAACCAACACAACTCAAAGTTCAGCTTAAGAGGAGATTTTTACTTATTTGTTGATTTACTTAGTGTTATTATTATTATAATTTTGATTAGTTTGCTCTCTAAACCTCCACCAATCTTAAAACTATACAACTAAGACTCCCCTTCGAGATAAATATGTGCATTTGTTCCTACTAAAATGCAGGCTCGCTGTCGCTTGCCAGGAAAAACTCGACAAATAGATGGCACAAAAGGTCGTAGAATCCCCCCACCCCCCCTTTAACTACAGTATATTCTGATATTTAAGTTTGTAAGCAGTAAAATGGCTTTATCCCAACTTGGAAGCTGGAAAATAGTATGCGATTGCGAGATTTTGGAATGTTATTTGTTATGCAGCCTTATATTCATCTGACCAATTAACGATTTTATAATAAATTATTCTTGTAATTAATTCAATATTGTGTTACTTCCATACAGAAAATCCAGACGCAGGTCTGGACTACCACCATTACCACCACACTAGTATTCAAAAAGCGGCTACAAGGGTCTTAAACTACCATCACTACCATACCACCATTACCACCACACTAGTAGTCCAGGGGTCCTAAACTACCATCACTACCACCATTACCACCACATTAGTAGTCCAGGGGTCCTAAACTACCATCACTACCACCATTACCACCACATTAGTAGTCCAGGGGTCCTAAACTACCACCACTACCACCATTACCACCACATTAGTAGTCCAGGGGTCCTAAACTACCACCATTACCACCACACTAGTAGTCCAGGGGTCCTAAACTACCATCACTACCACCACTACCACCACACTAGTAGTCCAGGGGTCCTAAACTACCATCACTACCACCACTACCACCACATTAGTAGTCCAGGGGTCCTAAACTACCACCACTACCACCATTACCACCACATTAGTAGTCCAGGGGTCCTAAACTACCATCACTACCACCACATTAGTAGTCCAGGGGTCCTAAACTACCATCACTACCACCACTACCACCACATTAGTAGTCCAGGGGTCCTAAACTACCATCACTACCACCACTACCACCACATTAGTAGTCCAGGGGTCCTAAACTACCACCATTACCACCACATTAGTAGTCCAGGGGTCCTAAACTACCACCACTACCACCATTACCACCACACTAGTAGTCCAGGGGTCCTAAACTACCACCACTACCACCACATTAGTAGTCCAGGGGTCCTAAACTACCACCACTACCACCACATTAGTAGTCCAGGGGTCCTAAACTACCACCACTACCACCATTACCACCACACTAGTAGTCCAGGGGTCCTAAACTACCATCACTACCACCATTACCACCACACTAGTAGTCCAGGGGTCCTAAACTACCACCACTACCACCACACTAGTAGTCCAGGGGTCCTAAACTACCATCACTACCACCATTACCACCACACTAGTAGTCCAGGGGTCCTAAACTACCATCACTACCACCACATTAGTAGTCCAGGGGTCCTAAACTACCACCATTACCACCACATTAGTAGTCCAGGGGTCCTAAACTACCACCACTACCACCACATTAGTAGTCCAGGGGTCCTAAACTACCACCACTACCACCACTACCACCACATTAGTAGTCCAGGGGTCCTAAACTACCACCACTACCACCACTAGTCCAACAGTGGATACAGGGGTCATCAACTCGAAAGGATGATGTGGCGAATTTTTGATAGTGTCGGCCGAGTGAAAGGGTTGAAAGGGTTCGTCACGGGAAGGTTGGCAGTAGCGATGGTTCACGGAGATTAATGACTTTCTATTCATATATTTTGTAGCTAACCATTGACATATTCCTCGTCCTTGATATACGTTGAAGGGATCTTTTCTGGAGTGAAGCTGGAGTTAGGCTGAATGGTAGAAATAACGATATGTAGTGAGATTAAGGGGGGTCACCGTTTTGGTTTTGTTTTTATCTTTCTCTCCTTTTCTCTCTTTCCCTGGCTTTTATCCATTCGGCCTCATTCAGCCAACTGTTTTAAGACGTTTATCCCCATCCAGGTGTCGATTTCTTCCTGGCGAGCGATAGCCAGCCAGCATTGCATGGAGAAATCCGGCTTCGCCGGAAACATTTTTCTATCGAAAAATTTAAAAATTTAGCTTGCTGTCAAAACCAAAATATATATATGCTGGCTCGCTACCGCTCGCCAGGAAAATATTGACACCTGGATGGGGGTAAACGTCTTAACACAGTAGGCTGAATGGGGCCGAATGGATACAAGCCAAAAAGAGAGGGAGAGAAAGATAAACAACACCGGTGACCCCCCTTAAAATAGAGGTCTGTAGTGAGAATATAGTCAATCTCTTTCCAGTAGTAGCAACTATTGTACGAGTATACCTCCTGTTGTTACCGAAGGCACTGGCTGAGATTATTACCGGACAAAGCTACTAACTCACTCACTCACTCTCTCACTCACTCACTCACTCACTCACTCACTCACTCATTATCTCTCTCTCTCTCTGTACATATAATAAAGGATAACCTCCCTCGATATTTACAACCTATCCACTAATTGATTCCTGGACAGGTATTTCTGGGAAACCTTAAGTGCTACACAGTACAGTACACAGGCTATCCAGGCCAGACCACCCGGAACACCGCAAAAACCTATCAAGACAGGTTCACATTCCTGCCAACACAATTAATGATGGGTCGGGGGAGCAATTAATTAGGGGTAATTAGCCAGTCATAATGAAGGGGGGGGGGGGGAGAGTGTGTGTGTGTGTGTGGGGGGGGGGGGGATATCAAGTAGTGGATGGGAGGGGAAGAGGAGATGGACAATTATTAGGAATAGATGGAAGAGTTTGTTAACCCATTCAGTACCGGTGCCGTCATTTGAGCTTTCTGCTGGCTACTTTTAGACGATATTATTAATTATATAAAGGACCTGCAGCAATTAATAGGCTTCGAACTATCTAACTTAACCCTTTTTACTACCAAATATCCTTCTTAACACTTACGCTACGGGTATATTTCTGCCTGTTTCCGCTATATTAGGGCTCATTCAGGCACTCCTGAATGATAATTAAGTGTCTGAATGAAATTAAATGTATTCAGCCAAAAACTAGAAGAAAATATCTTCAGAATAATGCCATAACGAGCTTTGTAGCGCGCGGGATTCACCCGCAGCGCTACCATAGACATCGGCAAATATTCGCTTATCTATATTTTATTAATTTCACCACAAAACCAAACACCCTCAATCTCTCTATCTATCTATTGCCTGACGCCGTGATCCCCGAAGGGGTGGCCACGAACGAACAGCCCCCATGCACCTCTGTCCCCAGTCAGTCGACGCCCCTCCCCCCAACCAGCACCGCCTTCGTTCATGTACTTCCTCACTCCATCCTTCCACCTCTCATTCGGTCTACCTCTCCCTCTCTGTCCCTCCACCTCGCTCTCGTACACCCTCTTAGTCATTCTCTCGCTTTCCATATGTTCCATATGGCCGAATCATCTCAAGTTGTTCCTTTTCACACTTTCCAGCACATCTACCTCCACACCACACCTCCTTCTTACTTCCTCATTAGTCTGTCTATCCCTCCATGTAACTCCGCACGCACTCCTTAAAGTAATTCATTTCCACTGCTCTCACTCTTGGTCTGAGTCTCTCAACCAATGTCCATGCTTCGCTTCCGTAAGTCAGTGTCGGGATTACCACACTGTCATGTAAGGACTTCTTCACTTCCATACTGACCACCCTATTTCTTATTACTGCTTTTAGCGTTCCTACAAATTCCGTTTTTCGCACACTGTTCCAAACTCATTTACCAGACCCTGTAACTCCCATTCATTATCACTCATCAGAACTGTATCATCCGCAAACAGCAGTATAGGTAGCTTCCACTCAATTCCCTCCCTTTTCAGTGATACACCAACATCCACTGCTCTTGATAGTATTTCTTTCATGACTCCATCCATATATACAGTAAACAACCACGGGGACATCACACACCCCTGTTTCAAACCAACATTCAGGTCAAAGAACTCGCTCTGCTCACTCTCCACACGTACTGCCACCTTTGCACCCTCATACATGCTCTTCACTGCTTTCAGCAACTTGCCCTCTACTCTGTATATTCTAAGTACTTTCTACAAACCTTCTCTATCCACTCTGTCATAGGCCTTCTCCAAGTCCATAAAGGCAACATACACCTTTTGTTTCTTCTCCAGATACTTCTCCACAACACAATTCAGGGTAAAAATCTGATCTACACATCCTCTTCCCTTCCTAAAACCTCCCTGTTCGTCGCCTATCCATTTCTCCGTTCTCACTCTCACTCTCTCAATCACTACCCTACTGTATACCTTCCCTACTACGCTTAGAAGACATATTCCTCGGTGGTTACCACACACTCCTCTTTCCCCTTTGCCCTTATATAGGGGGACTATTATGCCAGTCTTCCAGTCACCCTCAATGAAATCAATTAAAGTATATATGTGATCCACCGGGATTCGAACCTGGGTTATCATACACAGATTTTTGCCACCTTAACCATTAGACCACCAGGACGGTTAAAGGTTTATGCACATGCCTACGACTTATTATCCATTCTCGAATACTGGATATTAATCTAATCATGTTCATATTCCCAACCACGCTATGGTAGGCCTAATGTTTAAGTGAGAGGAAGGAATATTCATGGGGCACAGATCATATAGACCAATTAAGAACAATGTTGCACAACATTTGCCTTTGGCAGCGTTGCATTGTCTTGCAAGATGTGAGGCCCGAGTCTCAGTGCCCCAGCAGCTGTGCTAGAGAGTGGAAGGGAGCCACCCGCGCTCCCGCTCTCTCCCCACAGGCTTTAAGATGTTTTAAGAGCCTGTAAATTGCCTTATATTGCCAGAACGTTCCAGAACGTCTCCCGCAGCCAATGGGTTAAACTGCACAAAATCGGCTAAATATAGCAAAAAGAAAATTATAAAGACGTCGTCGGTACAGACGGAGTTAAGGGGCATTAGGTAGTGTGTGTGTGTGTGTTACTGTGTGTGTGTGTGTGTGTGTGTTCATTAGGGGTCATTAGGCTGTTCTAATGAGGGCGGGGTTTAGAGTGTGTGCCATGTGTGTGTGTGTGGGGGGGGGGGGGGGGGAGCATGTGTGATGAATGGGAAAGGAAATGGGGTGAAAGAGAGGAGGAGGAGTGCAAATAGTGGGTAGGAATACAAAAAGAGAACAAACTGCAACAGACATTTTGGTCCTTACGATGCAGTTTGGATATCTAAAACTACTAATCTATTGACTACGAGGTAGAGAAAAGGATAGCAAAGAAGGAGGAGGAAGAGGACGAGTGCAGAAAAAGGAGGGGAAGGAGGAGAAGGAAGAGGTGGAGAAGGATGGCAAGGGACTGATAATAATGAGGTGGAGGAATAGGAGGAGGAAGAAGAGGAGGGGGAGGAGGAGAAGGAGGAAGAGGAGGGAGAAGAGGAGGAGGAGGAGGAGGAAGAGGAGGAGAAGAAGAGGAGGAGGAGGAGGAGGAAGAAGAGGAGGAGGAGGAGGAGGAGGAAGAGGAGGAGGAGGAAGAGGATGAGGAGGAAGAGGATGAGGAGGAAGAAGAGGAGGAGGAAGAGGATGAGGAGGAAGAGAAGGAGTGCAGAAAGAGGAAGAGGAGGAGAATGAAGACCTATTTAGCGGTCATTAGGCAGTCATAATGAGGGTGGAGTTAAGGGGGTCACCGGCTCTTTTCATCTTTCTCTCCTTTTCTCTCTTCCCCTGGCTTGTATCCATTCGGCCCCATTCAGCCTACTGTTTTAAGACGTTTATCCCCATCCAGGTGTTGATTTCTTCCTGGCGAGCGATAGCGAGCCAGCATTGTATGGAGAAATCCGGCTTCGCCGGAGATTTTAGCTATAAATTTAGCTTGCTGTCAAACAAAAATATATATGTTGACACCTGGATGGGGGTAAATGTCTTAAAACAATAGGCTTAATGGGGCCGAATTGATACAAACCAGGGAGAGAGAGAGGTGGGCTCCCTTAAGGGGGGTGACCTGTTTTTTTTCTCTTTCCTGGTTGTATCCATTCGGCCCCATTCACCCTACTGTTTTACGACATTTATCCCCATCCAGGTGTTGAATTTATCCTGGCGAGCGATAGCGAGCCAGCATTTTATGGAGAGATCCGGCATTGCCGGAACATTTTTCTATCGAAAAATGTAAAAATTTATCCAGCTGTCTAACTCATTCAAAATATGGTGGCTCGCTATTGCTCGCCAGGTATAAATTGACACCTGGATGGGGATAAACGTCCAAAAACAGTAGGCTGAATGGGGCTGAATGGATACAACCCAGAGAGAGAAAAGAAGCAGGTCACCCCCCTTAAGCTAGAGTTAAGGAGTAGGAGGGAAGGGCAAGGTGGAGACTATCCCCTTCCTTCACTTTAGTCATACTACCAGAAGACGATTTATACAGCTTAGGAAGGATCTGTGACAATGGGTTAATGGGAGATTTTATCAAGATTAGGAAGGCTTTGTTTCGAGTCGGCCACACCCAGCTATGGAGTATGTGCCGAAGTGTATACATAATACATGGGTAGGATCTGTTGGTGGTAATGGGTTAATAAGAGGTGTTATCGAGATTAAGAAGGATCTGTTGGTGGTAATGGGTTAATAAGAGGTGTTATCGAGATTAAGAAGGATCTGTTGGTGGTAATGGGTTAATAAGAGGTGTTATCGAGATTAAGAAGGATCTGTTGGTGGTAATGGGTTAATAAGAGGTGTTATCGAGATTAAGAAGGATCTGTTGGGGGTAATGGGTTAATAAGAGGTGTTATCGAGATTAAGAAGGATCTGTTGGGGGTAATGGGTTAATAAGAGGTGTTATCGAGATTAAGAAGGATCTGTTGGGGGTAATGGGTTAATAAGAGGTGTTATCGAGATTAAGAAGGATCTGTTGGTGGTAATGGGTTAATAAGAGGTGTTATCGAGATTAAGAAGGATCTGTTGGTGGTAATGGGTTAATAAGAGGTGTTATCGAGATTAAGAAGGATCTGTTGGTGGTAATGGTTAATAAGAGGTGTTATCGAGATTAAGAAGGATCTGTTGGGGGTAATGGGTTAATAAGAGGTGTTATCGAGATTAAGAAGGATCTGTTGGGGGTAATGGGTTAATAAGAGGTGTTATCGAGATTAAGAAGGATCTGTTGGGGGTAATGGGTTAATAAGAGGTGTTATCGAGATTAAGAAGGATCTGTTGGGGGTAATGGGTTAATAAGAGGTGTTATCGAGATTAAGAAGGATCTGTTGGGGGTAATGGGTTAATAAGAGGTGTTATCGAGATTAAGAAGGATCTGTTGGGGGTAATGGGTTAATAAGAGGTGTTATCGAGATTAAGAAGGATCTGTTGGTGGTAATGGGTTAATAAGAGGTGTTATCGAGATTAAGAAGGATCTGTTGGTGGTAATGGGTTAATAAGAGGTGTTATCGAGATTAAGAAGGATCTGTTGGTGGTAATGGGTTAATAAGAGGTGTTATCGAGATTAAGAAGGATCTGTTGGTGGTAATGGGTTAATAAGAGGTGTTATCGAGATTAAGAAGAATCTGTTGGTGGTAATGGGTTAATAAGATGTGTTATCGAGATTTAGAAGGATCTGTTGGGGGTAATGGGTTAATAAGAGGTGTTATCGAGATTAAGAAGGATCTGTTGGTGGTAATGGGTTAATAAGAGGTGTTATCGAGATTAAGAAGGATCTGTTGGGGGTAATGGGTTAATAAGAGGTGTTATCGAGATTAAGAAGGATCTGTTGGTGGTAATGGGTTAATAAGAGGTGTTATCGAGATTAAGAAGGATCTGTTGGGGGTAATGGGTTAATAAGAGGTGTTATCGAGATTAAGAAGGATCTGTTGGTGGTAATGGGTTAATAAGAGGTGTTATCGAGATTAAGAAGGATCTGTTGGTGGTAATGGGTTAATAAGAGGTGTTATCGAGATTAAGAAGGATCTGTTGGTGGTAATGGGTTAATAAGAGGTGTTATCGAGATTAAGAAGGATCTGTTGGTGGTAATGGGTTAATAAGAGGTGTTATCGAGATTAAGAAGGATCTGTTGGTGGTAATGGGTTAAGGGGAGGTTTTTGGTTTATCAAGATTAGGAAGGATCTGTGAGAGATAATGGGTTTCGGGATGCTTAAATTTGGAAACCCTTCTCCTTCATGTTTAGCCCCATTAGTTTAGACATTTTAAGACGATCGCTCCATTAGTTTGGCCATTTTAATACCTTTCGCCCCATTTCTTTGTCAATATTACGATCTATTGTGCCATTTAGGCCTTCAACCGAGACATTTTCGTACAATTTTCTCTCTAAGGGGGGTCTTGTGTGTGTGTGTGTGTGTAAGTGTATATATATATATACCGGTATATACAGTACCGTATATATATATATATATATATATAGAGAGAGAGAGATGGACCGAATATTCGTTTCGTATTCGTATGTCCGAATATTCGCTATGTTTTTCAATATTCGTATTCGTATTCGCATTTCCATTCATAGCTATTTGCAAACATGCGAATATTTTCACGAAACCAATAGAAGATATACAAAAATGTAAAATATTACATTTTAACCCTTTATTGGCGGCGCGCAACTTATGTCGTGTGAAAGAAATTTGGACTAAGTGGCGGTTCACAACTTATGTCGTGTGCCATTTTCAGCACGTAATGTTGCAGAGAGAGAGAGCTGAGCGGTGTGAGGAGCGTAGTAAGGCTATGACCGTCGCACACCACCACCGCGGTGGGCCAACTGAAGTGAAAACCACCCTTCCTTCCCCCTCACACTCGCTACACAAGGAATTATGTAGGGAAAGTACCTAATTACATGGTTTTTGCACTCGTGTTGCGCGATCGTTGCAAGAAAACTATCGGTCGTACAAGGATGGTTGGGGTGTCATTGGAAAGCTCTGTTTATGCCCTTTCAGGGATAGATACTTGTTTTACGCTCTGGGTCTTATTTAGGCATGAAAATGATCACGTAAACAACCCTATTTAGGGTTAAAACACCCCGCTGGGCGGTACATATAAATTACCGCCTAGGCCGCTCGTTAGGTGTTAAAGCGTGCGTTCGCTTGTACGATGTCGGGGAAAGGCATGCTTCTTTATTAACCCGTTGAGCCCCGGCTAGTTATAATATTTTGTTCACCCCAGTCCCAAGCCATTTTCACTTCTTTTTTTTTTTTTTGCTAAAATGGAAGACAAGGATGAGAAATTAAAAAAAAAAAAAAAAAATCACCTCGGATATTTTTTTTTTGGGGGGCCTCAAAAAAAATTGTTGAGCCAAAATGGAAGAGAATGGTGAGAAATGAAGAAAAAAATAAAAAAAAACTCACCTCGGTCATTTGGGGGGCGGGGGGGGGGTCGAAAGTTCGTCTCCCCCGCATGACCACCCGCCCGGGAGCACTAGGGTGAAAACTGAGTATGGCATTGTACGGCATACATCCTAAGGAGTGTCTCACATAAATCTCAAGCCTCTAGCTCCCATACGACCGGAGTAATGAAGGTTCAAAGTGGCGGTGAACTAAGGGTGTAAAGTATCCCCACTAAGCCCACCACCACCAGCCGCGCGGCTGTCTCGGCCCGCTCACACCTACCGGCCCGGCTCCCACACACACTACGGTACCTCCCCCTCCTATTCTCCCGCCATTTCCTACCTTACGAGCCACGTAAGTGTTTTTTATATGTCGGACGCACGTGATGCGTCGCTGGGAGTTGGTGATCAAACACTGCCGACGCATCACGTGCGACGCTGGGTCTCACCGGGTTAACCCGTACAGCCCCAGCGACGCGTCTGACGCGTCGGCGATGTATGTAACGCACAGCCCCAGAGACGCGTCTGGCGCGTCACCCTAATTGCGCCGACCGTAACCTCAGGTGTAGCCACTCAAGAGAGCTCAGATTTGTATGGGAACTGTGTACGTATCCCACGCAACCGTGCCGATGGTTGAAAACTCTCAAAGTCCACGTGCGTGCGCGTGAGCGCGCAATAACCTGGTTTTTTGGGGTAATTGCCTTCAATTTTTTACTCTTGTAAAATACGTTTTCGGGGGCTCTGTAGGACCATTCTTTAAGCTTTTTGAGCGTTTTTTCGTGGTTTTTCCTTCATTCCTAACCCATTCGCTATTGTTTCTGGAATAAAACAATTTTTTGAAAACCGGCCGGGTTCTGGTGAACAAACATTACAAAACTAGCCGGGGCTCCACGGGTTAAACCCTCTAAGTACCATAGTATGTGAATGTTTTTTAAACTAATGGACCTGAAATTATGTACATCGACTTCCAAACCAATCTGATGATCTCTGAACTTTGAAATAATTGTAATAGTTCCGAAATCTGACCTTGTTCATTATAACGGAATAAATGGTCTTGGTACAATGTTGCAGGTACGGCTACCGCTAGATCCAGCGAATCACTTCCATCACTTCCATCTAGCGACATCAAAGATGTGATGAATTCTAGCGATATTCAAGTTATGTTCCCTATTTTAAGGAATTGTAGAGATTTTTCGATTGTTAAAGATTATTCTAGATACTTCAACATATGTTTTCTAGTGACATACAAGTGTTTAGTGTCTGGTGACTATCTAGCGATTTGTCAATGCTATTCTAGCATACATTTGTGCTTTAGTTTATCATGCATTGTTTAATATAATTGCCCTATTTCCCTAGAAGACTTCCTACATGATATAGTGTATTGTTCTAGTGGTAATTAAATAGTATATAGGGCTATTTTATGTTGGCTGATGATTATGAAACAGTAATATGCTGGACGATGAGAATACTGTATGTAAACATGTCTCGGATATCACTGATAATTTTTGGCATTTTCTGCCAAAAGCCCAATGGCTAATCAGTGGTGGTAACGAAACACGCAGCTTTACACATTCACATCGTCATTGGCTTCCGGTAATTAATTTCATAGTAATTTAATTAACGTTTGTTGGTGATATAAAAAGAATTACCAGTTCTTGAAGGATGACCATTTCATCCTTCAAGAAAGATTGAAATATTCGCTATTCGCTATTCGTATTCGCGAATTTTACCAACAAAAACTCGTATTCGTATTCGTATTCGTATTCGCAAATAGTGAAAATTGATATTCGTTCCATCTCTAAATATATATATATTATATATATATATATTATGATGGGGTGGGTGAGGTGTTAATTACGGGCTATAGAGCAGTTATTACGAAGATGTGTGTGTTAACCCTCTCCGACATATGACGCGATTTTGAGCCTATTGGGTATATTTTAAAGCCTTTGTTACCATCAGGGGTATTTAGAAAATTTAGTTTAGTAACTTCAACTTCTGCAGTTGTCTTTGAGTTAGCTGTGGGCAGAAAACTAAGTTTGGAGAGGTAATTATAAGAGTGAGAGAACTCTATTTCTTATTGCTAATCTGGCAAGCTCTGCGTCATAAATGCGTGAAAGGGTTAATTAGTCAGCGTGGGATGGTTGAAGGAAAGGGGGGGGGGACGAGGAGAATAAACACATATTATACCCTAACCCTTTCAAGATCCGATGACTTATTTCTTTTCTGTTTTCTGACTATTAGTAGACGATTGTATGCAGATTTGGAAGTGTATATGGCAGTTAGAGGGTTATTCGAGATAGTCCTTACCCTTTTAATTCCCACAGATCCTTCCTAAGCTGTATACAATCGTCTAATGTTAGCCAGAATAAACTGCCAAAGTGAGTTATGATCTTGAAGGGGTTAATAATAATATTACAGGGCTATAGTAGATATGATTAAGTATATACTATACCAGTACTTTACATGTACATAAAGTAAAACACATACACGCTCACTGTCACACACACACACACACACACACACACACACACACACACACACACACACACTCTCATCTGTCGCACATTTCCTCCCCATCCCCCCCCCCCCCCTCTCTCTCTCTCTCTCTCTCTGACACCCACTCATAGCACAAAACTGGAAACTTGAGTCAAAATTCCTGTAGTGTAGTATTACGACATAGACTGATCATTGTCACGCCCACACGCCCATTTTACCTCCCCCCCCCCCGTTATTGCTTTACCTTCTCTCAGCACAAATAACCTTCAAACGAGGCAAGCTCACATTCAGATATTTTCTACATAATTTATGTACTATATAATTTCTCCAGTAGGCATTATTCATCATCGTGTATGCAATGAATAAATAAATAAACAAATAAATAAATATAAACTAAAGGTGCAATCAGGAGAGCGCATGCCTCCGCTTGGGCTAGCGGAGGTATGCGCTCTGCCGATCACCTCCTAAATTGACTAATTTCTTCCTTGGCCCATACCCTATCTGCCCACCAATTTTCGTGAACATCGATTCATAACTTTGTGAGATGTCTTGTTTACAAACAGATAGACACCTCATAAAGTTTTGAGATATTAAGACATTCGACCAAGTAGTTTGGCTTTGTCAATTTTGAGACCTTTCGTGCCATGAAATTTCCGATTTTTCTACCGAAAAATTTACAAATTTATCTCAAAGGCATGTCTTTTGTGTGTGTGTGTGTGTGTGTGTGTGTGTGTGTGTGTGTGTGTGTGTGTGTGTGTGTGTGTGTGTGTGTGTGTGTGTTATTTATTTATTGTTTTAAGCTTGATGGAGGTCTAAGGAGCAAACTAAAAATCTTCCCTTAAATCCTTTCAAAAAGATGACGCACATTATCACTTCAATCTAGAGCTAGAGGGTTCATTGAGATGGGTTGTAACCTATTGAAGGTCCTTCCTAAGCTGAGTAGAATAGTCTGAAGGTAGCTATAATAGAGCAAATATTAGTACCCTCTGATTGAAAGAGTTAAAAGCAACACAAAGCTCACACTATGGCATTACACACACACTCACACACACATACACACACACACTCTCTCTCTCTCTCTCTCACACACATACACACACACACTCTCTCTCTCTCTCTCACACACACACACAAATCCATGCACGATCATGGCAACACAATATTTATCAACAGTATACACACATGTCCACACCAAATTCCAACACACAAAACCCCACCAAACACATTTAAACATTATCTCTTCATTATACAATTCAACACATACCACATTCAACAATCTATTCCACACCACATAACACCACACCACAACACACACCATAACCCACCACAGCTTACCATTACACCACACTCTCATACCACACGACCTAGCCCACCACACCACCACACACACCATAACCCACCACACCACAGCTCACCATTACACCACACTCTCTTATCACACACCCTAGCTCACCACAACACCCAACACCATACCACACAGCCTCACCACACCCTCACAGAGCTCACCACCCCAACCCACAGCCTCACCACACCCTCTCTACCTACCTATCTCACACACCCTATCTACCTACACCACACCACACCCCCTCACCCCACCCCCTCACTACTCCAACCCACACCACACTACACCATCACCACACCCAACCACCACCACACCACACCACACACCCTCAGTACTCACACCCACACCAAACTACACCATCACCACCCCCTCTCACCACACACCATACACAACACCCTCTCACACACCACCCACCACACCCCAGTTAGGTCCGAGTTAACTAATGGGCGAGGCCTCTCTGGAATACGTGCTGCGTGACTCTGTGTGGTGTGTGTATGAGAGAGAGAGAGAGAGAGAGAGAGAGAGAGAGAGAGAGAGAGAGAGAGAGAGAGAGAGAGAGAGAGAGAGAGAGAGAGAGAGAGAGAGAGTAGTACAAAGGAGTACAAAGGAAATCAAGCAACAACAGGTCTAGTGACCCTTCTAGGCTGCTTGTCCTCCAAAACACTGAGGATCAAGTGTCCAAACAGTGGTTTAGAGTAGGTAAGGGAACATTGGAAAGGGAACTACTGCCCTGGAACTAATGTCCGTGGCAGTATTAGGAAGTTAGTAGGGGACAGATGGGTTAGTAAAAGAGAGAGAGAGAGAGAGAGAGAGAGAGAGAGAGAGAGAGAGAGAGAGAGAGAGAGAGAGAGAGAGAGAGAGAGAGAGAGAGAGAGAGAGAGAGAGAGAGAGAGAGAGAGAGAGAGAGAGAGAGAGAGAGAGAGAGAGAGAGAGAGAGTTAGTGTATGTCATGACCTCCCCTACCAGCTACCCTATAATGACCTATGACCCCACGTTTTTCACCTGTCCTCCCCCCTGGTCCCTAACCCCTACACCCCAGAGGTCAAATGGAGTCGGGTAGGGGGGCGCACGAAGGGACTGGAGAGGATAGAGATGGATGGAAGGGGAAGGGTTGGATACAAAGGGAAGGGATAGGTAGAAGGGATAGAAAGGGAATGGATAGGTAGAAGGGATAGATATGGATGGAAGGGGAAGGGGTGGGTAGAAAGGGAAGGGATGGGTAGAAGAGATATAGATGGATAGAAAGAAAAGGATTGGATAGAAAGGGAATGGATGTACAGGGATGAGACTAGGGGAGGATAGAGATGGAGGGACTGAGAAGGAGTGGATAGAAAGGGAAGGGGTGTACAGGGAAGATAATAAGGAGGATAGAGATGGATGGACTGGGAAGGGATGGGTAGAAAGGGAAGGGATAGGTAGAATGGATATAGATGGATAAAAATGCAAGGGGTGTACAGGGAAGACATTTGGGAGGATAAAGATGGAGGGACTGAGAATAGATGGATAGAAAGGGAAGAGAATGTGGAGGATAGAGATGAATGTCCTGTGAAAAGAAAGATAGAAAGGAAAGCTACTGGAAAAAATAAAGATGGAAGAACTAAAAAAGATGGATAGGGAAGAGATGGGTAGAAGGGATAGAGACGAATGGGCAGAGACGAGGTGGATGTAATAGGAAATTGTGGGTAGAGAGAAAAATAGGGAATAGACACGGAACAGGTGCAAACATATACTAAGGTTCTGTTTGTATTTAGTTGTTTGACAGTAAACAAGAAGTATCCCCGTTCACCCACTCACTCGCCTAGTTGAATACAGGCGAAACAATGTGTGGAAGAACTACCATGAAACGAAGTAAAAAGTATTTATAGGGATGTTAGAAAGAAGAAATAACGGAGAGATTGTAGACACCAATCGAGCAGGGCAATACCCAGGGGAGGCGTCATACGCATGTGATAAAGAGTTGCTGGAACTCCTCCTTCATTTGTCTGGCTTCCCTCACTGTTTCTGTTTGTGTCTTACCTACACAGAGAGTAATCCAGCTATCTCTCACAAACACCACCTCCTCCTATTAATTTCACTACACTAAACAAGCACACTGCACTTCTTTCCAGTATTTTTTTTTTTTTTTTTTTTTTTTTTTTAAATAGCAACGATCACTCTTTCAACTTTGGGGGAGACACTTGTTACAGGCAGCTTTGCCTGTTGTCTGCTTCATATACAAAACATCCTATCAATACCGGTGACGTCCTTTTCAATATATTCTAGCAACTATTAGATGATTTTATTCAGCTTAGGAATGGCCTCTAACTAAAGGCTACAGACTATCTACACAATTTGTTTAGCTATCATGCACCTTCCTAAGCTAAATAAAATCGTCTAATAGTTGCCAGAATAAGATGAACAGGACGTCACCCGTGCTGAATGGGTTGACAATGTAGCAGAAGAAAACAAATACTAACAATAATAATAATAACAATAACTATAACTATTACATCAGCATCTCATCTGACATTTAAAACATCTTTCACAGAATAAGTTGGAAAAGGGAAGCCAGCAGCTACCCAACCTATCGTTCAACAATTCGTTTCGAAAAGCAGATACGAGGTGCCGTTGTAAATGCTTATCCCTCTATACTTTCCCCCCCACCACCACTATCATCCACTTTCTCCACTCACAACCTACCCTATTAACATAAGCAACAAAGCCACACCAACAGCTTCCTCTCTCTCCAACACCCCTTCCCCCCTCTCAACACTCTTCGAAAAGTAGATACGAGGTGCCGTTGTAAAGGCTTATCCCTCAATACCTTCACCTATAGACTAATAACACACACAACAAAGCCACTCCAACAGCTTCCTCTCTCTCCAACACCTCTTCTCCCTTCTCAACACTTTGCGAAAAGTAGATACGAGGTGCCGTTGTACGGAATAATCCCTCAATACCTTCACTTGACCTGACCTATCCAAAGAATGGTGTGGCCAATCTGAAATCTGGGTTAAATTACAAACGTGGAGAGGTATACTCACTTCAAGTACTTTACATAGCTTCCGTCTCCTCTATTGACGCCGATGAGCGAGCCGCCCCACGGGTTGAGTTGAGTAAGACCAGGTCCAGCAGGCTGGAAGAGGTGGTAGAAATAAGAGAGGTTAGTAAATAGAGGAGGGATTGGTAGAGAGATTGAAGGGACGGGTTACTTTTAATCATTCCATTCCTAGAGGTCATTCTTAAGCTAATTAAACCATCTGGAGGCTGCCATTAAATGTCACACAATGTAGTCATCTGACTGAAATGCCTCAACAAACGTGAGGGGCGCCGATTACTACAATAGTTGGGTTAGATGTAATAGTCCCCTAGCACTAGCAGCTATATACAGTATACCCGACGATAGATACGAGAGAGAGAGAGAGAGAGGGGGGGGGGGGGGGGGGTAGGACTCCTGGGGGTAGCAGTTGGGCATATATGGACCTCGGTAGGATAATGAAGGTACAATTTGGACTTATGGGTCGATAATAAGGATACTGTCAGGAAGCATGATTAATGTGGTGAGTAGAACCGGTATATGGTAGTGTGTGGGTAGATGGAAAGTGAAAGGGGGGGGGAGTACTACTACTACTACTACTACTACTACTACTACTACTACTACTACTACTACTACAAATAATACTAATACTAATACTAATAATAATAATAATAATAATATAATTATTATAATTAACAATAATTATAATGACAACATAGCCTGCAACTCTAGCGAGGATCCGAGGCAATCATTGGGCGATTTCATTCAGTTTAAGAAGGACCCGAGAGAGTAAATACATTAATTAAATTAAATTTTACCCATATGATTCCTAGAAGCTCTTTCTGGTCTGAATAAAATCGCTTACTGTTAGCCAGAACTAATAAAAGAACACCATAGTGACGAAATGGTTAAGATGAGCGGGATAGCTACGATCGTAATTAGGAAGCACAGGAAAGAATTGTACGGAAGAAAATCAGCATTATCCACATGACCCCTGAAGTGTGAAATTGTGAAAGGGAACACCTTGAGATGGTTCGGCCATGTGGAATGTATGGAAAGCAAGAGAATGTTAAGAGAGTGTACGAGAGTGAAGTGGAAGGACAGAGAGAGAGGTGGAAGGATGGAGTTAAGAAGTATAAGCGTGAAAGCGGTGCTGGAAGGGGGGGAGGTCTACTGACTGGGGGCGATTCATTCGTGGCCACCCCTTAGCATGTGGTCTGGCAATAGGTAGATATACCTTGAACACTTCCTGATCATATTATGTAGCAATGACTCAAAACTAAAGCCACATTAAAGAGATCCACGTTAAGGGGAGGTTTTTAGTTTGTTCCCTACGTTTTCATCAAGCTTAAAATTACACCCCCTAGACCCCCTTTCAAGATAAATTTGTACATTTTTCGGTAGAAAAATGTCCAGGCCGGAGGCCTGTTGCTCTTAAATTACAGGCTCGCTATCGCTCGCCAGGAAAAAATCGACACCTTAATGGCACGAAAGGTCTTAAAATTGACAGAAATGGGGCAAAGTGTCTTAAAATGTCCAAACTACTAGGGCGAACGTCTTAAAATCTCAAAAGCAATGGGGCTAAACATGAGGGAGAAAGGGGTCCAGAAAAATCCCTCAAGTGGAGACCTCCCCTTAACCCGTTCAGTACCGGTGACATTTGATTTAACCTACATTTAGACACATTTATGAAGCTTAGAAAGGATTAGGGTACTGTAGCTGAAAGGATTAGGGTACTGTAGCTGAAAGGATTAGGGTACTGTAGCTGAAAGGATTAGGGTACTGTAGCTGAAAGGATTAGGGTACTGTAGCTGAAAGGATTATGGTACTGTAGCTGAAAGGATTAGGGTACTGTAGCTGAAAGGATTAGGGTACTGTAGCTGAAAGGATTAGGGTACTGTAGCTGAAAGGATTAGGGTACTGTAGCTGAAAGGATTATGGTACTGTAGCTGAAAGGATTAGGGTACTGTAGCTGAAAGGATTAGGTACTGTAGCTGAAAGGATTAGGGTACTGTAGCTGAAAGGATTAGGGTACTGTAGCTGAAAGGATTAGGGTACTGTAGCTGAAAGGATTAGGGTACTGTAGCTGAAAGGATTATGGTACTGTAGCTGAAAGGATTAGGGTACTGTAGCTGAAAGGATTAGGGTACTGTAGCTGAAAGGATTAGGGTACTGTAGCTGAAAGGATTAGGGTACTGTAGCTGAAAGGATTATGGTACTGTAGCCGAAAGGATTAGGGTACTGTAGCTGAAAGGAGTATGGTACTGTAGCTGAAAGGAGTATGGTACTGTAGCTGAAAGGATTAGGGTACTGTAGCTGAAAGGAGTATGGTACTGTAGCTGAAAGGAGTATGGTACTGTAGCTGAAAGGATTAGGGTACTGTAG
The DNA here is from genome assembly GCA_032716605.1 of Paralithodes platypus. Taxonomy (NCBI): domain Eukaryota; kingdom Metazoa; phylum Arthropoda; class Malacostraca; order Decapoda; family Lithodidae; genus Paralithodes; species Paralithodes platypus. The sequence goes on along the minus strand of CM064525.1, from coordinate 8,118,514 downwards.
CTGAAAGGATTATGGTACTGTAGCTGAAAGGATTAGGGTACTGTAGCTGAAAGGAGTATGGTACTGTAGCTGAAAGGATTAGGGTACTGTAGCTGAAAGGATTATGGTACTGTAGCTGAAAGGATTATGGTACTGTAGCTGAAAGGATTATGGTACTGTAGCTGAAAGGATTAATTGAGATGATTAGGGTACAGTAGCTGAAAGGATTAGGGTACTGTAGCTGAAAGGATTATGGTACTGTAGCTGAAAGGATTAATTGAGATGATTAGGGTACAGTAGCTGAAAGGATTAGGGTACTGTAGCTGAAAGGATTATGGTACTGTAGCTGAAAGGATTAATTGAGATGATTAGGGTACAGTAGCTGAAAGGATTAGGGTACTGTAGCTGAAAGGATTATGGTACTGTAGCTGAAAGGATTAATTGAGATGATTAGGGTACAGTAGCTGAAAGGATTAGGGTACTGTAGCTGAAAGGATTATGGTACTGTAGCTGAAAGGATTAGGGTACTGTAGCTGAAAGGATTAGGGTACTGTAGCTGAAAGGATTAGGGTACTGTAGCTGAAAGGATTAGGGTACTGTAGCTGAAAGGATTAATTGAGATGATTAGGGTACAGTAGCTGAAAGGATTATGGTACTGTAGCTGAAAGGATTAATTGAGATAGTCTGTAGCCTATTGATAAGTAGACGTGCTTCCTAAACTGAAAGAAATCGTCTCATAGTTGCGAAAATATGCTGAAAAGGCCGTTGCCGGTACTGAATGGGTTTAAACAGTTCCCTCCATCACCCATAATCAAACGCTCCTTATTGGGCCAGAGCTATAAACTGCCTATAAAGAGAGCAATTAACTCTTTGCTGCCTATAAACTACGCGTAAAGAGCCGTTAAGGGGTGATGGATAATGTTTTGGTCGATTTTTTTCATTTATTTATTATTTTTCTAGTTTGCTCCCTGGAACTCAATCAAACATAACACAAACAACCCCAGGATCCCCCTTCAAGATATATTTGTACATTTTCGGTAGAAAAATGTCCCAGCCGAAGGCTGGTTTCTCCTAAATTACAGGCTCGATGTCGCTCGCCAGGAAAACATCAACACCTAAATGACACGAATGACAAAGAATATGGTCGAAAGGTCTTAAAATCGCCAAACTAATAGGCCGAGCGTCTTAAAATCGCCAAACTAATAGGCCGAGCGTCTTAAAATCTGAAAACTAATGGGGCTAAACATGAGGGAGAAAGGTGTCCAGAAAAAACGACCCATCTCCCCTTAAACCTTTCGCTACCTATAAAGTACAGATCACGAGCGGTCGTATTCTTCTTAGCCAGGACTTAACCCCTTCTGTACCGATGACGTCCTTTCCATTATTGTCTGGCAACTGTTAGACGATTGTATTCCGTTTATAAAGGGCCTCCAGCACTCAACAGGCTTCGAACTCTCTTACTTAACCGTTTTTACTACCACAGATTCTTCTTAAGCTGGTCAAAATCGTCTGTACATTGCTAGAATAAAATAAAAAAAAGACGTCGACGGTACAGAAGGGGTTAACCCTTTTTGTATACGTGGACGCTTTCCTAACTTTCTTGCAGCTAACATTAACCCTTTCCTAACTTTCTTGCAGCTAACATTAACCCTTTCACGCATTTATAACGCAGAGGTTGCCAGATTAGCAATACGAAATTGAGTTCTCTCACTCTTATAATTACCTCTCCAACATTATTTTTCTGCCCACAGCTAACTCAAAGATAACTGCAGAGGTTGAAGTAACTAAACTAAAGGTTTCTAAATACCCCTGATGGTAACAAAGGCTTTAACGTATCCCCAATAGGCTCAAAATCGAGTCATATGTCGGAGAGGGTTAAACGATTTGACTCAGTTTATGGACGGGTTGTTAGGAATCAAAGGGGTAAATACTAGCTCTATCAACCCTCGGACTCTCACACACCCTTCCTAAACTGAATACAATCGTCTAATAACAGCCACAGTGATATGAGAGACCGAGCCGTGGTATACTGAAAGGGGTTTAAGGGGAGATGGGTCGTTTTTTCTGGTCCCCCTTCTTCCTCAAGTTTAGCCCCATTAGTTTGCAGATTTTAAGACGTTCGCCCCATTAGTTGTCGATTTTAAAACCTTTCGTCCCATCTCTACATCAATACCAATAACTTTCGTGCCACTTAGGTGTCGATTTTTTTCCTGGCGAGCGATAGCGAGCCTGTAATATTAAAGAGAAACCGGCTTTCTGCAGGGAAATGTTTCTATCGAAATATTTCTGTCCTTTACTCTCTTTCTCTGGCTTGTATTCATTCGGCCCAATTCAGCCAACTATTTAAGACGTTTATCCCCATCTAGGTGTCTATTTCTTCCTGGCGAGCGATAGCGAGCCAGTATAATATGAAGAAATCCGGCTTCGCCGGAGAAATTTTTCCATCGAAAAATGTACAAATTTAGCCTGCTGTCAAAGAAAAATACAAAATATGCTGGCTCGCTACCGCTCACCAGTAAAAAATTGACACCTGGGTGGGGATAAACGTCTTAAAACAGTAGGCTGAATGGGGCCAAATGGATACAAGCCAGAGAAAGATAGAAAAGGACAGAACAAAAACAGGTGACCCCCCTTAAGTGAGATATTTGGAAGCCTGTTAATTGCTGGAGGCCCTTGTTAAGCTGGATAAACTCGTCTCATAGTGGCCAGAATACAGTTAAAAGAACGGCGCCGGTACTGAAAGGGGCCTCACCTCGCTTTTTTCTCTTGCTCTCCCTCTCTCTTTGGCTTGTATCCATTCGGCCCCATTCAGCCTACTGTTTTAAGACGTTTACCCCCATCCAGGTGTCAATATTTTCCTGGCGAGCGGTAGCGAGCCAGCATATTATACAGTATATATCTTCGTCTTGACAGCATATTATACAGTATATATCTTCGTCTTGACAGCATATTATACAGTATATATCTTCGTCTTGACAGCATATTATACAGTATATATCTTCGTCTTGACAGCATATTATACAGTATATATCTTCGTCTTGACAGCATATTATACAGTATATATCTCGTCTTGACAGCATATTATACAGTATATATCTTCGTCTTGACAGCATATTATACAGTATATATCGTCTTGACAGCAGTACATATCTTCGTCTTGACAGCATATTATACAGTATATATCTTCGTCTTGACAGCATATTATACAGTATATATCTTCGTCTTGACAGCATATTATACAGTATATATCTTCGTCTTGACAGCATATTATACAGTATATATCTTCGTCTTGACAGCATATTATACAGTATATATCTTCGTCTTGACAGCATATTATACAGTATATATCTTCGTCTTGACAGCATATTATACAGTATATATCTTCGTCTTGACAGCATATTATACAGTATATATCTTCGTCTTGACAGCATATTATACAGTATATATCTTCGTCTTGACAGCATATTATACAGTATATATCTTCGTCTTGACAGCATATTATACAGTATATATCTTCGTCTTGACAGCATATTATACAGTATATATCTTCGTCTTGACAGCATATTATACAGTATATATCTTCGTCTTGACAGCATATTATACAGTATATATCTTCGTCTTGACAGCAAGCTAAATTTGTAAATTTTTCGATGGACTTCTCCATACAATGCTTGCTCGCTCTCGCTCGCCAGCAAGAAATCGACACCTGGATGGGGATAAACGTCTTAAAACAGTTGGCTGAATGGGGCCGAATGGATACAAGCCACGAAAAGAGAGAAAAGGAGAGAAAACAAAAAAACAACCGGTGACTCCCTTTAAAAGACGTAAATGCTGCTCCCAGAACTCCGATTTCAATTAAGGTGCAAAGAAAACGGGATCGCGGTCTTAATGGGGGCTTTAACGAGAATGTCAACAAACATGGCGGCCCGGATGTCTGGCCCTACAAAAAAGAGGAGGAGAAGAAGAAGAAGGAGAAGAAGAAGAAGGAGAAGAAGAAGAAGAAGAAGAAGACAACAGGGACAACAAGAAAGGAAGAAGAAGGAAGAGAGAAGAAAGAAGAAATGAATATAAGAAGACAAGTAAAGTGAAGAGGAAGAAGAAAAGGATGATGATGATGATGATGATGATGAACACACGAACCACACGAACGAAACAAATATCTGGAAACGGTAGAGGAATACGAAATCTAAATGAAACAAAGGGATATAAACAAAACAAATATGTCTTGATCTTAGATGGTTTCACTGAGCACATTTAAACGTGAATGGACTCTATATAAACCCCCGTCCTCTATTTCTAGCCATTTATTACATGACTCAAACACAAAAAAACCCATCTGTGAACATGCCTATTATTCACAGACCACTATCATGACAAACTATGTAAGGTCATCATAAATATACAATCATTTCAAAATCCTACGAGTTAAGGGGGTGACCTGCTTTTTTTCTCCTTTTCTCTCTTTCTCTGGCTTGTATCCATTCGGCCCCATTCAGTCTACTGTTTTAAGACGTTTATCCCCATCCAGGTGTGAATTTCTTCCCCGCGAGCGATAGCGAACCAGCATTATATGGAGAAATCCGGCTTCGCCAGAGACATTTTCTATCGAAAAATTTACAAATTTTAGCCTGCTGTCAAAAACATGTTAAAAAATATACCGGCTCGCTACCGCTCACCAGGGAAAAATCGACACCTGGATGGGGATAAACGTCTTAAAACAGTAGCCTATGCCCAAGAGGGAGTAGTTGGAATAAAAAAAAAAAAAAAAAAAAAAAAAAGTCTGAATGGGGCCGAATGAATACAACCCAGAGAGAGAGAGAAAAAAAAAACGAGGTTGGCACCCTTAAAAATAATAAGTCAATGAGTGGTTACCTACAATAGCGCACGCCAAGGTAATTTGAAGGGGGGTCTGGGGAGGTGTCATATTAAATTTTAGTCTAGGGGCAAACTAATAATCAATTGCTCTAAAATGACAAAAGCAATCAAACCCTTCAATAATAATTAAACAAAGTATCATACTAAGTCCCAAGACGTCGCAGCAGATAGCCTTAACCCTTTGATTGAGATATATCTTTGGTAAGTCTTGTAAGTCGGATAAATCGTCTGGAGCCATGACTGGAATTATGATAAAAAGAGTATTCATAAATTTGGAAGATTTAGTAGTTGTTTAAAACTTGCCTTCGAGAATTATGACCAAAGTTAGAATAAATTGCTGATGGTAAGTAAATAAATATATATACCGGTATACTATATATATATATATATATATATATATATATATATATATATATATATACTGTATATATAGGGGAGGTGTGGCAGAGTGGTCTTGCCCCTGGACTGGTAATCAAATGGACCCGGGTTCGAATCCCAATATGTCAATGGGAAGATATTATTGGGATGGAATTTGTGCTGTACCTAGTTTCAGTGCATTACCACAGCACACCGAAATGCCAAAACAAAATACCCTCATTGTTCCCTGATTAAATAGCATTGTATGAATATTCCCATATTCAAAATATGCTACAGGGGGTCAATGCCTAGTGAGTTAATTGCTCAATAGGTGGCGTTCTGAGAGTGAGGGTCCAAGCCTGGGGAGTGAGACTGTGAAGCACAGGGGCGAAGCAGCTTCAGAGATGGAGTTGGGTTCGAGCCGTGAGTAGGTGCTTCGCATGTCTCACTCCCTAGACTGGAACAAGACTTCACGGGCCTCACCGTGTTCAGCGGTAGAGTGTAAAGGCTATCAGCCTATGCCCGAGAGGGAGTAGTTGGAATATAGAGAAAAAAAAAATATATATATACTGTATATATATATATAGTATATAATTATGAACAACCCCCACAAACACTCTTTAAAGTCTAACCCTTCCACGAGTTTTGTTATGGTAAACCCAAAGCTATACATAATACACACATACTCACTAAAAATAGACAAAGACAGAACAGACGGACAAACAATCAGACACGAGTTAATAATAAAGCCCTCCGTGCAACGTTAAAAGCTTGGTAAATATGGTTGAAAGGAACAAAAACTTAATTGTAGAAAACGAGACGTGCGCGTAAGGGGAGACTGATGAGTATCACGGACATACACGGGAAAGGGGATGGGAAGGGAAGGGCCAAGACAAAAAAATCTGAGTCCATCTTCCCAACGTACTCAACCATATAGAACTAAGTGGGATAAGCGTAACACACACCTAGGTACAGTCAACCACATAAGTTCTGTTCCTCTCCCTGATCTTATACATGGAAATATATAGCGCGTGGTTGAATTATGAGCGTAGTTTCTTAAGCAGTGGGTAACTCATCTGACTAGTGAACTGATAATTGAAAGAAACCACACTCGCAATTCATTCACGCAAATTTAACTTTCATATATAAGATCACGACGAGGAACAGAACTTATGTGGGCAACTGTACATCTGATGGCAAGATATAAGACAAGGAAAGCAATCCATTACATAATATGACATTCGGTATAAATATAATATATATATAGTCTAGCAAGATATAAAACGAAGGAAAGCAGTCCATTATATAATATGACATTCGGTATAAATATTATTAAGGGGGGTCACCTGCTTTTTTCTCTTTCTCTCCTTCTCTCTCTTTCTCTGGCTTGTATCCATTCGGCCCCATTCAGCCAACTGTTTTAAGACGTTTATCCCCATCCAGGTGTCAATTTATTCCTGGCGAGCGATAGCGAGCCAGCATTGTATGGAGAAATCCGGCTACGCCGGAGAAATGTTTCTATCGAAAAATGTACAAATTTAGCTTGCTGTCAAAACAAATATATATATATGCTGGCTCGCTACCGCTCGCCAGGAACATATTGACACCTGGATGGGGGTAAACGTCTTAAAACAGTAGGCTGAATGGGGCCGAATGGATACAAGCCAAAGAGAGAGGGAGAGAAAGAGAAAGAGAAAAAAAGCGAGGTGGGCTCCCTTAATTGTAGTCTTGCACGATGAAAACAATACATTTCTTATTACATACTATGACACTCTGTATAAATACAATAAAATAAATTATAGCTTTGCAAACTATCAGACAAGGAAAACAATATATCACATAATATGAAACTCGGTATACAAATATATATAGTTTTGCAGGATATCAGGGAGGGAAAACAATACATTACATAATACGACACTCGGTATAAATAAAAGAAGTTGTAGTCTTGCAAGGTGAAAACAATACATTTTATAATACAGAATATGGCACTATACTCGGTTTCATATCATCTGACACTAAATTACATCCTTACCTCAATTACTCATCTATTACGAACATTTTGAAAGGAAGTGTGTTGTTAATTTAGAAAACTCGGTACTTAGATAATGCTGAGATATAATACATTCCGATTATTCCATAAAGTATAGCACAATCCGATGGGGAAGGGATTCAATTTAGTGTCACAATAAATGGAACCGACTTGTAGGATATTATACTGTATACAAGTAATTACAGTCTTGCAGGATATAGGACTAGGAAAACAATAAAGTATAACACTCTGTATAAAACAAAAATATATAGTTTCGCGAGATATCAGCCAAGGAAAGCGATCCATTACATAATACAACACTCGGTATGAATAAAATACATTAAGGAGAGATGGGCTGGTTTTTCTGGGCCCCCTTCTCCCTCGTGTTTAGCCTCATTGGCTTTGGATTTTAAGACGTTCGGCTAATTAGTTTGGCGATTTTAAGACTTTACACCCCATTCTGTTGTCAATATTTAGACCTTTCGTGCCATTTAGGTGTCGATTTTTTCCTGGCGAGCGGTAGCGAGCCAGTAATTATAAGAGTAACCGGCCTTTGGCCGGATTTTTTTTCTACCGAATAATGTACAAATATATCTTGAAGGGGGTCTAGGGGGGTGTTTTTTACAGCTTGATGGAGTTCAAGGGAGGAAACTAAAAACAATAATAAAAGAATATAACAATAAGCAATAAATACGCCCATCTCCCCTTAAAGTCTATTGACGATAATTAGGCCATAAATGTTTACTTACAACCTTTTTTTTTTAACTCACGAACGACTAGATAAATCGAGTTGCTATTTCTACCATTTGGGGAGAGTCAACCAGGATATAGGAATGGACATTAATTGCTCATTTACTCTGGTCCGTTATTTAGTTACAAGAGGTTAATGATCAGGAGCTTTGGTCAATTATAGTAAATAGACTAAAATATTATTCATTGTCTAATTTGTACTAATTTACGCACACATGAAAGAGAGAGAGAGAGAGAGAGAGAGTGTGAAAACAGTAGTAGTGTGAGTTGAAGAGAGACAGGAGGCGTGTGGTGAGGATCAAAGGCGAGAGACGGGCCGATTAATGTGGTTCATGCTCTTTACTTGTCTTGTTGTTGTTGATATTGTTGTTGTTGTTGTTGCTATTATTGTCGTTGTTGTTGTTGCTGTTGTTGTTGCTGTTGTTGTTGCTATTATTGTTGCTGTTGTTGTTGCTATTATTGTCGTTATTTTTGTTGTTGCTTTTGCTGTTGTTGTTGCTCTTATTGTTGTTGCTGTTGTTGTTGCTATTATTGTTGCTGTTGTTGTTGCTATTATTGTCGTTGTTGTTGTTGTTGCTGTTGTTGTTGCTATTAATGTCGTTGTTGTTGTTGTTGCTGTTGTTGTTGCTATTATTGTTGCTGTTGCTATTATTGTCATTGTTGTTGTTGTTGCTTTTGCTGTTGTTGCTATTATTGTCGTTGTTGTTGTTGTTGCTTTTGCTGTTGTTGTTGCTATTATTGTCGTTGTTGTTGTTGTTCCTGTTGTTGTTGCTATTATTGTTGCTGTTGTTGTTGCTATTATTGTTGCTGTTGTTGTTGCTATTATTGTCGTTGTTGTTGTTGTTGCTGTTGTTGTTGCTATTAATGTTGTTGTTGTTGTTGCTGTTGTTGTTGCTATTATTGTTGCTGTTGCTATTATTGTCGTTGTTGTTGTTGTTGCTATTATTGTCGTTGTTGTTGTTGTTCCTGTTGTTGTTGCTATTATTGTTGCTGTTGTTGTTGCTATTATTGTCGTTGTTGTTGTTGTTGTTGTTGCTTTTGCTGTTGTTGTTGCTATTATTGTTGCTGTTACTGTTGTTGTTGTTGCTGTTGCTGTTGTTGTTGCTATTATTGTTGTTGATGTTGTTGTTGCTATTATTGTCGTTGTTGTTGTTGTTGCTGTTGTTGTTGCTATTATTGTTGCTGTTGTTGTTGCTATTATTGTTGCTGTTGTTGCTATTATTGTCGTTGTTGTTGTTGCTGTTGTTGTTGCTATTATTGTCGTTGTTGTTGTTGTTCCTGTTGTTGTTGCTATTATTGTCGTTGTTGTTGTTGCTGTTGTTGTTGCTATTATTGTTGCTGTTGTTGTTGCTATTATTGTCGTTGTTGTTGTAGTTGCTTTTGCTGTTGTTGTTGCTATTATTGTCGTTGTTGTTGCTGTTGTTGTTGCTATTATTGTCGTTGTTGTTGTTGCTTTTGCTGTTGTTGTTGCTATTATTGTCGTTGTTGTTGTTGTTGTTGCTTTTGTTGTTGCTATTATTGTCGTTGTTGTTGTTGCTTTTGCTGTTGTTGTTGCTATTATTGTCGTTGTTGTTGTTGTTGCTGTTGTTGTTGCTATTATTGTTGCTGTTGTTGTTGCTATTATTGTCGTTGTTGTTGTTGCTTTTGCTGTTGTTGTTGCTATTATTGTCGTTGTTGTTGTTGTTGCTGTTGCTGTTGTTGTTGCTATTATTGTCGTTGTTGTTGTTGTTGCTATTATTGTCGTTGTTGTTGTTGTTGTTGCTATTATTGTCGTTGTTGTTGTTGTTGCTGTTGCTATTATTGTCGTTGTTGTTGTTGTTGTTGTTGTTGCTGTTGTTGTTGCAGTTGTTGTTGGTGTTGTTGTTGCTATTATTGTCGTTGTTGTTGCTTTTGCTGTTGTTGCTATTATTGTCGTTGTTGTTGCTGTTGTTGTTGCTATTGTTGTTGGTGTTGTTGTTGCTATTATTGTCGTTGTTGTTGTTGTTGTTGCTTTTGTTGTTGCTATTGTTGTTGCTGTTGTTGTTGCTATTATTGTCGTTGTTGTTGTTGTTGTTGCTTTTGTTGTTGTAGTCGTCGTCTTTGTTGTTGTTTTCGTATTGTCAAAAGCGGGAAACAGGCAGAGTAATGTGATTCACGCTGTTTTCTTGTGGTGTCGTCATTTTTGTTGTTGTTGTTGGTGGTGGTGTTATTATTATTGTTGTTGTTGTTGTTCGTATTGTCAAATGCGGAAGAGACACAGATTAATGTGATTCAGGCTGTTTTCTTGTCTAGTTGTTGTTGTTCGTATTGTCAAAAGCGGGAGACAGGCGGATTAAGGAGAGGTTTTTAGTTTGTTCCCTATATTTCCATCAAGCTTACGATTACACCCCCTAGACCCCCTTTCAATATAAATTTGTAAATTTTTCGGTAGAAAAATTTCCCGGCCCCGGTTCCTCTTACATTACAGGCTCGCTATCGCTCGCCAGGAAAAAATCGACACCTAATTGGCACGAAAGGTCTTAAAGTTGACAGAAATGGGGCGAAAGTTCTTAAGATCGTCAAACTAATGGGGCGAAAGTCTTAAAATCTCAAAAGCAATGGGGCTAAACATGAGGGAGAAAGGGGTCAAGAAAAAAATCCCTCAAGTGGAAATCTCCCCTTAATGTGATTCAGGCTGTTTTCTTGTCTTGTTGTTGTTGTTGTTGTTGTTGTCAAAGGCGAGAGACAGGCGGATTAATGTGGTTCAGGCTGTTTTCTTGTATTGGTGTTGTTGTTGTTGTCGTCAAAGGCGAGAGACAGGCGGATTAATGTGGTTCAGGCTGTTTTCTTGTATTGGTGTTGTTGTTGTTGTTGTTGTCGTCAAAGGCGAGAGACAGGCGGATTAATGTGGTTCAGGCTGTTTTCTTGTATTGGTGTTGTTGTTGTTGTTGTTGTTGTCGTCAAAGGCGAGAGACAGGCGGATTAATGTGGTTCACGCTGTTTTCTTGTATTGGTGTTGTTGTTGTCAAAGGCGAGAGACAGGCGGATTAATGTGGTTCAGGCTGTTTTCTTGTATTGGTGTTGTTGTTGTTGTTGTTGTCAAAGGCGAGAGACAGGCGGATTAATGTGGTTCACGCTGTTTTCTTGTATTGGTGTTGTTGTTGTTGTTGTTGTTGTTGTCAAAGGCGAGAGACAGGCGGATTAATGTGATTCAGGCTGTTTTCTTGTCTTGTTGTTGTTGTTGTTGTTGTTGTCAAAGGCGAGAGACAGGCGGATTAATGTGGTTCACGCTGTTTTCTTGTATTGGTGTTGTTATTAGTTTGTTATTGTTCGTATTGACATTGTTGTTGTTATTATCACAAACAACACTGTATACCGTATGTGACCATTGCCGTGTACCTGTTATTATCACAAACAACACTGTATACCGTATGTGACCATTGCCGTGTACCTGTTATTATCACAAACAACACTGTATACCGTATGTGACCATTGCCGTGTACCTGTTATTATCACAAACAACACTGTATACCGTATGGACCATTGCCGTGTACCTGTTATTATCACAAACAACACTGTATACGTATGTGACCATTGCCGTGTACCTGTTATTATCACAACAACACTGTATACCGTATGTGACCATTGCCGTGTACCTGTTATTATCACAAACAACACTGTATACCGTATGTGACCATTGCCGTGTACCTGTTATTATCACAAACAACACTGTATACCGTATGTGACCATTGCCGTGTACCTGTTATTATCACAAACAACACTGTATACCGTATGTGACCATTGCCGTGTACCTGTTATTATCACAAACAACACTGTATACCGTATGTGACCATTGCCGTGTACCTGTTATTATCACAAACAACACTGTATACCGTATGTGACCATTGCCGTGTACCTGTTATTATCACAAACAACACTGTATACCGTATGTGACCATTGCCGTGTACCTGTTATTATCACAAACAACACTGTATACCGTATGTGACCATTGCCGTGTACCTGTTATTATCACAAACAACACTGTATACCGTATGTGACCATTGCCGTGTACCTGTTATTATCACAAACAACACTGTATACCGTATGTGACCATTGCCGTGTACCTGTTATTATCACAAACAACACTGTATACCGTATGTGACCATTGCCGTGTACCTGTTATTATCACAAACACTGTATACCGTATGTGACCATTGCCGTGTACCTGTTATTATCACAAACAACACTGTATACCGTATGTGACCATTGCCGTGTACCTGTTATTATCACAAACAACACTGTATACCGTATGTGACCATTGCCGTGTACCTGTTATTATCACAAACAACACTGTATACCGTATGTGACCATTGCCGTGTACCTGTTATTATCACAAACAACACTGTATACCGTATGTGACCATTGCCGTGTACCTGTTATTATCACAAACAACACTGTATACCGTATGTGACCATTGCCGTGTACCTGTTATTATCACAAACAACACTGTATACCGTATGTGACCATTGCCGTGTACCTGTTATTATCACAAACAACACTGTATACCGTATGTGACCATTGCCGTGTACCTGTTATTATCACAAACAACACTGTATACCGTATGTGACCATTGCCGTGTACCTGTTATTATCACAAACAACACTGTATACCGTATGTGACCATTGCCGTGTACCTGTTATTATCACAAACAACACTGTATACCGTATGTGACCATTGCCGTGTACCTGTTATTATCACAAACAACACTGTATACCGTATGTGACCATTGCCGTGTACCTGTAATTATCACAAACAACACTGTATACCGTATGTGACCATTGCCGTGTACCTGTTATTATCACAAACAACACTGTATACCGTATGTGACCATTGCCGTGTACCTGTAATTATCACAAACAACACTGTATACCGTATGTGACCATTGCCGTGTACCTGTAATTATCACAAACAACACTGTATACCGTATGTGACCATTGCCGTGTACCTGTTATTATCACAAACAACACTGTATACCGTATGTGACCATTGCCGTGTACCTGTTATTATCACAAACAACACTGTATACCGTATGTGACCATTGCCGTGTACCTGTTATTATCACAAACAACACTGTATACCGTATGTGACCATTGCCGTGTACCTGTTATTATCACAAACAACACTGTATACCGTATGTGACCATTGCCGTGTACCTGTAATTATCACAAACAACACTGTATACCGTATGTGACCATTGCCGTGTACCTGTTATTATCACAAACAACACTGTATACCGTATGTGACCATTGCCGTGTACCTGTTATTATCACAAACAACACTGTATACCGTATGTGACCATTGCCGTGTACCTGTTAGTTTGAGAACACAATTAATATAAAGTAACTGGCTTCAGATTAAATTCGCTCAATATCAGCAAATATTGTAATCATATTAACCCCTTAAGGATTATGACGCGATTTAACAGATTATTCTGGCTATTATTAGGCGATTTGATTCAGATTAGGAAGGGTATGTGGAAGATAAAGGGTTAATTGAGATAGTCTTTACCCTTAAAATTACCAGTTATTCCTAATCTGTATAAAATCGTCTAATGATAGCCAGAACAAACTATCAATACGCATCATAATCCTCAAGGAGTTGAAATTGATAACATTTGTCAAAGAACTAATGACTCCTCTGTCCCCTCTTATCCTCAGCTCATTATTGACCGGCAAAATGTGGGTAGTGTTGTCCGCAGACTTTATTGTTTTTACAGTATTCCTACATGTTATTGTATGGCAGAGATTATGTACTCTATTAATTTTGTTACCACTGGCAGTAGTGGTTAAAGCCGGTATTACACGAGCGCTTTTTCCCTCAACATGTATCCTCAACACTGGTCTGGCAGCTTATGAGGTCAACATTTAAAATATTTCGGTTACCTAAATTAATCTATCATCAGTCTAGTTTCCCCACTTTTCTTAGTGCAACATATTCCAGAAAAGTTGCTAGACAAATTTTGATCATAGAATGCGGACTATAAAAGCTCTCGTGTGATACCGGTTTAAGAAAAAATATTAGTAGTTCCCACTAAGAAAAGTGGGGAATGGGCCCGAGCATATAGATAGATAGATAGATAGACTTAGATATTAGTATTACTAATTTATATTTGTCGCGATAATTTGTAAAAAACGAATTTTATAATTTTTTTTTTTTTTTTAAATAGCGACTATTACTCTTTCAACTTTGTGGAAAACACTTGTTACAGGCAGCTTTGCCTTGTGTCTCCTTTATATACATAGAACAAATATAAGAGAAAGAAAATCCTTCAATGAACCCACTAAAAAGACCATAGTAAGCGTTTGCAATTTTAAATATTACTATGATATTGACTGCTTATACTTCACTTGTAAAATGTAGTGAGATTGGACAACTCCGACGAAGATATATGCAGTATATTTGTGTTTTACTCCGACGAAGATATATGCAGTATATTTGTGTTTTACTCCGACGAAGATATATGCAGTATATTTGTGTTTTACTCCAACGAAGATATATGCAGTATATTTGTGTTTTACTTATTGGTTATATTTGGCTGTAAGTGCTATCTAACCATTGTGTTATTGGTGGTAGTAATATATAGGGAGAGTAGTAAGGAGTGTTTAATAGTAGTAATAGTAGTAGTACTAGTAGTAGTCGTTCCCTAGGCTGCCTGGCCGAATAGCCTCGAGTAAGGAGTGTGTTGTTGGTGGTAATGGTGGTGGAGGTGGTGGTGGTAATGGCGGTGGTGGCAATGGTGGTGGTGGTGGAGGTAGTGGTGTGAAGGGTAGTAGGAAGGGTGGTGGTGGTGGTGGTAGAGTTTGTGTAGTGTGGTATAGTAATGTGCTAAAGATATGCTATCAGGTGTTGACGATTACACCAGCAGACCTCTTTATCATACTCTCTACTATAACAATTAACGCTACAACAATTACCACACCCCCCTGTAGTTCCTGGATCATGACGTACAGTATTGGCATTCCTTTAATTTCTTTTTCTTTTCGCTACAATTGATTTCAGGGAACCCTTGGGCATTTATTCCAATTGTTATCTTCATACCAAGGCTTTGAAAGATACAGGGACACTCATATTCAAAGATACTTTTATATATACAGTATATAATTATATATACTGAATATATATATATATATATATATATATATATATATATATATATATATATATATAGAGAGAGAGAGAGAGAGATGCTACCGATTTTGGACTCGATGCTTTATAATAAAAATTACACAATGAGAGCTGTGTGTGTATGGGTATGTGTGTGTGTGTGTGTGTGTGTGTGTGTGTGTGTGTGTGTGTGTGTGTGTGTGTGTGTGTGTGTGTGTGTGTGTATTCACTTGCTTGTTCGTCAAGGGGAATCCACACAATGCGAGCTAAGCTCATTATTATCGCGCCTCCTTAACTGGGAATGTATTGCGTGAAATGCATGTTAAGTGTTTATGTATCGTTGGAATGGCTGTGGATGTGTGTGTAGTCTGTATTTTAGCCAATTGGCAACATCTGGAAACGAAGGCTTAGGGTTAATCTGTACGATACCATTCTCATTACGGTACCAGTCTCACCCGAAGGCTTAGGTTGACCAGTAGCTTAGGTTGTTGTTGTTGTTGTTGTTGTTGTTGTTCCCCAAGCTGCCTGGCCGAACAGCCCCAAGGCCCCGAGCAAAGCCAAGGCCATAACCGAGCGCCCCCACAGAACCCTCCCTGCTTACCACAATAAAGCCTGGGTGACCGAAGCCACTTCATGGCGGGGAGCTGAGGAGGGTGCGGAAACGCCCGGGAAACCAAAGCCCCACCCAGGGCCCTGTGCCCCTCAGCAATTATGAAGAGAAAGTTGAGGGGCAAAGGAAAAATGTGACGCTTTGGCTTCCAATCTTGGTAAATTGGGAGGTCAATCCACGGAAGAGACGCCGTCACTTGAGATCTAGAAAATATATAAGTAAAGGGAACAGTCAGAGTAAGCTATGGGTATGGCAGAGATTGCTCAGTTCTCACTCTGATAGACCAGCCCATCACCACATGACTAGAACCCAATCCTTTCAGCATCAGCTAGGAAAGGTCCTAGAAAGCCGCCTTTGGCGGGGGGATAGCTCCCCTATTTCAACCCCTTTCGGGGTTGGGCACAGCTTAGATTGACCAGTACGATACCCATCTCACCTTGTAACCGATCACCAACCCCAGATGGGACGTCACAACTTCGTCCACTTATACCAGGTTCCTATTTATACTGCTAGGTGAACAGAGGCTACACCGTTAGGAGACTTGCCCAAATGTCTCTTCCCCGCCCGGGTCTCGAACCCGGGACCTTCTGGTTGTGAGCCAGACGCGCTATCAGTTACGCCAAGGTGTGTGTGTGTGTGTGTGTGTGTGTGTGTGTGTTTAAGCATCAAAACTATCCACAGGAGACATACTGGTATCTAGTAACCAAACTATTATTACCTGTATGACATAATAGCTCACGTCCCAACACACACATGGGTCACCTGGAAATAGTGGGTGTGTGTTTTTGTATGTGTTACGCCCATACACCCATATAAATACACACAAACACACGCACACAATAGAGCCTGGGTCATCCACAAATAGTTACACGTTCAGTCGCACACCCACTCACACACAAAGAGCCTAAGTCACCTGTAAAGTCACACACCCATACACCTAAACAAAAAACAACAGGTACACACACACACACACACACACAAACACGCACACACACAAACAAAAACACAAACACACACACGCACACACACATACACAAACAGGCACACCAAAAATGGTCCCAGATAAAAAGTATGTCATAGGGGACGGACAAAACGGAAATAAAAATGATCCTAAAATGGAAGCAGCAAAAGAAAGAGAGGTCATGGGACGTGAGTGGGAGGAATAAAACCGAAAAAGGTCATGGCCTAAATTTAGTAGTCAAAACACAAGAATTGGAAAAACGTAACTGTGAGTTCAAAATACCGTATGACCTCGACAAATACAACACTGCGGCCTAGAAAGAGACACCGAGAGAAACAAACTAAACAAAATAAAGTACAAAATACACCACATCCACACATACAAGCTCGCTATTGATTGCCAGGAAAAAATCGACACCTAAATAGCACGAAAGGTCTTAAAATTGACAGAAATGGGGCAAAAGGTCGTCAAATCTCCAAAACTAATGGGGCGAAAGTCTTAAAATCTGAAAACTAATGGGACTAAACATAATGGAGAAAAGGGTAAACACACACTCATTCACACACACACACACACACACACACACACACACACACACACACACACACACACACACACACACACACACACACACACACACACACACACACACACACTCACACACACAAGCCAGGGAGAATGTACGAGATAGTATAGAAATAAAACTAACTCGCAAATGATTATAACAAAACAAATACTAAAGTTACCAAGATCACTATAGTCAGTTCTATTTCAGCTGACGGTATGTTGAATCCCTTAACGACTAATTTCTCGATACTGAATATAAAATTATTAACCTACTGTGTCTCTGCGTCGTATTAAGGGGAGATTTGCACTTGAGAGATTTTTTTCTGGACCCCTTTCTCCCTCATGTTTAGCCCCATTGCTTTTGAGATTTTAAGACGTTCGCCTTAGTAGTTTGGAAATTTAAAGACATTTTGCCCCATTACTGTCAATTTTAAGACCTTTCGTGCCATGAAGGTGTCGATTTTTTCCTGGCGAGCGATAGCGAGCCTGTAATTTAAGAGGAACCGGCCTCTGGCCGGGAAATTTTTCTACCGAAAAATGTACAAATTTATCTTGAAAGGGGGTCTAGGGGGTGTAATTTTAAGCTTGATGAAAACTTGGGGAACAAACTAAATACCTCCCCTTAATGCCAAGTGTTCATAACTAACAACACATTTCGCAACAAACCCTAAGTAATACCTGACTAACTAAGATAGTAACATGACAATTTACCATCAGCTGAAAATAAACACAACGCATCCTCCACATAGCAAAATAGTCCACCTTTCTCATTTACCCCTTTTAGTACGATGACATTAACCCCGTCAGTACCAGCGACGTCTTTGTTAATTTATGCTGGCTATATTTAGACGATTTTGTCCAGTTTAAGAACAATCTGTGGTAGTCAAATGGGTTAAGTGAGATAGTTCGTAGCCTGTTAATTGTTGGAGACCCTATTTAAACTACATCACAGCGCCTAATAGTAGCCAGAGTAAAGTTAAATTGACGTCACCGGTACAGAAGGGGTTAATTATCTATTTCAAATATTAGAAGAGTTACTGCAGCTAAGAAATGTCCGTGAGGCATCTGTTGGGTACAAATCTATCTTAGTTTAACCTTTTGATGCTTACAATTCCAGTATAAACGAATGAAATAATGTAGCTTTAGGTAGCATAGTATGGAAAGAGGCGTCATCGTATGTGTCAGCCGCGGTATGCTTAATGTCAGCTCTATTGGCAGTCGAGTTACATCTCTGATTCTTCGACTTTGCATTGTTTGCAGTTTTGTTATGTCTAGATGCGCATCCCGACGCCGCGAGAGAGAGAGAGAGTGTGCTGGCGCAGAGGAGGGCAGATGAGATGTACAGTGGCGGCCCCACAACGGCGTGGACCACGGGGCGATAGCTGTCCGCCCTCAACTACAACCACAGGAACCACAGAATCACAGGTGTATGTGTGTGTGTGTATGTGTGTGTGTGTGTGTGTGTGTGTGTGTGTGTGTGTGTGTGTGTGTGTGTGTGTGTGTGTGTGTGGATAGAGATTCCTGGTAGGGTTGCTGAACACAGATAAACACCTCACCTACCCTAGCTATAATGTTCACCACTCCAGCATTGTAAACAGCTGACAACTGCTGAGGTATGTCACAGCATGCAGATCTGTCCAAGGGTAAAGCAACAGTAATCCCACGGTCAAAAGTTTGGCGACAAAATTGATGAAGAATCACGCATATTCCGAAGATAAGTAAAAGGCCGAGGACAAATTTTAAACTACAAATAATAACAACATATCAATGATCATGATCTAATGTAATTGTAACACTAACTTATAATACAATGTAATATAAGCATTCCATTAAACACAATATTTCATACGATCACTCCTGTGAATATATACACACACACACACACATATATATATATATATATATATATGAATGAGAGAGAGAGAGAGAGAGAGAGAGAGAGAGAGAGAGAGAGAGAGAGAGAGAGAGAGAGAGAGAGAGAGAGAGAGAGAGAGAGAGAGAGAGAGGGGGGGGGGGGGGGGGGGGGGGGGGTAGAGCATGGGGTAGAGGGAATGGTAAAGGTAAAAAGGCCACACCACTAATAATACAGGGGGAACTAGGGGGGAAAAAATCCCAAATAAAAAACTTGAACTGCATAAAGTGAGTGATTATTCATTACCTAGGAGAGTGACTGACATATGGCCTCATTATACCCCCGTGCTGACAGACCCCCTGACACACGGAGGGAGGCCAGAACAGCTGACATAGAGGGAGGGTGAGTGGCTCCCTGACTGACACATTAAGTACCCCCCTCCTCACCCTAATTACCACTTAAAGGGTATTAACCACCTCTGCATGTGTTGCCCACCTTGGTTATACCCATTGATATACTACTCTTCCTGTCTACCTGTCTACCTGCCTGCCTACCTACCTACCTACCTGCCTGCCTACCTACCTACCTACCTACCTGCCTACCTACCTACCTACCTGCCTGCCTACCTACCTACCTACCTACCTACCTGCCTACCTACCTACCTACCTGTCTACCTGTCTACCTACCTACCTGCCTACCTACCTACCTACCTACCTGCCTGCCTACCTACCTACCTACCTACCTGCCTACCTACCTGCCTACCTACCTACCTACCTACCTACCTGTCTACCTACCTACCTGCCTGTCTACCTACCTACCTACCTACCTACCTACCTACCTACCTACCTACCTACCTGCCTACCTACCTACCTATCTACCTGCCTACCTGTCTACCTACCTACCTGCCTACCTACCTACCTGTCTACCTACCTACCTGCCTACCTACCTACCTACCTACCTACCTACCTACCTACCTACCTACCTGTCTACCTACCTACCTGTCTACCTACCTACCTGTCTACCTACCTACCTGTCTACCTACCTACCTGTCTACCTACCTACCTACCTACCTACCTGTCTACCTACCTACCTACCTACCTATCTACCTACCTACCTACCTGTCTACCTACTTACCTGCCTACCTGCCTACCTACCTACCTACCTACCTACCTGCCTGCCTACCTACCTACCTGTCTACCTACCTACCTACCTACCTGCCTACCTGCCTACCTACCTACCTGCCTACCTACCTACCTACCTACCTGCCTACCTACCTCTAGTAGTATCAAGGCCGGATCATCCAGTAGGGACCACAAGGTATATGTGGTCTGAGTATGTGTGTAACTATATATCTTATCTCACTCAAAAATCACTCTCTGTCTCTCTCTCTTACACACACACACACTTATATTCTCTCTCTCTCTCTCTCTCTCTCTCTCTCTCTCTCTCTCTCTCTCTCTCTCCTGCCTCACAATATGCCCCCGATAGTTTACAAGTACCCCCAAACAAACAGCCTCGCTAGGGGTCATTAGCTATTGTCTACCTTCCTTTTGTCCTTCCTGACCCACTCCACCCCCCCACCACATACCCACCACTTGATATACCCACCTATTAAGGGGACAGTGGTTATTATTTGGAGTCTAATTATTGATATATTAATTTATTTCTTAGTTTCCTGGCTAGACCTTCAAGCTTAAAAAACACTCCATAGACCCACCTGCAAGATAAATTTGTAAATTTTTCGATAGAAAAATGTCCCGGCCGAAGCCGATTGCTTTTAAAATTACAGGCTCGCTATCGCTCGGCAGGAAAAAATCGTCACCTAAATGGCACAAAAGGTCTTGATATTGATATATAAATACGACGAAAGGTGTTACAATCGACAAACTAATGGGGCGAACGTCTTAAAATCTGAAAACTACTGGGGCTAAACATGAAGAAGAAGGGGGACCAGAAAAACGATCATCTCCCCTTAACCACCCACTGACCCACCTACCATCCCACCATTATAATACCCACCTACACCCACCCACCTACCCTCCAACCACTTACCAAATACCCACCTACCATCCCACCATTATAATACCCACATACCCTCCAACCACTTACCAAATACCCACCTACACCCACCCACCTACCCTCCAACCACTTACCAAATACCCACCTATACACCGATCTATTAACCACCCAGATACCTTCCCACCACTATAGACGGTCTCAATTAACCCTCTGACTTACTTATATCCTTCATATGTAATTAAGTCGTATAATGACACCCAGTTATATAGCTTAGGAAGGATCTGGAGGAATTGCTTACTAATCTAATTACAATTGTCTAATGATAGCCAGTTATATAGCTTAGGAAGGATCTGTAGGAATTAATAGGGAGAAGACCGTCTCAATTAACCCTCTGACTTTTGTTTTGTGATCTGGCTATTGTTAGACGATTTTATACAACTTAGGAAGGATCTGTGGGAATGATAAGGGTAAAGACCATCTCAATTAACCCTCTGACTTCCAATTACTCTTCCTAATCTAGTAAAATCGTCTAGTAATAGTCATGCTTAACTGGATAAACGAGTCATAATCCTCACGGGGTTAACTCTTAGATGATCCGATGACGCATTTATTATTAGACGATTTTATTCAGATTAGGAAGGGTATATGGAAGTCAGAGGGTTAATTGAGATAGTCTTTAGCCTTATCATTCCCACAGATCCTTCCTAAGTTGTATACAATCGTCTAACATTAACCAGCTAAAAAAAATAAAAATAAAAATAAAAATAAAATAAAATATAAATATAAAAGCGTCATCGAATCTTGAAAGGGTTAATGCCCACGTACCCACCACCTACACCCACCTGTATATAAATGCCCACCTACAGTATATCCATTAACTATCGTTTTCTTTGGTTTGCCCAATAGATTCCACTCAAACTTAAAAACAACAAAAAATCCCTAAACTCCCCTTCAAGCTAAAGACGATCCCTCAGACCCTCTTCAAGCTAATACTACCCCCCAGACCCCATTCCCGACATTGGCGTACTGGACTGAAGCATGGACGTTGTTGGAGAGACACAAACCAAGAGTGAGAGGGGTGGAAGTGAGGTACTTGAGAAGAGCATGCAGAGTTACATGGAGGGATAGACAGACGAATGAAGAAGTACGAGAGCAGTGTGGTGTGGATGTGTGAGAAAGTGTGAAAAGGAACACCTTAGGATGGTTCGGTCATGTGGAACGTATGGGAAGCCAGAGAATGACTAAAAGAATCTACGAGAGTGAAGTGGAAGGACAGAGAGGGAGAGGTTGACCGAGAGAGAGGTGGAAGGATGGAATTAAAAAATACTGTATATGCGCGGAAGTGGTGTTGGATGGGAGGAGGGACTTCGACTGACTGGGGACAGAGGTACATGGGGGTGATTCATTCGTGGTCATCCCTTCGGGGATCATGACGTCTGGCAATAGATAAAATAGACCCTATTTAAGCTTATAACGATCCCCTATACCCCTCTCAAGCTTAATACGACCATTCAGACCCCCTTCAAGCTAAAAACGACCCCACAGATTCCCTTTTAGCTAAAATTTGTACATTTTTTGGTAGAAAAATGTCCCGACTCAAAGCTGCTTTATATAAAGATATAGGTTCGCTATCGCTCGCCAGGAAAACATCGACACCTGAATAGAGCGAAAGGTCTTATAATCATTAAACTAATGGGGCAAAAACAGATGGATTACAAAAAGACCTCCCTCGGATGGTAAGACTGTTTCAATTAACCCCATGACATCCACATACTCTTCCTAAAATCGTCTTATGATAGCCAGAATAAACTGCCAAAAAACGCGTCATAAGCGGTTAATGATCATCTCTGTAATTATGTTCACCCCTACCAATTTAATAACTAGAAGGACCAAAAAAAAAAAAAAAAAAACCACCCACGGATCAGATACACATTTAATGATCATCTCTATAATGATATTCATCCCTGCCAATGTAATTACTCTAAGTACCATCGTCTCCCTCTCCTGCATAAATTACCTTCCTTCCCACTGTTCCCGAGCTAAGGGGAGACGGACCGTTTTGTTTTCTTCTATTAATTCATGTATTCCTTTGTGTTCTCGCTAGACCTCCATCAAGCTTAGAAAAACACCACGTAGATCCCCCTTCAAGATATATTTGTACATTTTTCGGTAGAAAAATGTTCGCTATCGCTCGCCAGGAAATAATCGACACCTAAATGGCACGAAAGGTCTTAAAATTGACAACGAAATGGGGCGAAAGGTGTTAAAATCGCCAAACTAATGGGCCCAACGTCTTATAATCTCAAAACAAATGGGGCTTGACACGAGGGAGAAAGGGGATCAGAAAAACGCCCCATCTCCCCTTAATCTCAACAGTCCATCAGCCTCACCTTAACCCTCTCCGACATATGACGCGATTTTGAACCTATTGGGGATACTTTAAAGCCTTTGTTACCATCAGGGGTATTTAGAAACCTTTAGTTTAGTTACTTCAACCTCTGCAGTTGTCTTTGAGTTAGCTGTGGGCAGAAAACTAATTTTGGAGAGGTAATTATAAGAGTGAGAGAACTCTATTTCTTATTGCTAATCTGGCAACCTCTGCGTCATAAATGCGTGAAAGGGTTAATGCACTGCGTAGCTCCCTCTCCCTTGCTGCCCATCTGTTTAGTCTATACTCTATCCCATTTAGTTAAGGGGGCCCACCTCGCTGTTTATTCTCTTTCTCTCTCTCTCTCTTTGGCTTGTATCCATTCGGCCCCATTCAGCCTACTGTTTTAAGACGTTTATCCCCATCCAGGTGTCTCCCTCTCCTGCATAAATTACCTTCCGTCCCACTTTTCCCGAGCTAATGCACTGCGTAGCTCCCTCTCCCTTGCTGCCCATCTGTTTAAGGGAGCCTACCTAGCTTTTTTTCTCTTTCTCTCCCTCTCTCTTTGGCTTTTATCCATTCGGCCCCATTCAGCCTACTGTTTTAAGACGTTTACCCCCATCCAGGTGTCAATATTTTCCTTGCAAGCGCTAGCGAGCCAGCATATATATATATTTTTGTTTTGACAGCAAACTAAATTTGTAAATTTTTCGATAGAAAAATT
Source organism: Paralithodes platypus (assembly GCA_032716605.1). Classification (NCBI taxonomy): domain Eukaryota; kingdom Metazoa; phylum Arthropoda; class Malacostraca; order Decapoda; family Lithodidae; genus Paralithodes; species Paralithodes platypus. Next base: position 8,094,298 of record CM064525.1, on the reverse strand, counting down.
TCTCAGGCGAAGCCGGATTTCTCCATACAATGCTGGCTTGCTATCGCTCGCCAGGAAGAAATCGACAAATGGATGGGGATAAATGTCTTAAACAGTAAGCTGAATGGGGCCGAATGGATACAAGCCAAAGAGAGAGGGAGAGAAAGAGAAAAAAAGATAGGTGGGCTCCCTTAACCCTTTAAGGAGTATGACGCGTGTTGACAGTTTCATAGGCTACCCCTTTACGATATTATACATCTTAGGAAGGATCTGTGGGAATGAAAAGGGTAAAGACTAAATTGACCTTCTCACTTCCACAATCCCTACCTTATCTGAATACAATCTCTTAATGATAGCCAATATATTGAGATGAAATACGACCCTATATCCTGGAAGGGTTAACGATTTATATAACTCATTCTATTTATTGGTGTGATTTATCTGACTACTTACCAAGTTACATATCTACCTCTATCCATCTATTCCCTGGCCGACTCTTCCCAAATGGTAGATATATTAACTTGATTACTCGTCGTTTCTCTTTTAGTTATAGAGCTTAGTACCGGTAGTGAAGATCTCTGGCCTACTTACAATGAATGGACTATAGACTGTATTCCTGCCTCTAGACAATATTATTCTTACTATAGTCTATTCGCTGTAAGTAGGCGAGAAATCATGACCTCTATCCTCTGTAACACAAAAAGGGCTAGAGCAAATTGGATGTCAATTTCCACATATATTCCTTGACCGACTCGTTCCAAATGGTAGGCATATTAGCTCGATTTCTCTAGTCGTTTTTGAGTTACAGAGGTTAGAGTTCATGATTTCTCTAGTCGTTTTTGAGTTACAGAGGTTAGAGTTCATGATTTCTCGCCTACTTACAGAGAATAGACTTCAAAGGGATAATCGGGAAAGTCATTACTCTTGGTGATTCGAGGTCGCAAGCCAAATATAATCGCATGACGGTCGCAAGAAAATCCGATTGAAATAGTTAACCATCAATCAAGCTAATCTGTTATATAGCCTTGTGTATGGCTCATTAATTATCAAGTCATTTATCTAGTCCCACATACCGCTTAAGGGGGGTCACCGGATGTTTTCGCTTTCTCTCCTTTTCTGGCTTGTATCCATTCGGCCCCATTCAGCCAAGTATTTTAAGACATTTATCCCCATCCAGGTGTTACATTATTCTTGGCGAGCGATAGCCAGCCAGCATTGTATGGAGAAATCCGGCTTCGCCGGACACATATTTCTATCGAAAAATTTACAAATTTAGCTTGCTGTCAAAACAAAAATATATATATGCTGGCTCGCTACTGCTCGCCAGGAAAATATTGACACCTGGATGGGGGTAAACTTCTTAAAACAGTAGGCTGAATGGGGCCGAATGGATACAAGCCAAAGAGAGAGGGAGAGAAAGGGAAAAAGAGCGAGGTGGGCCCCCTTAAATTATCAAGTAATTTATCTAGCCACATACCTCTTAATTATCCGTGATGGCACTTAGCTGTAACTATCTCTTCCCTGTACATACCACCATGGCCATAAAAATATCTATATAAACAGCACCCATCTATCATGTTAAATACCCATCCTAATGTTTCCCATACCCTAGACTTCCCTCATCTATCATAATTTATATATACCTGCTTCCTCTCTCTCTCTCTCTCTCTCTCTCTCTCTCTCTCTCTCTCTCTCTCTCTCTCTCTCTCTCTCTCTCTCTCTATCAGTTCCCACATCAGTTTTCCCTCATCTGGCAACACTTTAGCATGGTGTGTGGGGTGAAGAGGGCATGGCCAGTATAGCCAATGCCATTGGTATAGCCAGACCAAGGGGGCACAGGTCATCTCCAGTGTAGCCATAAGGGTCACCAAGGGGGCATCAGTGTAGCCATATAAGAGAACATGGAACACCAATATATAAACTGGAGAGAATAAATAAATAATAAATAAATAAATAAATATATATATATATATATATATATATATATATATATATACTGTATATATATATATATATATATATATATATATACTGTATATATATATATATATATATATATATCGTATACTGTATATGTATATATATATATATATATATATATATATATATATATATATATATATACTGTATATATATATATATATATATATACTGTATATATATATATCTTAATATATATATATATATATATATCTATATATATATATATATATATATATATATATATATATATACTGTATATATATGTATATATATATACTGTATATATATATATATATACATACATACTGTATATATATATATATATATATATATATATATATATACTGTATATATATATATATATATATACTGTATATCTATATATATATATATACTGTATATATATATATATGTATATATATATATATATATATATATATATATATATGAGAGAGAGAGAGAGAGAGAGACTAGCGCGCACGCGCGTGTGTTACGAAGATATACTCTACAACAAATATTTGGAATTGTAATGCTAGTAAAAGCCAACAAAAAACATGCAAATAAGTGAACATTCAGAGCAGCCAATAAAGAAGGAACTATTAGGAAAGAAAATCCTCAAATAATTATCACTCTCTCTCACTCACTCTCTCAGTGTGTGACAGGGTAAATCCAGCCTTATGACAGCTTCAGCTTAGCGAGGTATTTAAGATTACATAGAATTATTTAGGTGCTCGCTTCCATACCCCCCCCCCCCCCATCTCTCTCTCTCTCTCTGTCTCTCTCTCACACACACATCGTCCTTCCTCTCTCCCTTCCCCATATACAGTATATATTCTTCTTCTCTTTTCACTACCCCTTCCACCTTTCCTTCTGCTCCCCTCCCCCCCCCCTCCCATGTACAGTACCTCTCCCTCCCACAGTAATATTCAACCAACCCTCCATCTATCTCTTTCCCTTCCTTCCATTTCTCCCTCCCTCACCAATACCCAACCAATCTCCCACTCTCTCCTCCTCTTCCATCCATTTATCCCTTCCTCACCAATATCCACTCACCCTACCATCTCTCTCTACCCCACCCAATTATATATCTGCTTTTCAAATCATCTTTCCCTCCCACATCTGCACTTATTCTCCCCCTCTCCTTTATAACCATCCTTCCCTCCCACATATTATAGTGTACTATGTCCTTCTCGCGCTCTCTCTCTCTCTCTCATATATATCCCTCCCCTCAGGCCGGTCCCCCCCCCCCCCCCCCCGCTCCCCCACCATACCTGTCCAAGAAGGCACTTACCGATGACGTATTGATAGCCTGTCATGGCGGGGGGGGGGGGGGGGGAGGGGGGATGAAGAGGAGTGGAAGTTACGGAAGGAGGGGAGAGGAAGGGAAAGGGAGGGAAGGCAAGGCAGGAGGGGGGAGGGGGGGCGGAAGGTAAGGCAGGAAGGGGATGACGGTGAGGGGAAGGGGGGGGGGGGAGGAGAGAGGATGGGAAAGGGAGGGTAGGGAAGGAAGGAAGTCGGAGGGGTGGATGTCGGTGAGTGGAAGAGAGGGGAGAAGGAGGGGAGAGGAAAGCAAAGGGAGAGAAAGGAAGCCAGTAGGAAAAGGGAGGGGGAAGGGGAGAGGGAGGGAAAGGGAGGGTAGGGAAGGCAGGAGGGGGTGACAGTGAGGGTAAGGGAGGGGAGAGGAAGGGAAAGGGAGGGTAGGGAAGGCAAGAGGGGGTGACGGTGAGGGTAAGGGAGGGGAGAGGAAGGGAAGGCAAGAGGGGGTGACGGTGAGGGTAAGGGAGGGGAGAGGAAGGGAAAGGGAGGGTAGGGAAGGCAGGAGGGGGTGACGGTGAGGGTAAGGGAGGGGAGAGGAAGGGAAAGGGAGGGTAGGGAAGGCAGGAGGGGGTGACGGTGAGGGTAAGGGAGGGGAGAGGAAGGGAAGGCAAGAGGGGGTGACGGTGAGGGAAAGGGAGGGGAGAGGAAGGGAAAGGGAGGGAAGGGAAGGCAGGAGGGGGTGACGGTGAGGGTAAGGGGGGAGAGGAAGGAAAGGGAGGGTAGGGAAGGCAGGAGGGGTGACGGTGAGGGTAAGGGAGGGGAGAGGAAGGGAAAGGGAGGGTAGGAAGGCAGGAGGGGGAGGCGGAGAGGGTAAGGGAGGGGAGAGGAAGGGAAAGGGAGGGTAGGGAAGGCAGGAGGGGGTGACGGTGAGGGTAAGGGAGGGAGAGGAAGGGAAAGGGAGGGTAGGGAAGGCAGGAGGGGGTGACGGTGAGGGTAAGGGAGGGGAGAGGAAGGGAAAGGGAGGGTAGGGAAGGCAGGAGGGGGTGACGGTGAGGGTAAGGGAGGGGAGAGGAAGGGAAAGGGAGGGTAGGGAAGGCAGGAGGGGGTGACGGTGAGGGTAAGGGAGGGGAGAGGAAGGGAAAGGGAGGGTAGGGAAGGCAGGAGGGGGTGACGGTGAGGGTAAGGGAGGGGAGAGGAAGGGAAAGGGAGGGTAGGGAAGGCAGGAGGGGGTGACGGTGAGGGTAAGGGAGGGGAGAGGAAGGGAAAGGGAGGGTAGGGAAGGCAGGAGGGGGTGACGGTGAGGGTAAGGGAGGGGAGAGGAAGGGAAAGGGAGGGTAGGGAAGGCAGGAGGGGGTGAGGGTAAGGGAGGGGAGAGGAAGGGAAAGGAGGGTAGGGAAGGCAGGAGGGGGTGACGGTGAGGGTAAGGGAGGGGAGAGGAAGGGAAAGGGAGGGTAGGGAAGGCAGGAGGGGGTGACGGTGAGGGTAAGGGAGGGGAGAGGAAGGGAAGGCAAGAGGGGGTGACGGTGAGGGTAAGGGAGGGGAGAGGAAGGGAAAGGGAGGGTAGGGAAGGCAGGAGGGGTGACGGTGAGGGAAGGGAGGGGAAGGGAAAAGGGAGGGTAGGAAGGCAGGAGGGGTGGACGGTGAGTAAGGAGGGGAGAGGAAGGGAAGGCAAGAGGGGGTGACGGTGAGGGTAAGGGAGGGGAGAGGAAGGGAAAGGGAGGGTAGGGAAGGCAGGAGGGGGTGACGGTGAGGGTAAGGGAGTACAAAGGAGTACAAAGGAGTACAAAGGAAATCAAGCAACAACAGATCTAGTGACGGAGGGGATGGGGACGGAGCTGATGGAGGGGAGAGGAAGGGAAGGCAAGAGGGGGTGACGGTGAGGGTAAGGGAGGGGAGAAGAAGGGAAGGCAGGATGACGGCGAGTGGAAGAGAGGGGGGGCGGGGGGGGGGGGAAGGGAGGGGAAAGGGAGCGAAGGGAAGGCAGGAGGGGGCAGGGGACATGTTGTGATTGTAGTTGGATTTGTGATGGTGATGATGATCTGTAGTGTGATGGAGAGAGATTAGGGTAGTGATGGTGGTGGTGATTGTGGTAGTGATGATGGTGATAGTAGTAATGATGATGGTGATAGCAGTAGTGATGATGGTGACAGTATTAGTGTTGATGGTCATAGTAGTCGTGATGGTGATGGTGCCAATAGTAGTGATAATGGTGAAAGTAGTAGTGATAATGGTGAAAGTAGTAGTGATGATGGGTTAACTTGAAATACATAATGAACATTACTCGAATATTGCCCCTTTCAACAAGGCAATTAACCCATTCAGTACCGGTGACGTCCCTTTAACTTCATACTGGCTACTAGTACACGATTTTATTCAGTTTCAAAAGGGCCTCCATCATCAAACAGGCTTCGAACTATCTCACTCGACCCATTTTACTACCGCAGATCTTTCTTAAGCTGCACAAAATCGTCTAAATAAAGCTAGAATAAAATGAAAAAGACGTCACCATCACAGAAGGGGTTAAATATGGCAGTTACGGACCTATTAACCCTTTGAAGATTATGACGCATTATATTCTGGATAACATTAGACGATTATCTACAGTTTAGGAAGGACCTGTGGGCGTTATCAGGGTAAAGGCTATCTCAATTAACCCTCTGACGTCCATAATACCCTTCCTAATGTGAATAAAACCGTCAAATAATAGCCAGAAAACAGAACAGAAATGCGTAATCGGATCTTGCAAGGGTTAAGAAAAAGGTGGTGACGAGATAGATAGATAAAGTCAATTCATTATAAGGAGGCCTCTAACTTCTAACTCAAAAAAAGCTAAATTAAATGGGCCGTATAATACCACTCCTATTCCCTGGCTGACTCTTCCCAAATAGTTACAAAGGCTAGTTAGTGGTCACGATTGTTGGCCTAATTGACCCCTTGTGAGTTTCGGGCTATAAGGAAGTAAGAGCTGTAAACATTGACATATAAGGGGGAGTAGTTACTTTTTATGGACCCCCTTCTCCCTCGTGTTTAGCATATTAGTTTTAAGACGTTCTTTCCGTCAGTTTGGCGATTTTGAGACCTTTCGCCCCATTTCTTTGTCAATAATAAGGCCTTTCGTGCCATTTTGGTGTCGATAACTTCCTGGCGAGCGAAAGCGAGGTTGTAATTTTAGGAGGAACCGGGACATTTTTCTACCGAAAAATGTACACTCGGTCAAAATAGTATCTGCACCCCTACGTTGGTGTGTACTGTACAGCTTGATAGGTTTGGCACCTCTGCCTGCAACTACTGTATATCCATGTGTCAGAGACGATCGTATTCTGGTTATTATTAGATCATTTGTGTACAGTTTATGAAGGCTCTGTGGAAATTAAGACTATCTCAACCCCCTGACTTTCATAAACCCTAACTAATCTGAACAAAATCGTCAAATAATAGCCATAAAACTGAAAAGAAATGCGTGATCGGATCGTGAAAGAATTAATAAACTAATACCTGTACTTTTATGGTCACAATACTATGTGATGAAAACACGGGCCATAACTATAAGATGAAGAGAAGGAGGGAGAGATGAGGAGAAAGAAAGAGTGGAAGAGATATATAGAAGATAGGCGAGAGAGAGAGTGAGAGTGAGAGAGAGAGAGGGAGAAAGACACACACATACACACACACACACACACACACACAGAACCGTGATATAAAAAATATACCTTAAATAATAAATAAATGTCTAAATGTCTAAGAGTCTTTGAAGTCGGTGGGTCCCAAACTATCCCCCCAAATATATCACCCCCCCCTCCCCCCTCCCCCCTCCCCCCTCCCTCTTCTCCATACATGTGGTTGATAGAAGGTGGCCTGCTGGTATCTGATTACACCTGCCTACACACATCTGTACACACACACACACACACACATAGGCCTATGTACACACACACACATATCTACACACACCTATACTACACACATCTGCACACACACACACATATCTTCACTTGCACACACACACACACACACACCACACACCACACACACACACACACACACACACACACACACACACACACACACACACACACACACACACACACACACACACACACACACACACACACACACACACACACACACACACACACACACACACATATTACCCACCTGTTTTCAATAATTAACAAACACCTGCCCACACCCGATTTGCATGTTTATCTTTCATTATCAAATCATAATTTTGCTTTATTATTCGAAACACAAATGTGTTTCAGCCCCACCACTTACCTGTCACCCCCACACACCTGTCACCCCCACATGTTTCAGCCCCACATACTAACCAGTACAACACAACCTACCACTAACACCCCCTTCCCACCCACCCCCATACACCTACGTACAACCCACCTACCAGTACAACAGGGATCAGTTTTGGCCCCAATTCTGTTCCTCATTCATATCAATGATCTCATATCTACCACTCATAATCCAATACATTCCTACGCAGATGACTCAACACTCCACAGTTCCTTCACATTTACCAATTCTTTCACCCAACCCGATCTTATAAATTCAAAAATAAACACTGCAATTTCTCGGAACCAGGACCTTTCTAGAATTAATGGATGGGGACAAAAGAATCTAGTTTCCTTTAATGCACAGAAAACCAAATACATTCAATTTTCTAACCGACAGAATCTCACTGACTCCCATATTTGTTAATGATGTAAATATTCCCACTTCCCCTAGTATTGACATTCTCGGTGTAACATTAACTACTAACTTGAGATGGACACATTATGTTAGAAGCATTGCTAAGAATGCCTCTAAAAAACTGGGACTCCTGTACAGAGTTCGAGAATTCTTCACTGACGAGCAGTTGGCCGTGATATATAAAAGTCATGTGCGTTCTCAGATGGATTACTGTTCACCTCTGTGGGGTGGAAGTGGAGTGGTTGCATTGAGGCAGTTGGACAAAATTCAAAATAAAGCTATTAGATTAATCAATAACCCTGCAATCACACAGGACCTTCCTACATTATCCATACGAAGAAACGTTGCATCCCTTGCATTATTCTACAGATATTTTCACAGCAATTGTTCCGAGGAACTTGCTTCAATTGTGCCGCCTCTCCACATCTTTCCCCGTAGAACTAGGGCAGCTGAGAGCGCCCATGAATTTACACTTTCTCCTCCACAATGCAGAACTTCTGCTTATCAGAATTCATTTATCCCCAGAGCTACTACTCTTTGGAATTCACTTCCCTCGAATTGCTTTCCACAAACTTACAATCTACAAATGTTTAAATCCAGTTGTTACAAACATTTTATGAATGGAGGATGCCTTTAGGCACATGGACCTTTTTGTTTTATCTGTGTTTTTCCTTCCTCCGTTCATTGTCTCTTAAAAAAAAAAAAAAAAAAAAAAAACACAGCCCCCATACACTTACCAGTACATCACAACCTACCAGTAAGACTACCTGGCCCCCGCCCCCATACACCTACCAGTACAACACCACCTCCCAGTAACACTACCTGGCCCCCGCCCCCATACACCTACCAGTACAACACCACCTACCAGTAAGACTACCTGGCCCCCGCCCCCATACACTTACCAGTACATCACAACCTACCAGTAAGACTACCTGGCCCCCGCCCCCATACACCTACCAGTACAACACCACCTCCCAGTAACACTACCTGGCCCCCGCCCCCATACACCTACCAGTACAACACCACCTACCAGTAAGACTACCTGGCCCCCGCCCCCATACACCTACCAGTACAACACCACCTCCCAGTAACACTACCTGGCCCCTGCCCCCATACATTTACCAGTACAACACCACCTCCCAGTAACACTACCTGGCCCCCGCCCCCATACATCTACCAGTACAACACCACCTCCCAGTAACACTACCTGGCCCCCGCCCCCATACATCTACCAGTACAACACCACCTCCCAGTAACACTACCTGGCCCCCGCCCCCATACATCTACCAGTACAACACCACCTCCCAGTAACACTACCTGGCCCCCCACTGGTGTGACTCCCGATCACCATTATACCTAGGCCTACACCACGCCTCACAGGGGGAGGTCAATAGCTGCGGGAAGGGGAGGGGGAGGAGGAGGAAACGATGAGAAAGATGAGGATAATAAAAAAGCTGGGGGAGGTAGGGGGAGGAGCAGGAGGAGTAGAAAATGAAGAGGAAGAAATAATAAGTGTAAGAGGGGGATGTGTGTGTGTGTGTGTGTGTGTGTGTGTGTGTGTGTGTGTGTGTGTGTGTGTGTGTGTGCAATACAAATATCAACTCTTCATCTTCTCTCAGTATTATTGGAGTCTCTTTTTCTTCTGATCTATCTTGGAAACACCATATTACCACTCTTGCTAAAACGGCTTCAAGAAGCTGGGTGTGCTCAACCTCCTCAGAGGGTTCTATACCCCTGCACCGCTTCTTGCTCTGCACAGGGGCAAAGTGCGTCCATGTACTGAGTATTGTACCTTGTGTGTGGGGAGGATCCTCTCACATAGCACTTCCAGACAAAGTAGAAAAGAAAGCCTTTCGTCGCATTAATTCACGTCCACTCACCGATTCTCTGCAATCTCTCTCTCTCTTCGCCGCAATGCTGCATCTCTCTCGCTATTCTATCGCTACTTCAATAATCAGTGTTCCTCAGAGCTCTCTCAATGTATACCACCTCCTCTACGTAAAGCACGTAGCACCCGCCTTGCAACAAAATCCCACCCCTACGCTGTGCAACTCTCCAACCCAAGAGTTAAATTATATTCCCAATCTTTCTTCTATTCAACAGCTGAGCCCTGGAACTCTCTCCCTGAATACATCTTTCCCTTATCCCATGACTTAAATTGCTTCAAACTCCGTGTGTCCAGGCATTTTGACTCGAACATTCATTGATTTTGTCCCTGTCACTCTTTCAACTCTGGGGGAGGCACTTGACAAAGGCAGTTTTGCCTTTTGTCTCCCTCATCCACATTAAAAAAAAAAATAGAAAACAAATAAAAACAAATAAGGGAAACTAATAGAAATTTCCCAATGCTTCCCTATCCTCATTGCCATATTCCATTATCATCATCACACACTCTCTCTCTCTCTCTTTCCATCATTATCATCATCATCCTCTCTCTCTTTCTCCCTCTCACTCTGTCTCTGTTACACACACACACTCACTCTCTCTCTCATCCATTATTCATTATTGCCGCCCCCCAGATGAATAACACCTGCCTCATTATACAACGTTCACGGTAAATATTCATAATGTGTGACAGTGTGAGGTGGGAGAAATAATGGGGGTAATTGAATGAAAGTAATCGATAATGAAACACACACACACTATCTCTCTCTCTCACACTCTCTCTCTCTTACACACTCACACACACACACACACATCCACCCATTCTTTCTTCGAGGTGGTAGAAATACAGTAATGGGGGTAATTGAATTCAACTAATCGCTACTACAAGGTGAAGGTGGCCCACAATGACTCCTCTACTGTAGCTATAACTCTCTGTTTGTCCAGCTGTCTAGATTATTCAAGAATTACCAATATTATGCAGGGAAATATGTAGTTAAGGGGATATGGGTAGTTTTTCCGGTCCCCCTTCTTCCTCATGCTTAGCCCAATTAGTTTGGCGATTCTAAGACCTTTCGCCACATTTCTTTGTCAATATTTAGACTTCGTTTCATTTAGGTGTCGAATTTTTCCAGGCGAGGTTAGCGAGCCTGTAATTTAAGAGGAACCGGCCTTTGGCCGGGCCATTTTTCTATCGAAAAATGTACACATGTATCTTGAAGGAGGGTCTTGGGCGGATGTTTTTTTAAGATTGATGAAGGTCTAGGGAGGAAACTAGAAAAAAAATAAAAAATAAAAATAAATAATAATACCGTACCATCCCCCCCCCCCCCCATAATCATGAAAACTAAGCATGAATAAGACGCCGAGACATAGTAGTTTCCAATTCTGTCATCAAGTATCGATATATCAGTCGCTGAGGGATTTACTGTCAGTTGAAATGAAACTGCCTTATTCATACCCATTTAACCCTTTGACGATTACGACGCATTTTGATAGTTTATTCTGGCTATCATTAGACGATTTGCTACACTTTAGGAAGCATCTTGTCTCATCAACTTACCTCCTCTTACTAATTCCCAACAATCTCTCACTACAAGCTGCAACGTTGCACCTTTCTCACTGTTAACGCTAATACAATAATCCGTGTTCTTTAGAGCTCTCTCAGTGTATACCCCCTTCCTTATGGAGAGTGGGTGACACCCACCTTTCAACACATTCCTATCGCTATTTTGTCCAACTCTCTAACCAAAGAGTGAACCGATTATCCCAGTCTTTCTTCTATTCAACAAGTAAACTTTGGCACTCTCTATTTTTCTCTCATCCTATGACATAAGCTGCTTCAAGCTTGTGTGTCCAGACATATTGCAAAATTAGGAAAAACCGGCCTTCGGCCAGGACACTTTTCTAACGAAAAATTTAACAGTTTACCTTGAAGGAGATCTGGAAGGAATTTCTATAGCTTGGAGGGAAGTCTGGGCATGTATTTATTTTGTTAAATTATTTATTTAGTAATATTAGAATACGTATTATACCGGTATATTATAGTTATTAACTTATTAAATACCGGTATATTATAGTTATTAACTTATTAAATAATATATACTCCTTATACATTTTTTTTTTTTGGGGGGGGGGGGGGTTCTAGGGGACAACTAAACACAACCATACTCGGACATGGACATTAATGGTTCTGAAGGTTGGAGGTGGGTAAGAGCGATACATTGACCAATATATTACAGCTGGCGTATCATACTTGTCCTTTATATAAAACTCTGTACATCTTCCATCAATTTTTCTTCTTCACAATTTTTCCCCTCTCCTCCTCCCCATTAATTTCTTTCATTTCATTCATTTCATTCATTGCATTAATTTATATATTTCTTCCCTTTCATTCCTTTCATTCATTAATGTCTTTCATTCATTGCATTCATTTCTTTCAATTATCTAATTTATTTATTTCATTCATTTTTTTATCATACATCTACCTGTCCTTTTCTCTGTACATCTTCCATCCCTTCCATCTTTTACCACATTTCCTCCCCCTCCCCCCGTTCCTGCACCATTCCCCCTCCCCTCTGCTCCATCTACCCCCTCCCCTCTGTACCATCTACTCCCTCCCCTCTGTAGCACCTACCCCCTCCCCTATGTACCATCTACCCCCCCCCCCCTGTACCATCTTCCTCCCCCCCTCCCCTCTGTACCATCAACCCCCCTCCCCTCTGTACCATCCACCCCCTCCCCTCTGTACCATCCCTCCCCCACCTCCCCCTCTGTACCATCCCTCCCCCCTCCCTTCTGTACCATCTACCCCCTCCCCTCTGTACGATCTACCCCCCTCTCCTCTGTACCATCTACCCTCTCCCCTCTGTACCATCTACCCCCTCCCCTCTGTACCATCTACCCCCTCCCCTCTGTACCATCTACCCCCTCCCCTCTGTACCATCTACCCCCTCCCCTCTGTACCATCCCCCCCTCCCCTCTGTACCATCTACCCCCTCCCCTCTGTACCATCTACCCCCCTCCCCTCTGTACCATCTACCCCCCTCCCCTCTGTACCATCTACCCCTCCCCTCTGTGCCATCTACCCCTCTGTACCATCTACCCCCCTCTGTACCATCTACCCCCCTCTGTTCCATCTCCCCCCCCCCCCACCCCCCACTGTTCCATCTACCAAGTCCCCTCTGTACCCCCCCCTCCCCTCTGCTCCACCATACCCCCTCCCCTCTGTTCCATTTCACCCCCTCCCCTCCTGTTCCATCTTCCCCCCACTGCCGTCCAACATCTGCTCATGACACACATCTGTTTTCACCCCTCATACCTCGCATGTCTCCCCCCCCCCCCCAGCCTCTTACGATCCCTCTATCTATACATCTATCTACCTGGCTATTTAGTTATCTATAAATCAGAGTATTTATTGATGACACACTCACTCTCTCTCTCTCTCTATATATATATATATATATATATATATATATATATATATATATATATATATATATATATATATCGCACTCATTAATACAGTACATACGCTGATATGAATTATGATTCAGTAATTTAATAATTAAATACATATTTAGCTTTTCCCTGAATGTCTTTGAATTTGTGATTTCCTTAATTTTAACTTATTATTTAATATAATCTTGTATTTGATTATTTATATTTTATATTTTTATTTAGAAAGGTTTAAGTAAAAAAAAAATATATATATATATACAGTATATATAT
>CM064525.1:8040765-8075765 GCA_032716605.1 Paralithodes platypus | reverse complement strand
AAAAACAAATTATGAATAAAATATCCGTACATAAAGTAAATGGGACTCCTAAAATGAACAACTTTGTCGATATAACTTTAACCCTTAGAAGATCCAATGACGCAATTCTTTTCGGGTTTCTAGGCATTATTAGACGATTATATTCAGATTAGTAAGTATATGTGAAAGTCAGAGGGTTAATTGAGACGGTCTTTACCCATATAATTCCCACAGATCCTTCCCAAACTGTGTACAATCGTCCTCTCGTAGCCAGAATAAACTGTCGAAATGCGTCCTAATCTTCAAAGGGTTAACCAACGCCTCAGGTCGGCCCCTTTAAGGGTAGGTTTTTATTTAGTACGCTAGACTTCCATCAAGCTTAACATTACAGCCCCAAGACCCCCTTTCAAGATAAATTTGTAAATTTTTCGGTAGAAAAATGTCCCGGCCGAAGGTCGGTTCCTCTTAAATTACAGGCTCGCTATCGCTCGTCAGGAAAAAATCAACACCTAAATGGCACTAAAGATCTTAAAATGGACAGAAATGGGGTGAAAGTTCTTAACAACGCCAAAGTAATGGGGCAAACGTCTTAAAAACTCAAAAGCAATGGAGCTAAACATAAGGGAGAAGGGGGTTCAGAAAATAATATATCAAGTGGAAATCTCCCCTTACGGGACCTATACCCTGTTTTCTTAAAGCTAGCGATTAATTGACTCATCCCCATCTTAAAGGACGTTTCTTAGCTTGCTCCCTAGACACTTATCAAGCTTAAACAAAATCCAAAGACGCCCTTCAAGATCAATCTGTACATTTGTCGATAGATAAATGTCCTGGCCGAACGGCCGGTTCCACTTAAATTACAGGCTCGCTATCGCTCGCCAGAAAAAAATCGACACCTAAATGGCACGAAAGGTCTTGATATTGATAAATAAATGGGACGAGAGGTCTTAGAATCGACAAAATAATGGAGCGAACGTCTTAAATCTCAAAACTAGTGGGGATGAACATGAAGGAGAAGAGGGTCCAGAAAAACGACATACCTCCCCCTAAGACCTCATCATTATAGTTTTATATTCATTCTGTCCACTTATTACAGTTCACTTATTACAGTTTATTTGATCAAACCCTTCTTTATTTATTGTGTGTACCTCCGCACTCCCTTCACCTTCCTCATAGATTATACCCTGTTCCAAATAAGCAGGCCAAAACTCTTAAACATTAACCTCTATAACTCATAAACGACTCGACTAATCCAACTAATATTTCTACCATTTGGGAAGGGTCAGCCAGGGAATAGGTGTGGTACAGCCCATTTGCTCTAGCCTTTTTTTTTAGTGATAGAGGTTAGGGTTCAGGATTTCTGGCCTACCTATTTGGAACAGGGTATAGTTCCTCCCCACTCCCTTCCCTCCCTCCCTCCCTCATGTATTAGTTCCTCCCCACTCTATTCTCTCCCTCTCTCATATTTTAGTTCCACTCCCTTCCCTCCCCCCCTCATGTTTCAGTTCCTGCCCACTCCCTTCCCTCCCTCACGTCTTACCTCCTTTAGCCCCCACTCCTCCCTAATCCCCCCCTCTCCTCCCTCACCCCCTCTTCTCCCTCACCCCCTCTCCTCCCTCACCCCCTCTTCTCCCTCACCCCCTCTCCTCCCTCACCCCTCCCCTCCCCTCCCTCACCCCCTCTCCTCCCTCACCCCTCCCCCCCCTCCCTCACCCTCTCTCCTCCTTCACCCCCTCCCCTCCCTCACCCCCTCCCCTCCCTCTTCTCCTTCACCCCCTCCCCTCCCTGACGTATTATCCGCATACCTCTCTTTATCAGGTGATCAGGACAGGTGAATGGACGCTCTTACTCATAATTAACCTCTTCACAACCATTACGTAATTGTCATCAAATTCTGGTTACCATTAGACGATTTTCTGTAGTTTGCAATGTACCTCTACAACGTAAATGGGTAACTACTATCTCACTAAACCCTCTTAATAACATAGGTCCTTCTTAAACTGTATACAATAATATAATTTTAGCCAGAATCAAAGGTAAAAAGGTGTCACAGTGCTGAAGGGGTTAATTCTTCTTCTTCGTGTATTAGTTCCTCTCCATCCTCTTCCCCTTCCTCAAATATTAGTTTTTCTCTCTCTCTCGTATCCCCCCCCCACAAGTAGCCCTTATTATCTCCCCTTAGCCCCTCCCCCCCCCCCAGCCCATCCATACTCCCCGGTTTCACTCCACTTATCTCTTCTCGATTACCCCCCCGCCCCCCCCCCTTTCCCTCCCCATCTAGCCCTCATCACCTCACCCCCTACTCTCCTCATTACCCCCCCCCCCTTTCCCTCCCCATCTAGCCCTCATCACCTCACCCTCTAGCTCCCCCTACTCTCCTCATTACCCCCCCCCTTTCCCTCCCCATCTAGCCCTCATCACCTCACCCCCTACTCTCCTCATTACCCCCCCCCCTTTCCCTCCCCATCTAGCCCTCATCACCTCACCCCCTACTCTCCTCATTGAAGCACTGATTTCTCTCCACCCCTCTCTTGATCACCACCTCAATTAAGGGGGGTCACCGGGTTTTTGTATATTTCTCTCCTTTTCTCTCTTTCCTTGGCTTGTATCCATTCGGCCCCATTCAGCCAACTGTTTTATGACGTTTATCCCCATCCAGGTGTCGATATCTTACTGGCGAGCGATAGCGAGCCAGCATTGTATGGAGAAATCCGGCTTCGCCGGAGAAATTTTTCTATCGAAAAATGTACAAATTTAGCTTGCTGTCAAAACAAAAATATATATATGCTGGCTCGCTACCGCTCACCAGGAAAATATTGACACCTGGATGGGGTAAACGTCTTAAAACAGTAGGCTGAATGGAGCCGAACGGATACAAGCCAAAGAGAGAGGGAGAGAAAGAGAAAACAAGCGAGGTGGGCTCCCTTAACCCTCAGCACCTCATCCTAACCCCCCATACTCCCCTCATTGACGTATCGGTTTCTCTCCCCCCTCCCCCCCCCCCCCCCTCTTCTCTACCCTATCCCTTAATTAGATCTCACCACCGCATTCTAACCCCCTCATACTCCCCTCATTGACGTGCTGATTTATCTTCACCCCTCACCCCTCTCCTCTCCCCTCTCCCAATCGCCATCCGCAATTGCCGACTTGCGAGTTTCGTTCTATAAAGAAGTTATAGCTGTAGACAACGATATTTAACAAAATTTACAGCTAAAATACGGTCGTTGTACATTTATAAATACATAAAACCCAATTCACCATACTATTTATCCATCAGAAACGTACATTATTATTGCATTTCTATTTACCATCGATATCAACGGTTCCAACTTCCTTATAGCCTGAAACTCGCAAGTGGTCAATTAGCCCTCACCACCTCATCCTAACCCCCTCATACTCCCCTCATTAACGTACTGATTTATCTTCACCCCTCTCCTCTCCCCTCACCCAATCGCCATCCTCAATTAACCCTCATCCCCTCATCCTATCCCCCTCATACTCCCCTCATCGACGTACCAGTTTCTCTCCACCCATCTCCTTTCCTCTCTCTCGATCAACCCCCTCCCCCCTCCCCCCCCAAATTAACCCTCATCTCCTCTCATTCTAACCCCCTCATACTCCCCTCATCGACGTACCAGTTTCTCTCCACCCCTCTTATCTCCTTTCCTCTACTCCCCCCCCCCCCTCACCCCTCCTCTCCTCTCATTCTAACCCCCTCATATCCGTACCGGTATATTAGCATTATCACCTCATCTTTGTGTTATCAGGTGATCAGGACAGGTAGACGGACCGTGATGCTGCACGTTAACAATATATTTATCAGGTGATCAGGACAGGTAGACGGACCGTGATGCTGCACGTTAACAATATATTATCAGGTGATCAGGACAGGTAGACGGACCGTGATGCTGCACGTTAACAATATATTATCAGGTGATCAGGACAGGTAGACGGACCGTGATGCTGCACGTTAACAATATATTTATCAGGTGATCAGGACAGGTAGACGGACCGTGATGCTGCACGTTAACAATATATTTATCAGGTGATCAGGACAGGTAGACGGACCGTGATGCTGCACGTTAACAATATATTATCAGGTGATCAGGACAGGTAGACGGACCGTGATGCTGCACGTTAACAATATATTATCAGGTGATCAGGACAGGTAGACGGACCGTGATGCTGCACGTTAACAATATATTTATCAGGTGATCAGGACAGGTAGACGGACCGTGATGCTGCACGTTAACAATATATTATCAGGTGATCAGGACAGGTAGACGGACCGTGATGCTGCACGTTAACAATATATTATCAGGTGATCAGGACAGGTAGACGGACCGTGATGCTGCACGTTAACAATATATTATCAGGTGATCAGGACAGGTAGACGGACCGTGATGCTGCACGTTAACAATATATTATCAGGTGATCAGGACAGGTAGACGGACCGTGATGCTGCACGTTAACAATATATTATCAGGTGATCAGGACAGGTAGACGGACCGTGATGCTGCACGTTAACAATATATTTATCAGGTGATCAGGACAGGTAGACGGACCGTGATGCTGCACGTTAACAATATATTATCAGGTGATCAGGACAGGTAGACGGACCGTGATGCTGCACGTTAACAATATATTTCCTCACATTATAACTCGCCCTTATCTCCCTCACGTCTTAACCCCTTCTGTACCGGAGACGTACTTTTGATTTTATTCTAGCTATACTTAGACGATTTTGCGCAGCTTAAGAAGGATCTGGGGTAGCAAAAGTGGTGTAGTGGAATAGTTGGAAGCCTGTTAATTGCTGGAGGGTTCAGGTATTAAGGACAGGTAGAGGGGCTGTGATCCTGCACGTTAACCCCTTCTGTACCGATGATTTTTGTTTCGTTACATTCTAGTAACAATTAGATTATTTGATTCAGCTTAGGAAGGACCTCAAACAATTAACAGGCTTCGAATTATCTCACTAAACCCTTTTTATTACCACACATCCTTCTTAAACTGCACAAAATCGTCTAAATGTAGCTTGAATAAAATGTAAAAGACGTCGTCGGAACAGAAGGGGTTAATAATATAGCCTATTTCCTCATATTCCAGTTCTCCCTGACTTCCCTCATGTCTTAAGGGGTGCTTTCGTTATTCTGGAGCCCCCTTCTCCCTCATACTTAGCCCAATTAGTTTGGCGATTATAAGACATTTTGTGTGCCATTTAGATGTTTTTTTTTTGGGCAAGTTCCTCAGCAAGCCTGAGGAACCGGCCTTCGGCGGGGAAATTTTTTCACCAAAAAATGTAAACAAATATTTTGAAGGGGGATCTTGGAGGTATTTTTAAAGCTTGGTGGAGGCATTGGGAGGAAACTAAAAATAGAAAATACATGAATGCATAAATGAACAAATAAAAACCTCCCCATAAGAATTTTGTTATCGTTCTCCCTTCCCTCAACCCCTCAGTCACTCCAACTCATTTATTTGTATATGTGTATGAAGGAGACGAAAGGTAAAGCTGCATGTAACAAGAGTGCCCTCAAAGTTGAAAGAGTGATAGGGAGCCAAATTCAAGGTACGTACGTTAGAGTTAAAATGTCTGAACACATGGAGCTTGAACCAGTTCAAGTCATAAGATGAGGGCCAGATAGATTGAGGGAGAGAGTTCCCGAGTTTATTTGTTGAGTAGGAGAAAGACTGGGAAAATTTATTCACTCTTGGGTTAGAGATTTGGACACCCAATCTACTTAAGGGGAGCTGGGCCGTTTTTTCTGGTCCCCTTTCTTCCTCATGCATATCCCAATTAGTTTTGATATTTTAAGACGTTTGTCTCATTAGTTTCTCGATTTTAAGATCTTTCGCCTCATTTCGTTGTCAACATTAAGATCTGTTGTGCCCTTTAGGTGTCGATTGTGTTCTTGGCGAGCGATAGCGAACCTGTAATTGTGGAGGAACCGGCCTTCGGCCGTGACATTTGTCTACCGAAAAATGTACAACTTAATCTTGAATGGGGATCTAACGGAATGTTGTTGTTTTTTTTTTAAAGTTTGATGGAGGTCTAGGGAGGAAACTAAAATATAAATTAATATATTAAATAGACTCAAAAACATAACAACTGTCCCCTTAAGGATCACCTCATCCCAAACCTCCTCAAACTCCCTTCAGTAACCTGTAGCCTCGTTATCACCTAATCTTTATTTTATCAGATGATCAGGACAGGTGAAGGCCGGCGCTACTGACAATAATTTTGGTGATAGTCAAACGGGTCCTGGCATTTTATGGCCTGTTAACTTATCGGGGGGTCTATCTGATCACTATCTTGAGAGGCTTGGTTAGAGGGGATGCAAGGTTATTTATTTTTTATATATTTATGTATTTTTATGTTTATTTATTTTTTGTTCTACTATGATGAGCCGGCATGGGAGGGTTGGTTAACCCCTTCCTTAACGAAGATGTATTTTGTGTTATTCCAGCTGTATTTAGACGATTTTATGCAGCTTAGGAGGAAACCGTGGTATTTTAAGTGGATAATCGAGATAGTATGAATCCTTTTAATTGCTACACGCCCTCCCTAAGCTGGATAAAATCGTCTAATAATATCCAGATTATAACGACAAGGACAACTTGGTACTAAAGGGGTTAAGCGGGAAGCAAGTTATTTTATATTTTACTTAGTTATTCATTTGTTTTTAATCTAACAATGATAAACCGGTTTGTACAGTCGCCACCATAAGTACAGTATTTATGTTATCCTTTCATTATGGTTGTTTATCAAAATCTGCTAGTGTAGTGTAAATGAGCTTCTTGTAATATATGAGCAAGTGTTGTGGTATAATCCACCAATAGGTAAACAACTGACCTCAATATACACTATGCATTCAAAGATCTATATGCGTATACCCTGACTAATGCTGACCACCTTACAAACACTTCAATATACACTATATTATCAAAGATCTATATGCGTATACCCTGACTAATGCTGACCACCTTACAAACACTTCAATATACACTATATTATCAAAGATCTATATGCGTATACCCTGACTAATGCTGACCACCTTACAAACACTGAAGTCTTGAATTTACGTGGCCAAAGTCCGCCCCGGAGGATTTAAGGGGGGGTCACCTGCTTTTTTCTCTCCTTTTCTCTCTTTCTCTGGCTTGTATCCATTCGGCCCCATTCAGCCTACTGTTTTATGACGTTTATCCCCATCCAGGTGTCAATTTCTTCCTGGCGAATGATAGCGAGCCAGCAGGAGAAATGTTTCTATCGCAAAAGGTACAATTTTAGCCTGCTGTTAAAACCTTTAAACAAATATGCTGGCTCGGTACCGCTTGCCAGGAAAAATCGACACCTGGATGTGGATAAAAATCTTAAAACAGTAGGCTGAATGGGGCCGAATGGATACAACCCAGAGAGAGAGAGAGAGAGAGAGAGGAGAGAGGAGAGGAGAGGAGAGGAGAGAGAGAGAGAGAGAGAGAGAGAGAGAGAGAGAGAGAGAGAGGAGAGAGAGAGAGAGAGAGAGGAGAGAGAGAGAGAGAGAGAGAGAGAGAGAGAGAGAGAGAGAGAGAGAGAGAGAGAGAGAGAGAGAGAGAGAGAGAGAGAGAAATAAAATATATAACGAGGTGGGCCCCTTTAACTAAAGCTGAAGTAATTGAGGTGATGCAAGAGTTTAGGACAGGACGTTATTGTTGAAGTAAAAAGTACTTAGAATTTTGTTTTACCAATATTCACAAAAACATGACACTATATTTCTATGTGTATGGATGATACAAAAGGCAGGCTGCCTGTAACGAGCGTCTCCCACAAAGCCAGAGTCAAATTCAAGGTACGTTGGGGTCAAAATGCCTGGACGCACAAAGTTAAAAACAGTGTAAGACATAGGATGAAGGAACGATTGATTGAGAGAGAGATTTCCAGAGTTTACTTGTTGAGTAGAAAAAAGACTGAGGAAATGTGTTAAGTCTTGGGTTGGAGAGCTGGACAGAAAAGGGATGGGATTGTGTTGAAAGTTGGGTGCCTTCTACTAGCCGAAAGGGAGGGGGTATGCAACGAGATAGTGTATTACCACAGAACTGCACATAATATACACTTGTATATTGACATCATGAAACACAAGTTAAATTTTGTTGAAGCCTACAGGTTTATAATTATGATAACATATACCGCATTAAATAATAGAAATAATGAATTGGTGATTGCTGATTAAACTGACATTAATAACACACACACACACACACACACACATTCTATCCCACTCTCTATAATATATTACCTTTTTTTTTCTTACTCATTCCTCATTAGTACCCTTCACACACACACACACACACACACACACACACACACACACACACACACACACAGTAACACGTACAGAAAATTCCCTCTCAGGCAGTTCTCTTACAAGCAAACTTTCTCTCTTAGAACTCCAGCAGGCCCCTCAAGTTTGGTTACCCCCCCCCCTCTCTCTCTCTCTCTCTCTCTCTCTCTCTCTCTCTCTCTCTCTCTCTCTCATAAACACGCTATATCTATCTGTTTATCTATCTATCTATATATACACTCACGTATCTATATTTATCTACCTCTCCTTAACCCTTTGAAGATTATGAAGCATGTTGACAGTTTATTCTGGGTGTTATTAGTCGATTGTATACAGTTTAGGAAGGATCTGTGGGAATTATAATGTTAAAGCCTAACTCAACCCTCTGATAGCCATATACATTTCCTAATCTGAACAATATCGTCTAATAATGTCCAGAAAACAGAAAATAAATACGTAATCGGATGTTGAAGAAAGGGTTACCTATAGCGAATAATACCGTTAGTGGGTAGCTGGATAGAATAAACAATGTTATATAAAAGGTCCAACCCCCAAATGTATATATATATATTACATTTCCAACTAGTTTCAGTTTTGGTATTCTTGACACAACACCAAACATCTGGACAACCACCTGGCATGCTGGAAATATTACAGGGAACCTAATAGAAATACACACCCTTTCCTAACAACATGTGATCACGAATGCATATCACAGGGAACCTAATAGAAACACACACCCTTTCCTAACAACATGTGATCACGAATGCATATCACAGGGAACCTAATAGAAATACACACCCTTTCCTAACAACATGTGATCACGAATACACACCCTTTCCTAACAACATGTGATCACGAATGCATATCACAGGGAACCTAATAGAAATACACACCCTTTCCTAACAACATGTGATCACGAATGCATATCACAGGGAACCTAATAGAAATACACACCCTTTCCTAACAACATGTGATCACGAATACACACCCTTTCCTAACAACATGTGATCACGAATGCATATCACAGGGAACCTAATAGAAATACACACCCTTTCCTAACAACATGTGATCACGAATACACACCCTTTCCTAACAACATGTGATCACGAATGCATATCACAGGGAACCTAATAGAAATACACACCCTTTCCTAACAACATGTGATCACGAATGCATATCACAGGGAACCTAATAGAAATACACACCCTTTCCTAACAACATGTGATCACGAATGCATATCACAGGGAACCTAATAGAAATACACACCCTTTCCTAACAACATGTGATCTCGAATGCAAATCATGTTTATTTTTGATCTAATCGCCACATGCCCGGTATTATTTTATATATTCAAAACTTGAATACATAAATACGAATTATCTGGGTATACCATATTATCACACGAAAATGACAGCTGTTTATACATGTCGATTAATGAACCCCTTGAGGATTATGACGTGTTTTGAGTCTATTCTGGTTACAAATTAATTAGGTATACCATATTACCACAGATCACATCAGATGGCTATAATAAAGTAACAATTTATTTTAACTATAGTTTATCCATTATAATTAGGCCGAAAATCCTGACCACTAACCTCTATAAAATACATTTTTTTTTAAAGAGTAATCGAGCTAATATTTCTAACATTTGGGAAGAGTCAGTCAAGGAATAGGTGTGCAGATTTACAGCCCATTGGTCTATCTATCTATCTATCTATATGCTCAGGCCCAATCCCCATTTTGGGGGTAGCCGACTCAAGACAGAGCAAGAACAGGGAAAACACAAAAACAACATAAAACAAAAAATAAACACAGATAAAAAACACAAACTCTCACACATCCAGGTCACCCAGGAGAAGACCCAGAGACCAGGGTTACCAAGGTCGCTCCAGCACTCCCCCGGCCCCTGACCACCCGGAGAGGTTCCGATCTCGGCAGGCAGACATGCAGCGGAGCCAAAGCCACAAGCCCTCCCACCACACTTCCAGGCACACCCTTCATATTAATCGTCTCCCCGGGCCAGGCGCCTGATGGACTATTATCTAGTCCAACTTGCGCCCGACCCCTTACTCCAAATGACCAGTGTTCACTCAACTATTCACAAGCATTCTCCATTCACTCCTGTCCACCACCACTTCCCCTGCCTGATCTATAGTCATTCCTCTATCATCCAAAGCCTTTCTTACGCAGTCTCTCCATCTCAATGGGGGTCTTCCTGCCCTTCTATCTCCCCTTGTACCTGACTCACATATTCTCTTTGTAAGCCTTTCATCTCCCATTCGTTCAACATGACCATACCAGCTCAGCACCCTTCTGTCCACTCTGGCTGACAAATGTTCCTGCTGCCCCACTCTCCTACGTATCTCGTAGCCCATTGGTGCTACTCCTTTTTTAGTTCAAGAGGTTAGGGGTCAACATTTCAGTTCTAATAAATAATGAATAAATTATATTATTACACGATGTTATTCAAATTAGGACGATCTTGTGTGTGTGTGTGTGGGGGGGGGGGGGGGGAAGCTGGATAATTATTGAGACAGTTTATACCAATTTGATTCAACGATATCCTTCTTAAATGGCATAAAGTCGTCTAATGGTAACCAGAATATAGTGTAAAGATTCGTCCTCCACTACTGAATGAGTTGTTGTTGTTGTGGTTGTTCCCCAGGCTGCCTGGCCGAACAGCCCCAAGGTCCTGAGCAAGGCCAAGGCCATAGAGCGCCCCCACAAAACCCTCCCTGCTTACCACTAACAAAACCCAGGTGACCGAAGCCACTCTTAGGCAGGGAGCTGAGGAGGGCACGGAAACGCCCGGGAAACCAAAGCCCCACCCAAGGCCCATCAGCAATTATGAAGGGAAAGTTGAGGGGCAAGGGAAAAATGTGACGCTTTGGCTCCCAATCTGCCAACTTTTAGGTTGGCAGTAGGGAGGTCGATCCACGGAAAAGACGCCGTCACTTGAGATCTAGAAGATATATAAGTAAAAGGAACAGTCAGAGTAAGCTATGGGTATGGCAGAGATCGCTCAGTTCTCACTCTGATAGACCAGCCCATCACCACATGACTAGAACCCAATCCTCTCAGCATCAGCTAGGAAAGGCCCTAGAAAGCCGCCTTTGGCGGGTGGATAGCTCCCCTACTTTAACTCCTTTCGGAGTTGGGCACCCGCCCACATAGTGTCACAAAAAATTACAACCGTTTATACAAGTCAATCACTTAAGGGGGAGGTAGTTGCTTTTTATGGACCCCCTTCTCCTTCATGTTTAGCCTCATTAGCTTTGAGATTTTAAGACGTTCACTAAATTAGTTTGGTAATTTTATGACCTTTTGTGCAAGGTCAAGCAAGCGACAGCGAGACTAATTTTAAGAGGAACCGAGCTTCAGCCGGGACATTGTACACATTTATCTTGAGAGGGGGTCTAGTGGATGTTGTTTTAAGTTTGATGGAGGTCCAGCGAGGAAACTAAAAAAACAACTGAATGAATATATAAGTAGATAACAAAATTACCACTACCCCCTTAACTCCTTCAGGATACAATGACACGTTTCTTCATTATAAAAACTATGCGATTGTATGCAGCTTAGGAAGGATCTCTGGCTTCCCTAATACCTTCCTAAACTGCATAAAATCGTCTAATGATAGCCACACATAAAGGAAAAGATATTCGTCCTGGCATACTGAAAGGGTTATTACACCAATCAATAAATGGAAAAAAATGACCGAAAATAACGAGGTAAAATTTATACTATTTTCTATCACATTGAACCGGATATTCAGATTTATGCTTACTTCCATTCTAATCACTTAATGCACCAGTAAGTACAATACCGGTACATAAATAAATACATAAATAAATAAATAATAAATAATAAAGAAAGAACTATAATAAAATACATAAACAAACAAAATTATATACAGTATATATATATAAGTTTTAACCATATGAACCCGAAAACTTTAGCTGATCACACAATATCCATATATAATTAAGCCACCAATATGCTGTACATCAAGAATATATAGTAAAAACAAAAGATACCACAATCAAAATATATAAGTTATGTACCATGTTACCATCAGAAATTCAAAGTGTTCATACAAATAATTGCAATAATTAGTAAACAAAATAAAAATAATACACAATAAATATAGTCTATCTGTCTATCTATTCTCTCTACCGTACTTGAACAGCAGATGATAGACAGCACAATGGATACAATCTAATAACATAATACATCAATCAACTCATTTTATAAACCGGTTTCTACCATCAACAACCGGATGCTAGGAACGTTTCACCCATACTCCCATTAAGGACGTTAATTCATATATTACATTATATTTTGGTATTACCGGTATATTTATTTGTTTTAGTTTGCTCCCTAGACCTCTATCAAACTTATAAAAAAAAAAACATCCCAAATTCTAAACAAATTTGTAAATTTGTCGGTAGAAAAATGTCCCGGCCGTTCATCCAAAATTACAGGCTTGCTATCGCTCGCCAGGAAAGAAATAGACACCTAAATGGTACGAAAAAATGGCAAAGAAATGAGCGGAAGTCTTAACATTTGAAAACTAACGGGGCTAAATATAAAGGAGAAGGGGGTTGAGAATAAAACAAATACTTCCCCCCTAAATGTATCGAGTGTCTGGAGGTAGAGTCACACGAACACATTCCCTGGCATTGTTAGATCGGCAATTGTGTATGTGGCAAAACTTTCAGACTAGTTTTGAAATATAAGATGTTCAACCCATTAGTTTGGCGATTTTAAGACCTTTCGTCCTATTTCTTTGCCAACAATAAGACCGTTCGTGCCATTTAGCTGTCGAATATTCCTGGCGAGCCATAGCGAGCCTGTAATTTAGGACAGGAAATTTTTCTACCGAAAATTGTTCAGATATATCTCGAAGGGGGTCTTGGGGGTCTTGGGGGTCTTGGGGGTCTTGGGGGTCTTGGGGGTATATATTTAAGCTTGAGAAGTCTAGGGAAAACAAAAAGTACGATTTGAATATAGTTCTGGCTAACATTTGATGACTTAATTAAGCTTAGGAAGAACCTTGGTAAATGAGAGGGGTAATGAACTGTATATCTAACCTATGACTCACACAAATCTCACTTTTATTATATTATTTTTCTATGTGTATGAATGAGACAAAAGGCAGGTTGCCTGTAGCGATTGTCTCCCCCAAAGCCAAACAAGTAATAGAGCTAAATTCAAGGGAAGTTGGGGTCAAAATGCCTGGACACACAAAGTTTAAAGCAGTTTAAGTCATAGGATGAAAGAAAGATTGATTGAAGGAGAAAGTTCCAGAGTTCACTTGTTTAGTAGAAGAAAGAATGAGAACATTTGCCAATTTTTGTGTTGGAGAGGTGGACAGAATAGAAATGGGACTGTGTTGAAAGGCGGGTGCCTCGCACTCGCAGCAAGGGAGGGGGTATGCACTGAGAGAGTTCTAAAGAATACTGATTGTTGTAATAACGATACAAGAGTGAAAGAGATGCAACATTGCGGCGTGTAGAAAGAGATAGTAGCGAACTTGTAGTATATACTTCCAGCACATAGAATCATCTTAACCCTTAGAAGATCCGATTACACATTTCTTTTCTGTTTTCTGGTTATTGTATACCGTACGATTTTAGTCAAAATAGGAAGGGCATATGGAAGTCAGAGGGATAAATGAGATAGTCTTTCCCCTTCTAAATTCCACATATCCTTCAAAACTGTATACAAATCGTCAAATAATATCCCGAATATACTGTCAATATGCGTCATAATCTTCCAAGGGTTCAATAATAGGCATAATACAATCTAAAAGGCGTCACTGGTGGTAATGTAGGTGTTAAAATGATGTTAAGGTACTGAAAAGGTAAACAAATGCGTCACTGTGTACTGAAAAGGTTACAAATGCGTCACTGTATTGTCTGATAGGACTACAATTGTGTCACCGTATAGACTAATAGGAAAACAAATGCGTCACTGAATAGAATGATAGAGTTACAAATGCGTCACCGAATAGAATAAAAGGGTTACAAAAGCGTCACCGTACACTAAAAAGGTTACAAAATGCGACCCCGTATAGGCTATTGAAAAAGCTAAACATAATTATGGCATCGTATAGTTTGATAGGGTTACAAATGCGTCACCCAATACTGGAAAAAATGAAAAACGCGTCAAATTACACGGAAAATTTAAAAACAATGCGTCACTGTATACTGAATATTATATAAAATGCGTCACTGTATACTGAAAATAAATATACAAATGCGTCACCTTACACTGAGAAGGATACACATGCGTCACCTTACAGAGAAAAAGGGTTATAGCAGCTGTGTGACTCACCTGTACAGAGAGAGAGCAGGTGTGTTGTTGGCCCCCTACTGCAGAACACCTGTCAACCGCTGCCTCCCTCACACCTGTAATTAACACATGTAATGATTCACACACTGACAAACACCACAGCATCGCATGTAAAGTTACTCAGAAAAGTACGTGGATTTTTTTTTTTTTTTTTAAAGGATGCAGTATAGGCCTAAGCGCTGTGCTCTCTCTCTCTCTCTCTCTCTAAATATATATATATATACTGTGTATATATATATTATATATATATATATATATATATATATATATATATATATATATATATATATATATATATATATATATATATATATAATATATATATATATACACACCCCTTTAGTCAGACAGCTACTTCTTAAGTGATGCTACATCGATTTTATGTATTCAGTTTCGTAAGGACCTCTAGAATTTAATGACTAACATACTCTCTTCATTGACCCTTAAGTGTGACAGGTCCTTCCACAGCTTTCTCATATCATTTGGAAGTAGCTAGCATAAACAAATATTAAAATAAAATGACTTTACATACATCAAAGGAGTAAATACTAAGGTACAAATGTATTACTTAATGTATAACTTATACATCCAAAAATCAATCATAATGAATATATTTTCATAATGATAACTATAAAGATTTAACCCCTTTGATTCCTAGTTCTTAATCAAGTTGAATACAATAGTCTAGTATTAGCGAGGATAAATGAAAATTACACCTTCGCATTAAAAATGACTTGCGTCAGGTAAAGTATATTTTGTTAGTCGATGATAAACTTAGCCTTCTAATTACCAAACCAAAATGAAAGTTTATGTGTAACAAACAGTATATATACCTTTAATATAATAAGTGCTTTAAGGGGGTACTGCTTGTTTTTTGGTCTATGTATTTATTTTATTTTTTTTAGTTTTGAGTATCCACGCTAGACTTCCATCAAGCTTAAAATAGACCCCCTTTCAACATGATTTTGTACATTTTTCGGTAGAAAAATGTCCCAGCCGAAGGCCAGTTCCTTCTAAAATTCCAGGAAATTATCGACACCCAAAGGGCACGAAAGGTCTTAATATTGACAAAGAAATGGGCTGAAAGATCTTAAAATCGCCAAACTAGCCTAATGGGTCGAACGTCATAAATCGCCAAACTAGCCTAATGGGTCGAACGTCATAAATCGCCAAACTAGCCTAATGGGTCGAACGTCATAAATCGCCAAACTAGCCTAATGGGTCGAACGTCATAAATCGCCAAACTAGCCTAATGGGTCGAACGTCATAAATCGCCAAACTAGCCTAATGGGTCGAACGTCCTAAATCGCCAAACTAGCCTAATGGGTCGAACGTCATAAATCGCCAAACTAGCCTAATGGGTCGAACGTCATAAATCGCCAAACTAGCCTAATGGATCGAACGTCATAAATCGCCAAACTAGCCTAATGGGTCGAACGTCATAAATCGCCAAACTAGCCTAATGGGTCGAACGTCATAACATCTGAAAACTAATGAGGCTAAGCATGAGGGAGAAGGGGGATCAGAAAAACGACCCATCTCCCCTTAATCGTTTACGTGTCTTAATCTAAACAGGCAAACCGATCATGATTCCTATACCAGTAATGTATGTACAGTTGCCCACATAAGTTATGCTCCGCGTCGTGAGCTTGTGTAGGAAAGTCAAATTAGTATGAATGAATTGTGAGTGTGCTTTCTATTAATTATCACTTGGTTAATCAGATGATTTAACTACTGCATACAAAATTACACTCGTAATTCAGTCTTCATGCATAAGATCACGAAGAGGAACAGAACATATGCGGGCAACTTCACATGTGCGCTACATTTGAACGCACAAAATGTAAGTCATAAAACAAATATTATTCAAATCTCTCTCTCTCTCTCTCTCTCTCTCTCTCTCTCTCTCTCTCTCTCTCTCTCTCTCTCTCTCTCTCTCTCTCTCTCTCTCTCTCTCTCTCTCTCTCTCTCTCTCTCTCTCTCTCTCTCTCTCTCTCTCTCTCTCTCTCTCTCTCTCTCTCTCTCTCTCTCTCTCTCTCTCTCTCTCTCTCTCTCTCTCTCTCTCTCTCTCTCTCTCTCTCTCTCTCCATACAAGCATATTGAGCATGGAAAGCTAGGTGTTCCAATGTTTCATTTTTCATAGCGAGTTTTACTACATAATTTGATCTCACGTATTTGTGATTTAACCTCCACACACACACACACACACACACACACACACACACACACACACACACACACACACACATGATAAACATTAATTTATGTGTTGCTCTAGCATTAGGTAATTATATATTTATGTCAAGCTTATGAAGGATCTCCCATTGGACGTACACGTTAATTAATGGGTTACTCTGTCATACATAGAATTTTATATTCCATAATCACCAATGATCTGCAAATGGATGTACAGAGAGATAAATGTACAACTTTCATGTCCAGTTCCCCGTACGAATTCCTTTTCCTTTTTGATATTGTATTTATGACAGTAAAAATGGTATTATTGAATTAGGAGACTTCCTTGCTATGCAGTAGTTAATTCACCTTCTTATGCAACTATTATATACGATACTACAATCTTAATTCAATCATGCTTATTTTAAATAAAATCTCACAGAGAAACGGCACTTGTGCAGGAAACTGTACGTAATTTTATACGTCAAAATTAGCAAGGATCAGGTATTGGGCGTACTCGGTAATTTAAGGGGGTAGTGCTTATTTTGTGCTCGATGTGTGTGTGTATTTATACATTTTTAAGTTTCCTCGCTAGACCTCCATCAAGCTTATAAAACAATCCCCAGAGCCCCTTTCAAGATAAATTTGTAATTGTTTCGGTAGAAAAATGTCCCGGCCGAAGGCTGATTCATTCTAAAAATTACAGGCTCGCTAACGCTCGCCAGGAAAATATAGACACCTAAATGGCACGAAATGTCTAATTATTGATAAAGAAATGGGGCGAAATGTATTAAAATCGCCAAACTAATGGAAGGAACGTCTTAAATTCTAAAAACTAATATACTAAACACGAAGGAGAAGGGGATCCAGAAACACGAGGGAGAAGGGGAAACACGAGGGAGAAGGGGAAACACGAGGGAGAAGGGGAAACACGAGGGAGAAGGGGAAACACGAGGGAGAAGGGGATCCAGAAACACGAGGGAGAAGGGGATCCAGAAACACGAGGGAGAAGGGGATCCAGAAACACGAGGGAGAAGGGGATCCAGAAACACGAGGGAGAAGGGGATCCAGAAACAAACAACTACCTCCCCCTTAAAGCGTCGTATAATATATAATTACACCAAGGGTATAATTATATATATAATTTCATACGTCATAATTATCAACCGTTTCCTATAGCGTGAACAGGATAATTTATGGGACGCTCTCTATAATATATATAATTTATGGGACGCTCTCTATAATATATATAATTTATGGGACGCTCTCTATAATATATAATTTATGGGACGCTCTCTATAATATATATAATTTATGGGACGCTCTCTATAATATATATAATTTATGGGACGCTCTCTATAATATATATAATTTATGTGACGCTCTCTATAATATATATAATTTATGGGACGCTCTCTATAATATATATAATTTATGTGACGCTCTCTATAATATATATAATTTATGGGACGCTCTCTATAATATATATAATTTATGGGACGCTCTCTATAATATATATAATTTATGGGACGCTCTCTATAATATATATAATTTATGGGACGCTCTCTATAATATATATAATTTATGTGACGCTCTCTATAATATATATAATTTATGGGACGCTCTCATAATATATATAATTTATGGGAACGCTCTCTATAATATATATAATTTATGTGACGCTCTCTATAATCTATATAATTTATGGACGCTCTCTATATATATATATAATTTATGGGACGCTCTCTATAATATATATAATTTATGGGACGCTCTCTATAATATATATATTTATGGGACGCTCTATAATATATAATGTATGTGACGCTCTCTATAATATATATAATTTATGGGACGCTCTCTATAATATATATAATTTATGGGACGCTCTCTATAATATATATAATTTATGGGACGCTCTCTATAATATATATAATTTATGGGACGCTCTCTATAATATATAATTTATGGGACGCTCTCTATAATATATATAATTTATGGGACGCTCTCTATAATATATATAATTTATGGGACGCTCTCTATAATATATATAATTTATGGGACGCTCTCTATAATATATATAATTTATGGGACGCTCTCTATAATATATATAATTTATGGGACGCTCTCTATAATATATATAATTTATGTGACGCTCTCTATAATATATATAATTTATGTGACGCTCTCTATAATATATATAATTTATGGGACGCTCTCTATAATATATATAATTTTACATATCATAACTGTCAACGGTGTCCTGTGCATGTACAGTTGGCCACATAAGTTCTGGTCCTCTCCGTGATCTTATACATGGAAATATAATGTGTATGATTGAATTACGAGTGTGGTTTCTTATGCAGTGGTTAACTCATCTGATTAGTCAACTGATAATGAAAAGAAACCACACTTGCAATTCATTCATACTAATTTTACTTTCATAAACGACGCGGAACAAAACTTATGTGGGCAACTGTACACGTAGATAAACGCGTTCTTCTGTAATACATATAACTTTGAATTTCATAATGTATACAGTCTGCCATTGAATATACAGATATACGGATAAAACCAAACATACAGATATACAGATAAAGCCAAGCTTTGTTCTATAATAATAGTATCTATCCTCATAATAATTTAATAATTTATGGTATATATTTCAAATCAACAGTTAATTTTTATTAATGGATAATATGGCAGCGATAAACAGTAATAAATATTGTATGTATATTCTGTGACTGATCAATTCCCCCCCCCCCCCTCCCACACACACTTTCACTCTCTCTCTCTCTGTAATATGTAAACTTATGTGTACAGTACTGTTTATACTTAATAATTTGCCATGTGTGTGTGTGTGTGTGTGTGTGTGTGTGTGTGTGTGTGTGTGTGTGTGTAATATAATAAGAGTACAGTGCAGTATACAGTATACTTAATATTATTAACAATTTGCCATTCATGTTTAGCTCAATTAGTTATGAGATTTTAAGACGTTCGCCCTATTAGTTTGGCGATTTTAAGACCTTTCGCCATATCTAGGTGTCGATTTTTATGAGTGTCCTCAACTTAAATGCTTCTTCTGAAATCACTGTGTTGGGTGATTTTAATGTCCATAATGTTGAATGGCTCACTCATTCAGCCAGGACTGATGATGCTGGTCTTGAATGTGAGCTATTTGCAGACTCATTTAATCTCACTCAACTAATCAACCAACCCACCCGTATACCAGATAATCCTAATCATAATTCCCACCTACTGGACTTATTTTTAACAACCAATTCAGAAAATTATGATGTTACAGTGAGGTCCCCGCTTGGATCTTCTGATCACTGTCTGATACAGGCCACCTGTCTATCACCTACCACACCTTCCCACTCTGAACCTGTTTTGGTGACTAAATGGCATTACGATAGGGCAGACTGGGAGGGTCTTCAAGGTTTCTTTATTGATATTCCCTGGATCTCTTTCTTTTCTAATGATGCACACTCCACCTTGAGCCACATACAAGATTTTGTAAAAATTGGAATGGAAACTTTTTATTCCTCATCAAAAGTACATTAAAAGATCTAATTCACCTAAATGGTTTGACCATAATTGTGCTAGAGTAACTGAACAAAAAGCAATAGCCTACAATGCATACACAAGATCAAAAACACATGAAGCCTTTAATTACTTTAGAAACATCAGAAATCATGCCAAAACTGTATTAAACCTAAATAAATCAAACTTTCTCCACAAGCAGGCAAATAAACTCCTAAATAATCCAAATGATAACAAAATATTTTGGTCTACTCTTAACTCATTCAAATCCAACTTCACAACTGCTTCATCCATTCCACCATTAAAATCTCCGACTGGCAATCTTGTAAGTGACCCACGAGGTAAAGCTAACCTTCTTGCGGATATTTTCTCCACCAACTCAACCTTAGATGAAATAAATCAAGATGTCCCTGTACTTAATTTTAATTCGCCTGAAATTCCCTCACTTAAGATCCACACCAGACATGTCAAAACTATTTTGCAGAATATCTCAGTAGATAAGGCTCCTGGTCCAGATGAAATTCCTCCAATAGTACTTAAGAATTGCTCCTTGGTGCTCGCTCCTGTATTGGCAAATTTTGTCCGTCTATGTACTCATACCTCATGCTTCCCAGTACCCTGGAAAGAAGCAAACATCCATCCAGTTCCTAAAAAAGGTGCCTCTTCAGATCCATCAAACTACAGACCAATAGCTATAACTTCCACTCTTGGTAAAGTCTTTGAAATTATTAAATAATCACATAATTAAGCATCTTGAGAATAATAAATTAATCAGTGATAGGCAATATGGTTTTAGACGATGTCGATCAACTGCAGACATTCTTTGCCTTCTTACGCATCAAATCAACCAAGCTACAGACCAACATGGTGAAACACATACAATAGCACTGGATATATCAAAGGCATTTGATAGAGTCTGGCATCAATCCTTATTGTCGAAGATGTCACACTACGGCCTTGCATCATTAGTTCCACTAATTTCTTCTTATCTTCATAACAGAAAAATATGTGTAATGGTAGATGGCCTTTATTCTCAATTTCACTCAATAAATGCTGGTGTTCCCCAGGGATCAGTTTTGGCCCCAACTCTGTTCCTCATTCATATCAATGATCTCATATCTACCACTCATAATCCAATACATTCCTACGCAGATGACTCAACACTCCACAGTTCCTTCACATTTACCAATTCTTTCACCCAACCCGATCTTATACATTCAAAAATAAGCACTGCAATTTCTCTGAACCAGGACCTTTCTAGAATTGAAGAATGGGGACAAAAGAATCTAGTTTCCTTTAATGCACAGAAAACCAAGTACATTCAATTTTCTAACCGACAGAATCTCACTGACTCCCATATATTTTTTAATGATGTAAATATTCCCACTTCCCCTAGTATTGACATTCTCGGTGTAACATTAACTACTAACTTGAGCTGGACACATTATGTTAGTAGCATTGCTAAGAATGCCTCTAAAAAACTGGGACTCCTGTACAGAGTTCGAGAATTCTTCACTGACGAGCAGTTGGCCGTAATATATAAAAGTCATGTGCGTTCTCAGATGGATTACTGTTCACCTCTGTGGAGTGGAAGTGGAGTGGTTGCATTGAGGCAGTTGGACAAAATTCAAAATAAAGCTATTAGATTAATCAATAACCCTGCAATCACACAGGACCTTCCTACATTATCCATACGAAGAAACGTTGCATCCCTTGCATTATTCTACAGATATTTTCACAGCAATTGTTCCGAGGAACTTGCTTCAATTGTGCCGCCTCTCCACATCTTTCCCCGTAGAACTAGGGCAGCTGAGAGCGCCCATGAATCTACACTTTCTCCTCCACAATGCAGAACTTCTGCTTATCAAAATTCATTTATCCCTAGAACTACTACTCTTTGGAATTCACTTCCCTCGAATTGCTTTCCACAAACTTACAATCTACAAATGTTTAAATCCAGTTGTTACAAACATTTTATGAATGGAGGATGCCTTTAGGCACATGGACCTTTTTGTTTTATCTGTGTTTTTCCTTCCTCCGTTCATTGTCTCTTTAAAAAAATAAAAAAAAAAAAAATAAAAAAAATATCTAGGTGTCGATTTTTATTCCTGGCGAGCGATAACGAGCCTGTAACTTAGGAGAAACCGGCCTTCGGACGGGACATTTTTCTACCGATAAATGTACAAATTTATCTCGAAGGAGAATCTTGGGGGTATTTTTTGTTTTAAAGCTTGATAGAGGTATAGGGAGTAAACTAAAACAAAAATATGTATACCTGTAATATTAAAAAACAAACAAATATATAATATAACGTCCTCTTAATGTATAATATAACGTCCTCTTAATGTATAATATAACGTCCTCTTAATGTATAATATAACGTCCTCTTAATGTATAATATAACGTCCTCTTAATGTATAATATAACGTCCTCTTAATGTATAATATAACGTCCTCTTAATGTATAATATAACGTCCTCTTAATTATTAATAGACCTTGACCATATGTTATCATGGCCAAATAAAGTAAATAATTAACCCTTTCAAGATCCGATTAAGCAATTTTTTTATTTTTTGTTTTATATATTCCAACTATTCCCTCTCGGGCATAGGCTGAGAGCCCGTACATTGAACAGCGAAACGCGTGAGGTCTCGTTCCAGTCTAGGGAGTGAGACATGCGAAGCACTTTGGGCTACAACCAGCCCCCGATATCTTGCCTTCGCAAGATGCACGGTTGCCCACCCATGACTCGAAGCATCCACATCTCTGAAGCTGCTTTGCTCCAGTGCTTCACTGTCTCACCACCTACACTCGGACCCTCACTCTCAAAATGCCACCTATTGAGCAATGAACTCACTAGGCATTGCCCCCTGTAGCATATTTTGAATATGGGAATATTCATACAGTGCTATTTAATCAGGGAACAATGAGGGTATTTTTTTTTTTGGCGTTTCGGTGGGCTTTGTGGTAATGCACTGATACTAGGTACAGCACAAATTCCATCCCAATAATATCTTCCCATTGATACATCGGGATTTGAACCCGGGACCTTTGGATTACCAGGCCAGTGGCAAGACCACTCCACCACACCTCCCCTATGGAAGATAGAGGGTTAATCGAGATAGTCTTTACCCTTTTAATTCCCACAGGTCCTTCCTTAACTGTATAAAACCGTCTAATGATAGCCAGAATTAACTGTCAAAATGCGTCATAATCTTGAAAGGATTAAGTAGATGTAAAGGGTTACCTTTGGGTACAGCTTATATGTGTTTGCTGGTAACGATCATGACCTCTCCGATACTCCTACGGTATTTATCATCTAAATATCTCTAAATGGCTTAGATTTGTATTAACATTATATGAAAATGATCATATGATATAACTTCTATTAGATGTCAACTAGAAAATGAACATAAATATATGTTTAATAAGATGTCAACTAGAAAAGGAACATCAAGATATAAGTTTAGTAAAATGTCAACTAGAAAACGAACAGAAAGATAAAACTTTCATAAAATGTTAAGAAGCAAATGATCAGAAATATACAACTTGTATTTATTATCGTTTTAGTTTCCTCCCAAGACCTCCATCAAGCTTAATCAATTATACTCAAGATCCCCCTTCAAATGTGTACATTCCTCCAAAATTACAGGCTAGTTATCGCTCACCAGGAAAAAATCGACACCTAAATGGCTCGAAAGGTCTTGATATTGACAAAGAAATGGGACGAAAGGTCGTGAAATCGACAAACTAATGGGGCGAACGACTTAACCACCCTAAACTAATGGGGCTAAACAAGAGGGAAAAATGGGGGCAAGGAAAAAAAAAAAAAAAAAAAAAAAACTCCCCCCTTCGAGAGAGTAACCATAGCAGTCAACCCCAATGAAGAGACCCCGGCCCTCCAGATGAACAAGTTCGGCTACCCCTGACCGATTCGGCCCGGGACCACCTCCAGACTAGCCCGGACCCAGAAAATCAACTTACCCGAAAAAGTCATGGCGGAGTTTAGATTTGTTTTCCGACAGAGAGAGAAAAAGAAAGAGAGAGAGAGAGAGAGAGAGAGAGAGAGAGAGAGAGAGAGAGAGAGAGAGAGAGAGAGAGAGAGAGAGAGAGAGAGAGAGTGAGAGTGAGTGAGTGAGTGAATGAGTGAGTGAGTGAGTGAGTGAGTGAGAGAGAGAGTGACGGTAAGAGTATGAGAGTGAGAGAGAGACTAGGCCTAAGTGAGAGATTGAGAACATCCGGGAAAAAAAAAGAGTAAAATTGGTAGCAAACTGAAATATGTTGTTTTAAAACTATAATAAAACTCTGTCGAAGGAGGAATTAGGAATGTAACCGTACTGTTTTAAGCATTAATTCACACTAATGATAAAGTTAATACTGCTAACATTAAAATATTTCAAAAGTAGTAGTACTTATTAGTATATATATAATTGATATTACCTGCAATGATAATAAAATATAATATATAAATATACTACTACTACTAATAATAATAATAACATATATAATAATAATAAAAAATAATGTATACCGTATACTATTACTAAATAGAACATAACAATAATAGCAACTAATCTAACAAAGTCGAGATTGACACACAACGATCAGATATAAAATATATAATGTTTGAAGATGATTTTTATTTAGCTAATTAGAGAGAGTATAGATGCTTAGCTAGATACAGATGGATAAATAGATAGATAGACACACAGATAGATAGATAGACAGACACACAGATAGATAGATAGATTGATTTAATATGATAATTTTATAGTGTACGATTTCATTAAATATTCAGAGATACATAACTGAAGCAAATGCAGGACCACCAAAAGAGATTGAGAGAGAGAGAGAGAGAGAGAGAGAGAGAGAGTGCGATTGTATGATTATTAAACATATACAAAAATAAAACAAACGGTGTGCTCAACCGCCTTAGGGGGTTCTTTTCCCCTGCACAGCTTCTTGCTCTGTACAGGGGCATAGTGCGCCCTTGTATTGAGTATTGTTCACATGTGTGGGGAGGTTCCTCTCACACCGCTCTCCTAGACAAAGTTGAAAGGAAGGCCTTTCGTATCATTAACTCCCGTCCACTCACCAACTCTGTGCAACTCTCCAACCCAAGAGTGAAACGTTACTCTCAAACTTTCTTCTACTCAACATCTGAGCTCTGGAACTCTCTCCCAGAATCGGTCTTTCCCTCTTCCTATGACTTAAATTGCTTCAAACTCCGTGTGTCCAGGCATTTTGGCTCGAACGTCCCTTGATTTTGGCCCTGTCACTCTTTCAACTATGGGGGAGGCACTCGCTATAGGCAGTTATGCCTTTTGCCTCCCTCAATCACATAGAAAAAAAAAAAACAAAAAAAACTGTACATACCGGTACATGGAGTTACATAAAACAGTGACACGTATAATTATGATGTCAGATAACAGGAGAGAGAGAGAGAGAGAGAGAGAGAGAGAGAGAGAGAGAGAGAGAGAGAGAGAGAGAGAGAGAGAGAGAATGGGGGTGGGGGAGGGTGGTGGACACATTACTACTCTCATAACTGGGCCTCTCTATCATGTTCCTCTTGATCCTTAATGCTGATCCCTCACCTCTCTCTCCCCCCCCCTCTCTCCCTCTCTCTCGCTCGCCCCCTCTCTCTCTCTCTCTCTCTCTCTCTCAATCTATCTATCTTTCTATCTTTGCCCTTTTGAGACAACGTATAATTATGTAATCCCATGTATTTATGCTTTCTCAATAAAGAATAAAATCAATGAATCTCTCTCTCTCTCTCTCGGCCGTCCTGCATGTGTCGCTCTAATGTGTTGTAATATATTGATTCATACTAGACTGTGCCTATAAAAACGGATCATAATTTGTCTCCTTCACACACACACACACACACACACACACACACACACTCTCTCTCTCTCTCTCTTTTGTTCGGTGGTCTCTTTAGTTTTCCAATGGTCAGCATGTCTCTCTTTTTATAAACTAACTTCCAGTCACACACACACTCTTTTCAAATTATCCCCTCCCCTCTTCTCTCTCACACACACACACACACACACGCACAAACACACACACACACACACACTCTCTCTCTCGCTAACTCACTCACTCTCACTCTCCTATTGTTCAGTTTTTGTCATGTTTTCAACTTATTGAAGGATTTTTCGTTATATCATGAGGTTCCTTTGTGTGCGTGTCCAGGTATGTGTCCAGGGGTGTGTATACCATAGACTTAACTTAATAAAGCTATATAGAGTACTTCAATCATCTAGTAATAAGCTTGCACTATTTCGTTATAGGACATATGTAAATGTATTCCATTTGAGTGTATATATCCTACACATCGTATTTCACTTACGCAGCAATTTAAGTCATCTATACAAGTTTGTTTCCTAATTAGGTTCTATTCTCAGCCAAATAGTAGCACTTAATGGTCCTTTCCCTAGCTTACTGCCAGCTTACAGCCACACTAGCCATTCCACACCAGCCTAGGCTAAGCTAAGTTAGCTTCACCTCAGCTTTATCACCTCGTTACTAAGTTCACTACATCCTGGTTGTGTGGAGAATTATAGGCTGCTGTACTGCCTATGGGGACACTTCAGACACATAGGTTATAATAGCCGCCATCTTGTAAACCTAAAGCAGTGTCTTGTCTGTCTTGTATTTTTGTTTTTTTCTATTTTCCAACTACTCCCTCTTGGGCATAGGCTGAGAGCCTGTACATTCAACCGTACATTGAACGGCGAAGCCCGTGAGGTCTTGATCCAGTCTACGGAGTGAGACATGTGAAGTACTTTGGGATACAACCAGCCCCCGATATCTTACGGTTGCCCACCCACGGCAAAGTTGGGATTTAAGGGGAAATTTTCATGTAAGGATTTTTTGTTTGGGCCTCCTTTTCCCTCATGTTAAGCCCCATTAGTCTTGACTTGTTAAGACGTTCGCCCCATTGGTTTGGCAATTTGATCTTTCGCCCCTTTTCTGTCAAAATTTAAGACCTTTTGTACCATTTAGGTGACGACCTTTTTCCTGGCAAGCGATAGCAAGCCTGTCATGTAGGAGGAACCGGCCTTCAGCCATGACATTTTTCTACCGATAAATGCATACATTTATCTAGAAGGGGGATCTTGGGGATGTTTTTTTAAAGTTTGATGGAGGTCTAGGGAGGGAACTGAAAACCTCCCCTTATCAGTTGTGTATCAACATGACAACTTTCTCTCCACTGTTCTCTCTCACTTCAACCCGGAAACATATCAATATATAATAAAAGTCAGTGTTTTCCCTAAGCCAATGTGCACTGTCTCGGTTCATCTCAAATTTTTGAAGATCTTCCGCCCCTTTTCTGTCAATTTTAAGATCTTTTGTACCATTTAGGTGTAATTTTTTTTTTTTTTTTTGGCGAGTGATAGCGAGCCTGTAATTTAAGAGGAACCGGTCTTTGGCCGGGAAAGTTTTCAATCGAAAAATTTACACATTTATCTTGAACGGGGATCTTTATATTTTATTCATCTTGATGGAGGTCTTGAGAGGAAGCTAAAAAAAATATAAATATATAACTAAATATGCAAATAAATACGCCCATCCCCCCTTAAGCCTGATACAACGAGATGAGGGTGGGCTTAAGAGGACAACATTTCGTTAAGGGGGAGGTAGTGTTTTTTTTTTTGACCCTCTACTCCCTTATATTAAGTTCCATTTGTTTTCAGATCGAAAGACGTTCGCCCCCATTAGTTTGCTGATTTTAAGATCTTTCGTCCAATTTTATTATCAATATCAAGACCTTTCGTGGTATTTAGGTGTCGATTTTTACCAGCAAGCGACAGCGAGCATTTGGAGGAGTGACATTTTTCTACCGAAAAATTTACAAATATATCTAGAAGGGAGATCGTGAGGATGCTTCTTTAAAGCTTGATGGAGGTCTAAGAAGAAAACTAAAGAATAAATAAATAAGTAAAAACAAAAAATGGATAAATAAGAAAAAATATCAATAAATCGACCAATAAATAAACCCTACCCCCTTACACCAATATTCACTGTCACAAATGTAAACCCTACCCCCTTACACCAATATTCACTGTCACAAATGTAAACCCTACCCCCTTACACCAATATTCACTGTCACAAATGTATCATATATTGAGCTTGAGACAACGTGAGGAGGATGGACTTTTCTTGTAGTGGATAATATTTCCTTTATAAAGCTTTATCAATTCAGGGAGTTGATTAAGCTTGTCTAAACGATTAAGTATAACATCATCTCTCTAGTTCTTCTATTCTCTCTCTATCCTCCTATAATAGTGCAGGATCCCTATCGCTCGCCAGAAAAAATCGACACCTAAAGGGCACGAGAGGTCATAACATTGAAGAAAAAAAGTAGAATATAAAAAATAAAAAATAAAGAAAGAAATGGTGCGAACGGTGTTAAAATACCCAAACAAATACGTCTTAAGATAGCAAAATAATGGGGCTAAACAAGAGGGAGAAGGGGTCCAGAAAAAGACACCCCTTAAAAGAATACCCTGGTGTGACTGGAAATGCAGGAAGGATAATTTGTAGAAAAAGGAGAGAGAGAGAGAGAGAGAGAGAGAGAGAGAGAGAGAGAGAGAGAGAGAGAGATTATGACGCATTATATTCAGATTAGGAAGCGTATAAGGAAGTCAGAGTATACGATAGTCTGATCCTTCCTAAGCTGCATAAATTTGTCAATTGAAAGCCAAAATAAACTGTTAAAATTTAACCAGCTATATCCTGTTCCAAATAAGTAGGCCAAAACTATTGAACATTAACATCTGCAAATCACAAACGACTAGAGTAATCGAGCTTTTATATATAAAATTGGGGAAGAGTCAGTCAGGGAATAGGTGTGGAAATTGACAGCCCATTTGCTCTAGCCCTTTTCGAGTTTCAGAGGTTAGGGTGCACGATATTTGGCCTACCAATTTGAAACGGGCCATAGTTGAACGAGTGGTCCTATTTGAGTGTCACAATACAAGGTACACAAATGGCAACTACCGGTACTGTACAAAAATTAAGTGCCATGCTCCTTATAGACGCCCGTATAATGCTGCTGGGATCACATAACGTCCTGCCAGATGTACAACCATATTACGTACTGCCAAATGTACAACCACAATATGTACTGCCAGATGTACAACCACAATATGTACTGCCAGATGTACAACTACATATACCCACATTACGTTCTGCCAGATGTACAACCACATTACGTCCTGCCAGATGTACAACCACACACCCACATTATGTACTGCCAGATGTACAACTACATATACCCACATTACGTTCTGCCAGATGTACAACCACATTACGTCCTGCCAGATGTACAACCACACACCCACATTATGTACTGCCAGATGTACAACCACCACACAGGGGAGGTGTGGTGGAGTGGTCTTGCCACTGGACTGGTAACCCAATGGACCCGGGTTCAAATCCCGATATGTCAATGGGAAGATATTATTGGGATGGAATTTGCGCTGTACCTAGTATCAGTCCAGTCCAGTCCAGTCGTTGTTGTGGGATAAGTCTTTTTTGCGACTCCATGCATTACCACAAAGCCCACCGAAACGCCAAATAAATACCCTCATTGTTCCCGGATATGATAAAGGGGGGCAATGCATAGTGAGTTCATTGCTCAATAGGTGGCGTTCTGAGAGTGAGGGTCTGAGTCTAGGAGGTGAGACTGTGAAGCATTGGAGCAAGGCAGCTTCAGAGGTGGGGCTGTTTCGAGCCTTGAGTGGGCAAGAGCTGGTTGCAGCTAAAAAGATGCTTCACATGGCTCACTCACTAGACTGGAACGAGACCTCACGGGCTTCACCGTTCATAACGATTGAATGCATAGGCTCTCAGCCAATGCCCGAGAGGGAGTAGTTGGGGAAAAAAACAAAACCACACATTACATCCGAACTATATACCATAGTTAAAAGGAAAAACAAATTATTAGCACAAATGGACCAAACTTCATAATCAAGATTAATTTTGTTAAGGAGTATTTTCTAGCTATACCAAGAGACGAAATTAAAATTAAAGGGAACTCAACTTAAAGTAATGCCTGATTCAATCTAGTTATTTGATAAGTTTTTTTTTTTTTTTTTTTTTTAGGACCTCCTTCTCTCTCATGCTTAGCCCCATTAGTTTTGAGATTTGTAGACGTTCACCCAATTAGTTCTGGCAATTATAAGT
Source organism: Paralithodes platypus (assembly GCA_032716605.1). Taxonomy (NCBI): domain Eukaryota; kingdom Metazoa; phylum Arthropoda; class Malacostraca; order Decapoda; family Lithodidae; genus Paralithodes; species Paralithodes platypus. Next base: position 8,045,193 of record CM064525.1, on the reverse strand, counting down.
TCATTCGCCCCATTTCTTTACCAATACCAAGACCTTTCGTGCCATTTAGGTGTCGATTATTTATTCGACAGCGATTGCGAGCCTGTAATTTACCCCTTCTGTACCGACGCCGTTCTTTTAACTTTATTCTGGCTTCTATTAGATTTTATTCAGTTATATAGGGCCTCAAACAATTAACAGGCTTCGAACTATCTCACTTAACACTTTTTAGTACCGGTACCACAGATCCTTCTTAAATATTTTTTGATTTTTTTGTTTTTCTATATTCCAACTACTCCCTCTCGGGCATAGGCTGATAACCATTACACTTTACCGCTGAACACGGTGAGGCCCATGAGGTCTAGGGAGTGAGACATGCGAAGCTTCACGGCTCGAAGCAACTCCATCTCTGAAGCTGCTGCGCCTCTGTGCTTCACAGTCTCATCACCAAGGCTCGGACCCTCACTCTCAGAACGCCACCTATTGAGTAATTAACCCACACTAGGCATTGCCCCCCTCTAGCATATTTTTGAATATGGGAATATTCATACAATGCTATTTAATCAGGGAACAATGAGGGTATTTATTTGGCATTTCGGTGTGCTGTGGTAATGCACTGATACTAGGTACAGCACAAATTCCATCCCAATATTATCTTACCATTGACATATTGGGATTCGAACCCGGGTCCATTGGATTACCAGTCCAGTGACAAGACCACTCCGCCACACCTCCCCTAACTGCACACAATCGCCTAAATATTGCTAGAAGAAAACTAAAAAGACGTCGCCGGTACAGAAGGGGTTAAAGAGGCACTGGCCAAGACAACTTCTACCAATGAATGTACAAAATTATCTCGAAGTGAGGGAGGGGGGGGGGGAGTCTTGGATGTGTGTGTGTGTGTGTGTGTGTGTGTGTGTGTGTGTGTGTGTGTGTGTGTGTGTGTGTGTGTGTTTATAGAAATCTAAGGAGAAGACAACCCCCCCCCCTTCAAAGTTATAATACAGACTTGCTTTTATTTCCAAATATACTACTCATTTCATCACTTCTACTATTTCACATTTAACTTTCTCCCCTACCCTCTCTTTCTCTGTCTGTCTGTCTGTCTGTCTCTATCTTATTTTATCTTGAACTTTCTCTCTCCATAATATTGAATTAAATTAAATTTCCTCTCTCTCTCTCTCTCTCTCTCTCTCTCTCTCTCTCTCTCTCTCTCTCTCTCTCTCTCTCTCTCTCTCTCTCTCTCTCTCTCTCTCTCTCTCTACCTCTCTCTCTCTCTCTCTCTCTCTCTCTCTCTTTCTGCTCTCTCTCTCTCTCTCTCTCTCTCTCTCTCTCTCTCTCTCTCTCTCTCTCTCTCTCTCACTTTTTCAATTTGTACAATCTCCGACCCGTGGTAATAATGTGCTTGACCTTGTACTCGCAACAAAAGAAGAATTAATAGAGAATTTGAATGTTGGTGATGAATTCAGTAACAGCGACCATCGTACGATAACTTTCACTTTAAAGTTTACTAGTAACAAATCAAATAGCAGCATTGAGAAAGTCCCTAATTTCAAGAAAGCAAATTTTCATAAACTTAAATCAAAGCTTAAAGAAACTGACTGGAGCTTTCTGACTAACAATAACGACATAAATACATCTTGGGAGTGTTTCACAACCACTTACCTTAAGGCAGTGCAAGACTGCATACCATGGAAAATACGGCGTCCAGGCCATAATGATAAGCCCAAATGGTGGAATAAAGATATTTCAGACTGTCTGCTTGCTAAAAAATTTGCTAATGATAGATTAAAATCCTCACAAAATGACGAAGAACGGGTGAAATTTGTAGAGCTACGACGCAAAGCCAAAAAGTTAATTAAGCAAAGTAAAAAGACCCTGGAGTTACATGTTGCGAATCAAAGTAAAATAAACCCGAAAGAATTCTAATGTTATATCAGAAAGAAAAAAGTAGTTACTTCAACTGTTGGACGTTAGTCGATGAAAATGGAGAATACACCAAAGACGAAGTACAAATGAGTAATGCCCTCAATACCTTCTTTGCATCAGTTTTTACAACCGAAGACCTCAGTGATATCCCTACACCATCGCCGATTCAGATTGATAATTCAGATGTTCTAAGCAATATCACCGTTACAGAGAGAGAAGTATTGAATTGTTTAGATAAACTCAAGGTAAATAAAACGCCTGGACCTGATACAATCTCGCCTAGAGTTCTAAAGGAAGCTAAGGATGAGCTCTCCAAACCACTGACATTGCTATTCAATGAATCCTTGCAGTCGGGGACTATGCCTGATCAGTGGAAGCTAGCCAACGTAACACCGATATTCAAAAAAGGCAGCAAATCCCTACCCAGTAACTATCGTCCAATTAGCTTAACCTCAATTGTATGTAAAATGCTAGAAACGGTCATAAGAGACAGACTCGTAAATTACTTAGAGGCAAATAACTTACTTAACCCCTAACTAGCGGCCCACAACATAAGTCGAGTATAATAAATTTGGACTATCTGGCGGCGCGCGACATAGGTCGTGTGGCAATTTCAGCACGTAATGTTGCTGAGAGAGACAAGTGGTGGCAGGAGAGTAGCGAGCGTATGACTGCTCCAGACCACCGCGGCGAACCTACTGACACGAATCCCACCTCCTCCCTCCCTCTCTCACTCGCTACATACTGAATTGTATGGGGAAAGTACCGAATTACATGCTTTTTGCACTCGTGTTGCGCGGTTGTTGCAAGAAAACTAGCGGTCATAAAAGGATCGTTGTGGTGTCATTGGAAAGCTCTGTTTATGCCCTTTCAGGGATAGATACTTGTTTTTCTGGGTCTTATTTAGGCATGAAAATGATCACGTAAACAGCCCTATTTTGGCTAAAAACACCCCGCTGGTGGCTACATATTATTTACCGCCTAGCCCGCCAATAAGGTGTTAAAGATACTCAACACGGCTTTCGTAAAAAACGTTCCTGATTAACAAACCTCTTAGACTTCTTCCACGATATCCTTAACCTCTACGATGAGAGTAAAGCTGTAGATATTATATACCTTGATTTTCAAAAGGCCTTTGACAAAGTTCCCCACAAACGTTTACTACTAAAACTAAAAGCGCATGGAATACAAGATGGTGTGTTGAAATGGATAGAAAATTGGCTCAGCGACAGAAAGCAAAGAGTAGTCATAAACGGTAAGGCATCTAAAGGGACCAATGTAAGTAAGCGGGGTACCCCAGGGATCGGTACTAGGACCAATTCTCTTTCTAATTTACATCAACGACATAGATGAGGGTCTCCCCTGTACAATCTCAAAAATTGCTGACGATACAAAAAATGCAAATAGAGTACTATCAAAAGAACAAGATGACGATATGCAACACAATCTAGATAAATTGTCATGTTGGGCCCAAATTTGGACAAATGAGTTTCACTGAGGATAAAATGTTAAAGCTACTACATATCGGATACCTAAATGAGAAAGCAAACTATTCGATGAATGGCACTACAGCTTAAGAAATGTAAACAGAGGAAAACCGATCTGGGAGTAACAATATCGAGGAACCTAAAACCGATGTCACCATCTGGTCAGAAGAAGTTGTCTACAAGAAGGCAAACAAAAATAATTGGCTTTATAGTGCAGGTCATTTGAGCATAATCCAATGAAGCTTATCCTAACCCTTACACTTCCTTAGTCCGCCCTCTTCTGGAATACTGCGTTTCAAATCCTTGGTGCCCTTATTACCAAAAAAGCTATATTAAACAAGCTAGAACGAGTTCAACGTAGAGTTACCCCAAAATGATACGTAGGCCTATAAGAAACAAACTATACGAAGAGCGTCTTAGAGAATTAACATCTATTTCCTTTAACCCATGCGGCAGAGTAAGAGGTTGACTAATTCCAAGTGTTCCAAAATCATCAAAGGCATCGCACAATATGAACTGTAGTAAGTACTTCACTATCTACCAATCTAATTACAGCGGGGGAAACGGTTCCAAAATTATTGGTAAATCTTTTAACTCACACGAATCTAAGAATTTCTTCTTCAATCGAGTTTGGTCAACTTGTGGAATGGGCTTCCACGAGACGTTATAGACTGCAGCACCGTTGATTCATTTTAAATCCGCCCTTAGACAAATATCTCGCATCAAACACCGCGGGACTGACTGCGTTGTAAATGAATAACTTTATTTTGATCACCCCCCCTCAGTTACTATACCCATCTGTCCCATACTAACTTCTAATCCTGCCTCGGACATTAGTTCCACGGCAGTAGTTCCCTTTCCAATGTTCCTTTACCCACTCTGAACCACTGTTTGGACACTTTCAGTGTTTTGGAGGACAAGCAGCCTAGAAGGGGCCACTAGACTTGTTGTTGCTTGATTTCCTTTGTAGTCCTTTGTACTACTCTCTCTCTCTCTCTCGTATTATCTTTAGCTTCCTATCCCTCCATAATAT
>CM064525.1:7953230-8040665 GCA_032716605.1 Paralithodes platypus | reverse complement strand
GAAGACAGTAAGGATTTACTTAGAAGAATAACAGAAGAACAATTAAACACCACAAAAAGATCCATGGACAATGGGAATTAAAAAATATATATTTTTTTGTAAATTTAGGAGAAACAGATTTAGCGAGTAGCTAAAGGAAGAAATTAAGAAGAAAGTTAAACAGTGTTGGGAGACAAGGAAATGTCAGTAAGATCTCGGGGAGAAAAGCAGTTTTAAAATATACAGGGCCTTTAACTCAGAGATAAAGGGAGAAGAAGAACTTTATGGATAATACAGAATCTTCAGTCATATTATATATGTGTAGAACGAATCATTTAAATTTTAAGAGACAGGAACAGGCATGTAGGAGGAGATATCCAATGCTTTACTATGTAATGCTGAGATAGAGGACATCAACAACTTTATTTTATGGTGCCCTATATATATGAGAGGAGAGAGTAAAGGAAACAGAGCTGCAACAACCTCACGTTAGGAAGGAAAATCAAGTGATAGGAAATCTACTGGGTTCAAAGAAGAACCTCAGGGAACGCTTGAAGAAGAATGTTGTATGGTATGTGGAGAGCAAGAAACCCATGAAAATGAAGCGAGCTGGAATAAGAAGAAATAGATTATAATGCACCATATAGAAAAAAGAAAAGAAATACAATATAATATAAACAGAGCAGGTCACAAAAGGACCATTACAAGACCTCTCCCAGGGAAGTGCCGTTGTTAAGGCATTACTTCCACGAACCACATTCTGATCTGATCTGAGGACGGTAAGCTCCAAGGGTGCTCGCTGACATTGTCCGCTGAGTCATGATAAAGCCTCAGGTGAGGACTGGTGTCAAACCTTAGTCACAGATAGATAAACACCATTTTTCAAGATGAGAAAACAACAAAAAAAATTACCCCCCCCCCCACCCAAAGAATGGAAGGAAAAAAAAAAAAAAAATCCCCCCCCCCCCCCCCCCCCCCCCCGAGGTATTGGCAACAAAGAGTGTAACGTAAATATATACAAAGGAAAAGTGGATGCGCTACATGGAGGTAAATTATAGGGGCCTGAAAATGCTTGAGCCAAATCCACGAAGGTCTGTGATAGTCTTTCAGGGTCTTTTCTATTGGATTTCAGCTACATTTATAAGACTATACGAGGCTTAGGAAAGCTAGGGTATTGGGTAGCTAAAAGGATTAATATTGAGATAGTATTTCACCTTTTGATTGGTAGACGTCCTTCCTGAAGCTGAATAAAATGGGTCAAAAGTTGCCAGAATATACATGAAACATACATCGTGCGGTACAGGAAGGGGTTTTGTCCATTCAGTAGAATCAATACCAAGGTGACATCCTTTTCATTTGTAGGTTCAGGCCAACTATTTAATGTAGTTTTGATTTATAATAATAACAGCTTAGGAAGGGCGTCTACCAGTTAAACAGGCTACAGGCTATCCGCAATTCATCCTTTTAACCTATCACATATATCCTTCCTGATCTTCATAAACTCGTCATAAATGTAGCTGAAGAATAAAATTAAAATTTACAGTCACCGGTACAGAAAGGGTTTAATACCCCAAAGCACTCGCAAGTGTGTTAAGGGTGGGATGAGCGTATTCTTTTGCTTATCTATATTTATCATTGTTATTTTTCTTTAGTTTTCCTCTCTAGAACCTCCATCAATCTTATAAAAACACCCCCCTAAGAACTTCCCTTCAAGAATAAATGTGTAGGCCTACATTTTTCGATAGAACAAGGTCCCGGCCGAAGCCCGGTTCCTCTTATATTACAGGCTCCCTATCGCTCGCCAGGAAAAAAATCGGCACCCTAAATTGCATGAAGGGTCTAATTTATATAATCTACCTCTTAGAGCAAACTTGATAAAAACCATAACTGGAGAATATTGTCCCACATTGGATGGTAGGTACCGTACTATAGCGGTAGTCCTGCCACCTAGCGGCCGATATACTTGAGCTTGACATTTCACCGGAAGTCGGGCGAGTCAGTACGTGGCGGTGGTCCGTTGTGTTAGTGCCTCTCCGATCATTATACTCTCGTTGTGGTTCCGACCCGCTGAGGGTAGTGGGACAAAATTTACCTCATAACTCAAGACAATAGCATGTCCATGTCGGGCGAATTTGGAAACCCCGTTGAGGAAATTCAAGCTCGTTTTCCTGGGCGAGCAGAGCGGTGAGTAGTGGGCGAGGGAGTAAATGACTGCATAGCTGACCTCTGAGCTGTCACTGTGGGGGTGTAGGGGGATGTATGGGAAGTATTGGGGTCCTGGGGTCATATTTGGTTAGCTAGGGCAGTGACCCATATCCTAGGAAGGGTTATTTCACAGGTCCAGGGCGTGGGGACGTGGCCATTGATTTTAGGTGAATCAGCTGGGTGGGTGGGGGTCATGAAGGGGGAGGAGGAGCCCGGGAGGTATTGCAAGCAGCTTCATAAACACAAGCAACTTAGCCATCTACCTGCAACCTCACGGGTCACCAATAAAGATGTTCAGTGTAGGCTAGGGGTTTAATTCTAGTTTCGCTTTCACAGCACACTCATAAATTTCTATGGCTCCTTTAGAGTTGTCAGATGCCTATAGCCTACCATACTTAATTCCTATATATAGGCTATATCCAAAGCGGCGGAAATGCAGTTTCAATGTTATTTTAATACCACGAATTGTATTGCCATATTTGAAGATAAATATTGAATCTAGGCCTATATGCTCTAAAGATCATAAGAACATTTGTTTTAACCCTCGGCAAAACCTAAGGTCAATATTTACGAGTCACACCACAGCTGGGATCTCATTTTTAACGGTAGTTTTGGGTTCCTATCATTCTATGCTTCATTGCTAGACCTATATACTTTTTATCCACCGGAAAATATATTTTTTTCTTTTCTTTTTTTTTTTTTTTTTAGCATTAGCCTAGCCTAACCTAACCAAAAAACCTAACCTAACCTAATAGCCCCCAAATACATTTAGGTTAGGCTAGGTTAATGCTAAAAAAAATAAAAATAAAAATAAAATAAAATAGGCCTAGCCTAGGCCCTAGCCTAGGCCTAGCCTAAACAAGAAAAACAAAATTCCGGTGGTTAAAAAGTATATAGCCTAGCAATGAAACAGAATGATAGGTACCCAAACTACCCTTAGAAATGAGATTCCAGCTGTGGTGTGACTCGTAAATATTGACCAAACCTAATAAAAAAAGTATGGTTTAATTCTAGTTTCGCTTTCACAGCATACTCATAAATTTCTATGGCTACTTTAGAGTTGTCATATTATTCATATACCATACTTAATTCCTATATATGTCCAAAGTGGCGGAAATGCATTATAAGGAATTATACCTACTGTAAAAAAAAAAAAAAAAATCTCCCCATATGCGGCACCATAGCTAGGCCTATTACATAATACTAAGGTTTAATTCTAGTTTCGCTTTCACAGCATACTCATAAATTTCTATGGCTACTTTAGAGTTGTCATATACCATACTTAATTCCAATATATGTCCAAAGCGGCGGAAATGCATTATAAGCAATTATACCTAGGCTGTAAAAAAAAAAAAAAAAAAAACTCCCCATATGCGGCACCATAGCTATTACATAATACTAGGTTAGGTTAGGTAAGGTTGTTAGGTTAGGCTAATGTCGTTAATGTAATTTATTATCATTATGTTACGTCTTTTACCCAGCAATTTCCCTGATCTTCATAGTTGGTCGGGAAGCTATGCCTTTAAAACGGCGCCTCCCTTTTGTCGCTGTGTACGTGAAACTAGAATTTTACCAATACTAGGTTAGGTTAGGTAAGGTTGTTAGGTTAGGCTAATGTCGTTAATGTAGTTTATTATCAATTATATTACATCTTTTACCCAGCAATTTCCCTGATCTTCATAGTTGGTCGGGAAGCTATGCCTTTACAACGGCGCCTCCCTTTTGTCGCTGTGTACGTGGAACTAGAATTTTACCAAAAGTATGGTAGGCCTACTAACATTTATTTTTCGTAACAAGGTTGTCAATACGGTACTTCCAGTTATCGACAGCTCTAAAGATCATAATTTATGAAAATGTGTTAAACCCTCGGAAAAACCTAATATAAAAGTATGCTACTAAAATTTAATTTTCGTAACAAGGTTGTCAATACGGTACTTTCCCGTTATCAATGTACAATCAAAGCTGAACATTGCAGAGTAAACACCGTAGACTTCATCGACTTTCTTTCACCTTCGTATAATCGACAGCCAATTTTTTTTTTTTTTTTAATTTACTAAGGGATTAGTACTCAACCAGCGGGGGTGTGGGGGCAGCAGCCCCCACCCATAATACTAGGTTAGGTTAGGCTAATGTCTTTTCAAATCACTATCCGGGAACAACATCGATCAATAGGCCTTATGGGGAAAATAGGTTTTCCCGAGATTTCTAATTAATTACAAACACTATATATTGATGCAAATGAACAATTTTGTTTATAAAAAACACTGAAAATTTGTGGTATTAAAATAAAAAAAATCCGAAATGCATTAGGCTATAAGGAATTATACCTACTGTAAAAAAAAAAAAAAAATCTCCCATATGTGGCACCATAGCTAGGCTATTACATAATACTAGGTTAGGTAAGGTTGTTAGGTTAGGCTAATGTCGTTAATGTAGTTTATTATCATTATGTTACGTCTTTTACCCAGCAATTTCCCTGATCTTCATAGTTGGTCGGGAAGCTATGCCTTTACAACGGCGCCTCCCTTTTGTCGCTGTGTACGTGAAACTAGAATTTTACCGGCCTAGGCTATGCTATAACCCTATAATACCTGTACACATTAGCCTAAACCTGTTAGGCTATTTGGTAAATTGATACGGTGTGACAGTCACGAGTTTTAGCATGTGTGTTTTTTTTTTCTTTGATATACAGTGTTGTTTTATACCAAGGACTGTCGCAAATGAGTATTTACCCGGTACCCATTATCCAACAATCTAAAAACACGGCCCCCACTAGTGGGGAGGGCTATGAAGATCAGGGAAATTGCGGGGTAAAAGGGGAAAAATAGGGGTAATATGGGAAGAACTCTGAAACTAAAATATAGAAAAGTAAAAAAACGTTAAAATGTGAAAATCCGAGCCAAGTTTTGGCAAAAGTTGGCTCGGATTTGGATATTTTTCAGAGTACAAAAACCCCAAAATTTGGAAAAAAAGGGAGAAAAACTAAATAAGATGGTCACCAATTTTCCCATGGATTTTTTTATTTTTCCCTGTTAGTTTTCATCAATATATAGTGTTTGGAAATAATTACAACCCTCGGCGAAACCGTTTTCCCCATTATACAACGATCTTAAGACACGCCGCCCGATAGTGGGGAGGGCTATGAAGTACAGGGAAAATGAGGGGTTAAATGCGTAAAACAGCGATTAAAACGTATTTTAGCAAAACTTGGCTCGGGTTTTAAGGTATTTCTAAGGCCTAAAACCCAATATTTCGAAAACCCGAGCCAAGTTTTGGCCAAAGCTGGCTCGGATTTTGAGAGTTTGTAGACAACAAAATGACAGTAGCCTAACCTCATTTAGAAATTTGGCTCAGGTTTCCCGAAATTGCAAAGCCATAAAACCCAAATTTTGGAAAACCCGAGCCAAGTTTGGCGGTCAATATACAGGAGGCGCTACAATATAGGTAGCAAAATTCTAATGGTAGTTTTGGGTTCCTATCATCATATGCTTCATTTCTATATACTTTTTATCCCCGGGGGAAAAAAAAAAAAATCTTGGGATTTTTCATTTATTTTCTTGGGATTTTTTGTTTTGGTCATTAACCTAACCAAAAAACCTATGCTTATGTTGTCTAGGCCACAGGCCTAGATTTTGCAAGTTATTTGAAGTGGTTACCTCAATAGCTGATCTAGATCAGCTTTGAGGGGCTAATTAATGGGGGCTGGCAGGGGCAACCCACCAATGAAAATTGCTGTCATCAACCATGTTTCATACATTGGGATATGGAATGCCTATTACAGTTATTTAGGATGGGTTACTGTGCAAAGCTGATCTAGATCATTTTTGGAGTGGATATAATCCACTCTCCTTGCCACATCCACCACAGCAAGCCTGCCAGTCGTCCAGTTCCATTACATTAGCATTGATAGGTGATACTTTGGTGGGGGGAAAAATTGGTTACCTTTCCAGCTACCAGACCCCCCCCAGGGGGCTCCTGCTCTATTAAGTTTGCGTCTATTTTGACTGTGATTTTTTTTCGGTTATTTGCCCCCTGCTGGCAATATATTTGATGACAATATGTGAATGCTCCCTCAACATATTATTGTATCGAAAGGCAGTCAAAATAAACGGGAACATGATGGCAAGCGTTCACTACCGCTCCGCATTGTGTAAACAAGGGTGGCGGTAAGCCCGCACTTAACATTCTTGGCCACCCCCTCAACCCATCGTGTATCCCACATTGGAATTATAACTAAAACCATGAAAACACTAATTTCTCAAAATCTGGAGGAAAAAACATGAAAAATAAGGGTGCGAGCCTATTCCCTATAATTACCGTAAGCAAATCGCACAAATCGAGGCAACATTTGGCTCGGATTTTTGTATCTTTCAAGGGGGCCTAAGTAGGGATCCGGATGGATGCACAATGGGTTGAAGGCCCCCCTCACCACCTCAGGACTTACTGTAGGCCTAATCATCATCTATGTTGCCAGCAGGGCTGCAGGGGGCATTACCAAGAGTGAGATATGATAATCCCGCGCGCGAGTTGGTACTGTATGAACGGACCGACATGACCGGCCAGGTAGTCAATAAACCTGGGAGATGAAAATATGAAGTGGTGATGGATCACAGACTTTACTCCTACAGGCACCTTTACCACGAAGTATTGTGCACATATTGGTAGGTAATGGACTAGTGCCAAGGATGTACATTATATTTCACGGGTAGGAATACCGGAAATTACGTTCATGGCGAAAATATGGAGATGATAAATGAGCACCAACAGTTTTAGACTTGTACGGAATATGGTAAGGATGGTGTGGGATGGATGTGGTGTTAGCGGGTGTATAATTTCCTTTGTTTACATAGTCGCACGCACGTAGTTATGTTCGCGTCAAATTTGACTGCTATTTTTTTACGAAAATTATCCCACGGCCAGCTGTTAATTACCCCTTGCTGGTAATATATATGATGATAAGGTATTACAGTACAGTACTGACTTTGGGAAGGATGTAGTATCCGGGCATACGGTCATCATGTTTACATAGGTGTTGCTGGCGGGTGCCCGACCCCGAAAGGGGTTGAAATAGGGGAGCTATCCCCCCGCCAAAGGCGGCTTTCTAGGGAGTAGGGCCTTTCCTAGCTGATTTTTTTTTTTTTTTTTTTTTTTTCTATGTGATTGAGGGAGGCAAAAGGCATAACTGCTTATAGCGAGTGCGTCCCCCATAGTTGAAAGAGTGACAGGGCCAAAATCAAGGGACGTTCGAGCCAAAATGCCTGGACACACGGAGTTTGAAGCAATTTAAGTCATAGGAAGAGGGAAAGACTGATTCTGGGAGAGAGTTCCAGAGCTCAGATGTTGAGTAGAAGAAAGTTTGAGAGTAACGTTTCACTCTTGGGTTGGAGAGTTGCACAGAGTAGGGGTGGGATTGAGTTGCAAGACGGTACCACGTGCCCTACGTAAAGGAGGTGGTATGCACTGGGATAGCTCTGAGGAACACTGATTATTATAGTAGCGATAGAATAGCGAGAGAGATGCAACATTGCGGCGGAGAGAGAGAGATTGCAGAGAGTTGGTGAGTGGACGGGAGTTAATGATACGAAAGGCCTTCCTTTCAACTTTGTCTAGTAGAGCGGTGTGAGAGGAACCTCCCCACACATGTGAACAATACTCAATACAAGGGCGCACTATGCCCCTGTACAAAGCAAGAAGCTGTGCAGGGGAAAAGAACCCCCTAAGGCGGTTGAGCACACCCAGCTTCTGGGAGGCTGCCTTAGCAAGACTGGTAATATGGTCCTTCCAAATGAGAGCAGAAGAAAAAGAGACACCAAGAATATTGAGAGAAGATGAAGGGTTGATTTTTGTATTGTTGAAGAATAAGGGATAGTCCGCTGGGAGATCCTGACGGGTAGATAGATGGAGAAATTGGGTTTTGGAAGCATTAAAGTTAACAAGGTTTTCTCTGCCCAATTGGAAATAGTATTTTAGATCAGAATTTAAGAGTTCTATGGCTTCATTACGTTTGTCGTTGAGGGATTGCTGGCTGGGGCGTTCTGAAAAACTAATGGAGTAGTGTAAGGTTGAGTCGTCTGCGTATGAATGGATGGGAATTAAGGTACAGTTAAGGAGATCATTTATAAAAATTAGAAAGAGAATAGGAGATAGGACAGAGCCCTGAGGAACACCGGAGTTTATAGGGTGAGGAAGTGAACAATGGCCATCCACAACCGCAGCTATGGAACGGCCGGAAAGGAAATTAGAGACAAAGGCACAGATGGAGGGATAGAAACCGAAGGAGGGTAGTTTAGATATTAAAGATTTATGCCAGACTCTATCGAAGGCTTTCGATATGTCTAGTGCAATAGAAAAAGTCTCACCGAAGTCCCGAAAGGAGGATGACCAAGAGTTAGTAAGATATGAAAGAAGATCACCAGTAGAGCGACCCTTAAGGAAGCCATACTGGCGATCTGAGAGCAGATTATGAGAAGAGAAATGCTTAAGAAATTTGGAAGCAAGAATAGTTTCAAAAACTTTAGAAAGACAAGAGATAAGAGCAATTGGACGATAGTTGGAGGGTTGAGAGCGGTCACCCTTCTTTGGGACAGGTTGAATGTGAGCAAACTTCCAGCATGAAGGGAAGACGTTAGAGGATAGACAGAGACGAAAGAGTTTGCCTAGGCAGGGAGTCAGCACGGAAGCACAGTTTTTGAGAACAACAGGAGGAACACCGTCCTGAGAGGATTGGGTTCTAGTCATGTGGTGATGGGCTGGTCTATCAGAGTGAGAACTGAGCGATCTCTGCCATACCCATAGCTTACTCTGACTGTTCCTTTAACTTATATATTTTCTAGATCTCAAGTGACGGCGTCTTTTCCGTGGATTGACCTCCCAATCTACCAAGATTGGAAGCCAAAGCGTCACATTTTTCCCTTGCCCCTCAACTTTCTCTTCATAATTGCTGAGGGGCACAGGGCCCTGGGTGGGGTTTTGGTTTCCCGGGCGTTTCCGCGCCCTCCTCAGCTCCCCGCCATGGAGTGGCTTCGGTCACCCAGGCTTTATTGTGGTCGGCGGGGAGGGTTCTGTTGGGGCGCTCGGTTATGGCCTTGGAATTGCTCGGGCCTTGGGGCTGTTCGGCCAGGCAGCTTGGGGAACAACATAGGTGTTGCGCTCGCGGCTATATTCCCGTCTATTTTGACTGCATTTTTGTCTGTTATTTGCCCCCTGCTGACAATAAGTCAAGGCAAGGCCCTAAAGATCATCACAGGCTGCACAGTAGCTGCATCTGCAGATCGCCTGCATTGGGGGTCCGGGGTCCTCAAAGTCAGGGACCATCTGGATGTGGGAGGCACTCGATTCCTGGCTGCGGCCTCCACAGACCAGGGCCGCCCACCGCACTGCGTGACAGACGCCAGGGAATATCGGGGCAGTACCCAGCGTACGGTATCACACACATGGTTAATGAATGTGATGAGGGGGCTGAGGAAGAGAGGGGTGATAAAGGCGGGAGTGACGAATCGTAGGGAGAGCCGGATTTTCCCGGTTTCCAGAAATCATGGACGGCAGAGGAAACTGGACAATTTTGCTACATGCTATTGAACAAAATCAAGAACTTGGAGGGCCGAGTGACTGGCTTGGAGACAGTTAAGAAGGAAATTGTTACAGAGAATGGGGAGTTGAAGAACAGGTTGGAGTTAATGGAGAGAGAAAAGGCAGAGATAATGACTAGGCTAGACACCAGTATCTCGGAAGGTAAAAATGCTTGGGGCATGACTAGAGACCATGTGGTAAAAGATTTAGACAGTGTAAGGACGGCAAACAGTGATGAATTCAGGAAGATAATGGATGAACAGAAACAGCAAGATGTTAGGATAAAGGACCAGGTAAAAAGAATGGTTAAGCAAGGCATCCACGAAAACTCTCAGGCCATCCAGGAAGAAAGTCGTAGGGCTAACTGCCTCATACTATCAGGGTGGAAGAAAAGGAGGAACTAGACTGGACAAAAAGAAGAGAGAAGGATGAAGGTCGCATCAACATGATTCTGGAATCTATTAGGGATGAAGAGGACAACTGGAAGGAGGAAATATCAGACATGTTTAGGCTGGGAAAATACACAAAGGAATACAATAGACTGTTAAAATTGAATTTAAGTCAAGAAGGACATGTGATGAAATCATGGCAGTAGCAGCTAGTCTAAAAGAGTTAGGTGGTATGGACAAAATCTACATCAGGCGTGACATACCAGAAGAAGAGAGAAAGAAGGAGGCTGAACTAAGGAAAACCGCCAAAGAGGAAAATAGCAAGAGGACAGAACAAGAAAAGAATAAGTTTTTTTTACGGAGTGAGAAAAGGGAAGATTATGAAACTTCCGGTAAAGAGAAACTAAAAGAAAAAGAGGGTAGGGTACATACCGCCGCAGATAAGGCACTTGAATCAGGAAAAGGGGGACTGGAAAGTATAAGGATTCTATATAGCAATGTCGATGGGCTAATCTCTAAGAAATTAGAACTATCAGACTTACTCAATACTAAGAAACCAGAAATAGTATGTCTCACTGAGACAAACTAAGAGAGGAACTTGACATAAATCTGCTAGGATGGTCTGAATACAAGATTTGGAGGAGGGACAGAAAACTTCGACATGGAGGTGGAGTGTGCATCCTTACTAGGAAAGATTTGATTGTGTCTGAGATAAAACTAGAAACTTCAACAGCAGAAGTTTTAGCACTAGAAATTGGTGGAAACGAAAAAATAGTAGTGATAGTAGCGTATGTACCTCCCAAGACGAAGACATGGAGTAAGGAGGAACATAGCCTAATATGTAAGGAAACAATTAGTGTGCTAGAAAATATCTTAGCTTCAAAGGATGAAATAGTCATGTGTGGGGACTTTAACTGCAAGGAAGTAAATTGGGAAGAACTTGAACCCGGAACAGGAGAGGAAAGTTGGGGCTATGAATTTTTAAGTATGGCCATGGAAAATTCTATATACCAACATGTAAAAGAGAAAACAAGAATAAGGGGAAGTGATCAACCAGCTAGATTGGACCTTCTCTTCACAAGAAGGGAGGAGGAGGTTCAAAGTATTCAGTACCTATGCCCACTAGGAAAAAGCGACCATGCAGTTCTCGACATAGACCTACTATTGAAGCATAAACTACCCAAGGAAAGGGAAAAGCACAAGGAAAATCACTGGATGTATTCCAGAACCGATTTCGCAGGACTACGGGATATTTTCAAGTCACAAAATTGGGATCAAGTGTTATCTGAAAGTGAGGTAGACAAAAAAACTCAAGGCATTCATGGAGATCTATGATACTGGTATAAAAACTTTTGTCCCAAAGTACATAAATAACAGAAAAAAAGGAAATCGCAAAGAATGGTTTAATCGCGAATGTAGGCAAGCACAGGAAGCAAAAAACAAAGCCTGGAAAAAGATGAGGAACTGGGATTCAGAAGAAAACAGGCAAAAGTATAAAGAGGAGAGAAACAAATACACAGAAATGAGGAGGAGGTCAGAGGCAAACCATGAGAAAGGGATAGTGGAGAACTATGAAAAGAATCCAATTTTTTTTTTCAAGTTTGTAAACGGCAAAAGGAAGATAAAAGCCACAATCCTAAAAATTAAAAGTGGAAACAATCATAGAAGATGATACAGAAATTGCGGAAGAACTAAATAGCAATTTTGCATCAGTATTTACAAAAGAAGGAGAATTCATTGCACCTGAAAACAATGAGATAGGTTTAGAGGAAATGCCGGAAGTCTCATTTAACAGAGAAGAGCTCATAGACAAAATGAGTAAGGTGGATCCAAACAAAGCCGCCGGACCGGACGGAGTATCAGGCTGGATTATTAACCCTTGGGATCCGGGGGGCCTCATATGAAGTTTGGTATTTTCAAACTTCATAATTCAGTAGCTACTGATTGAGACCACCTAGAGGAGTATTTTTTTTTTTGCAAATTGTAGCACGTTTTTTTGTCTGTAGACTGCCGTTGAGATGACATCGCTACGTTGCGTGGTTGCCGAGTTCTGATGATTATATCGGCGACTTTTTAGCTGCGCATTTTGCCTCATATGAGGCCTCCCGGATCCCAAGGGTTAAAGAAAATGCCAAGGAACTGAGTATACCAATATATGATATAATGACCAAATCATTGGACACAGGGATTGTACCTACAGAATGGAAAAGAGCAAACATTATTCCTATATTTAAGGGAGGAAGCAGAGATAAACCACTGAATTATAGACCTGTATCACTATTGAGCATCCTCATGAAGATTCTGGAAGGATTAATAAGGGACAAATGGGTGAACTACCTGGAATCCAAAAGATTAATTACTGACCGACAATTTGGATTCAGAGGAGGCAGATCATGTGTAAGCAACTTGTTGAGTTTTTACTCTAGAGTAATAAACACAGTGGACCAGAGGGAAGGATGGGTAGACTGTGCCTACCTAGACTTTAAAAAGGCATTTGACAAAGTTCTACACAAGAGATTGCTGTGGAAATTAAAACATGAGGGAAAAGTAGGAGACAAACTGCTGAAATGGATGGAGAGCTACCTTAGCGAAAGACAGATGAGAACAACAGTAAGGGGGAAATCGTCAAACTGGACTCAAATTACGAGTGGAGTACCACAAGGACCTGTCCTAGCCCCAATCATGTTTTTAATATTTGTAAATGACTTACCTGAGGGACTAACAAGCTACATGAGCATGTTTGCGGACGATGCTAAGCTGCTTAAAACAATCAGAACCCAGGAGGATTGCCTTGAACTCCAATCAGATTTGCAAAAGATCCATGAATGGAGCATCAAATGGAATATGGAGTTCAATGCAGGAAAATGTAAGACTAGAAATGGGTAAAAGCAAGTACAGACCTAGAAAAGATTATAAACTAGGAAACTAAGTGATTCCCAAAGCAGAAAAAGAAAAAGACTTGGGGATAGAATTTAAGGATAACATGTCTCCGGAAAGCCACGTAAATAAGATAGTGAGAGAATCACTAGCACTATTGGCAAATATCAGGATGTCTTTCAATTATCTTAATGAAAGCACCATGAAACAAATAATAACGGCAATAATAAGACCCAGGATGGAATATGCATCTGTAGTGTGGTCCCCTCACATGAAGAAACATATCCACAAAATTGAGAGGGTACAGAGAGCAGCTACGAGGATGATCCCAGGTTTGGAAAATTTGGAGTACCAAGAGAGGCTCGAGAGATTGAATCTACCTACACTGGAACAGAGAAGGAAACGAGGACAGCAAATTCAGATATACAAATGTGTTAGAGGTATTGACAAAATCAACCAAGAAAACTTCATAGAGAGGGATGGAGGTGACAGAACAAGAGGTCACAGCTACAAACTGAAAGTGCCTAATAGTAAATCCGATCTGAAAAGTAAAAGATTTCCTACCAACTCGATTGGTGGGTGGAACAAATTGCCAGCCGAAGTAGTGTCTGCACCATCAGTGCATAGTTTCAAAGCACGGTATGACAAACATATCTTAGGAGGCGGGAATTAACGAGCATGCTCACTCCCGCAAATACAACTAGTGTAAGTACAACTAGTGTAAGTACATGTGCTATCTTCTTTCCCTCCCTGCTCACCCCAAGCCAGCTTCCGGTAGCGCATCCATGCTCATGTCTCTCGCGGTTCCGTCCAGTCACTCATAGACAACATGCATCTGCAAGCGCAACCTCCCGATATCCGTCCTTCTGAATCCACCCTTCCTCGCGAGGATGGAGTCCGCCTGGCCGGGCTGATGTATGGGCACCATCCAGCTCTTTTGAGCTACCAGAAGAGACTGGATAACTCTGTCATCGACGCCTGCCCGGGACGCAGCACGGCGGCACCCCATACTATTGAGCACATCATAGAAGACTGCATTCTACACAATCACTTGCGCCAACAACATACAGTAGTCTGCACTCCTTGAGAGCCCTGTGTGAAAGCCCGATCGTGGCCAAATGGCCATGGCCTTCCTTAGGTACTCGGGGCTGTTCGGCCAGGCAGCTTAGGGAACAACAATTATCGGAAATTAGTATTTAACCCTCCAGCCCCGGCTATTTATTCCATATACTGTATATTCCAAAAACCCGGGGGTTTTGGCCGAAAAACGTCTACGCCTAGGCTACCGTATCTTTGTTATTTTGACTGCTTCCGCATTCCCGCGCATCCCGAAGCGTAGATGTGTTTTGTACCTGTAGAATGGCGTTAAGCAGAGCTCTCTAAGTCAACTGGTTCAGTTGTAATGACGATTTTATTGGAGATAACTTTGTGGCAAAAACAGCCACTTTACACTACTTTTCGCTACTTAACCTGACAAGCGCGATATAGACCTAGGTGCTAGGGTAGTTATTTGTGCATTTCTAGCCCTGGATTCTGACAGAATTCGTTATATTTACAATATAAAGCATTATTTGTTTTCGGTATGCTTTTATTTTACATATATGATGTATATATGAACCTTCAAGAGTGCTAAAATAAGTGGGAAAAGCATTTGGGTGGTGAAAAACGAAGATATTGGCCACCCGGTCATAATCTCAGGCGAGAGAGAGCCACAGGCAGCCCTCCCCTCTCGCTGTCTGGGAGTTAACTGAGACGAGCGGGGCGGTGTGTGCCGGTGTCTGCGTGTTGCATAACGATCTTTTATGCAACCCACTTGTGCTACATTATCGCGGGAGAGAAATAACCGTTAAATGATGATAATAGAGGATAAATAGGTGATAATTGAGGAGGGGGGGGGAGGGGGAATAAGGTGAGGAAGGAGGGGAGGGGTGAGAAACACATGGATGAGTACTAGAGGGGAATTATCTCACCTAGAGACAAAATCCTTTGTTTTGATAGGCCCTTTTTTTTTTTGGAAGGCTTTTTTTATGGTCTTGCTTCCGTGAGGCCTATCGCGTTCCCTATAGGAAGCCTTCCGTGAGGCCTATCGCGCTTGCCGGGTTAACAATAACATACAGGCACACACGAACAAGCGACGCTCTCCTTCTTGTGGTCGGAGATGCGTGGCGTCGGTCCAGCCGGTTTTTGTTTACATACGTCGGACGGACGCCTCGCACACCAAGCTTACAGGGTTTCAAGCTGCCTGAGCCTCAGAGCCCTACCGGGTAGCGCGGGGTGTATTTTTTATGGAGGCCTCAGAGCCCAACCGGGTCTGGAGGGTTAAACAATATCCAATAATGTTAAGATATGCCCCCGAAAACCATATTTTGTCATTAACCTAACCGGTACCAATCAAAATCTCATGATACAGGTCTATCTATCTATCTATCTATCTATCTATATATATATCTATATGCTCAGGCCCAATCCCCATTTTGGGGGTAGCCGACTCAAGACAGAGCAAGAACAGGGAAAACACAAAAACAACGAATAAACACAGATAAAAAGCACAAACTCACACACATCCAGTTCACCCAGGAGAAGACCCAGAGACCAGGGTCACCAAGGTCGCTCCAGCACTCCCCCGGCCCCCGACCACCCGGAGAGGTTCCGATCTCGGCAGGCAGACATGCAGCGGAGCCAAAGCCACAAGCCCTCCCACCACACTTCCAGGCGCACCCTTCATATTAATCGTCTCCCCGGGCCAGGCGCCTGATATCTAGTCCAACTTGCGCCCGACCCCTTACAGCATGATACAGATAGTTTATTATTTTCTATCTATATTGCCGGAAGTCATGATCACCGAAGGGGTGGCCACGAACGAAATGCCCCCATGCAACTCTGTCCCCAGTCAGTCGACGCCCCTTCTCCCATCCAGCACCGTCTTTGCTCTTACTTCTTATCTCCACCTCTCCCTCTCTGTCCTTCCACCTCACTCTCGGATTCTCTTTTAGTAATTCTCCCACTTCCCATACGTTCCACATGGCCGAAACATCTCTAGGTGTTATTTTGAAGGAGACAAAAAAGTGGATCTTAAACTTGAGTAAAGTTGGTCTGTGGTCGAAATGGTTTGTGATTGATCTGCCTTTGGGCGAACTGGTTTGTGATCGAAACTACTCAAAAGTATGCCGGTTGACAGACTCGGACAGTGAGATGTGCATGGAGGTGATTCATTCGTGGCCACTGGCCACCCTTTTAGGAAATTCGGGGATCAAGGCGTCTGGCCATTGATAGATTGACCTGCATATTATATATACGGTACCGGTATATGTACAGTACTGTACATGGGTTAACAGCCAGCTCGGCCCATTGCCGACTCTGGTTTGGTGCCAAACAGCGCCCAGGTAACACTAGTAGAGTCCCCTGTGGCATCTATCTGCTCCTCACCAGCTTCGGCAGTGCCATACAAAGGTAGCGCTAATAGCGAGGTTTTATTGTATTCTAATGGCTGTTGGTCCACAAGTCTACTGCCATCCTCCCGATTAGTTGCCTTGTATGACACGCAGTAGGATGCGTGGGGCATATTCTCGTTTCCTCCATTACAAAATGAAGATGCCATTACCTTCTGATGTGTATAAGAGAGATGTTTGGGTCCGACATTGTTGAGGTGTCATGGGCACGTTCGAACGTTTTGCATGGAATACAACTTCAGCTTGTAAGCACTCTTGCAACTATTGATTATGGATTGTTATTGATTTATTTCACCATTGTAAACATTCTTACGTCACTGTACACTGCTTGTGTGCATGGATTCGGACTGTCGAAGAAAAAAAAATCATCGATTGGCTAGCTTGGGCAGTGCTTGCAACTCGGTGTCAGCTGGCAGACTGACTGTAAGGGTGCGTTGTGTGTTCCACCTGCCATGACAACAAAGCTTTCTTGTGTAGTTTTATGGGGTATTAGCACAAATTTAAGTGCGTGCCTTTAATACCCATCAGACCCGGAAGGGCTCTGAGGCACCCATAAAAAATACACTCCGAGCTACCCGGTAGGGCTCCGAGGCACCCATGAGCTTAAAGCCTGTAAGCTTGGTGTGCGAGGCGTCCGTCCGACGTATGTAAACAAAAGCCGGCTGGACCGACGCCCCGCATCTCCGACCACAAGAAGGAGTGCGTCGCTTGTTCGTGTGTGCCTGTATGTTATTGTTAAGTATCGAAAAGTAGTGTAAAGTGGCTGTTTTTGCCATAAAGTTATCTCCAATGAAATCATCATCATAACTGAACCAGTTGACATAGAGAGCTCTACTTAACGCCATTCTACAGGTACGAAACACATCTACGCTTGGGGATGTGCGGGAATGCGCAAGCAAGCAAAATAACAAAGATGCGGTAGCCTAGGCGTAGACTTTTTTCGGCCAAAACCCCCGGGTTTCGGGGAATATATATGGAATACATAGCCGGGGCTGGAGGGTTAAACAGTATGCCTGGGTACCACGGCGCGATCTCTAAATGTACTTTTAACATTACGCCTGGGTCAGATGGGTTAAATGTTGGACTAGTATGGTTGTCTTAGGTGGAAGGAAAACAATTTGGGCATTCAGATGGAGATCCTGCCATCACTGAGAGTAAAAGGGAGAATTGTCCATCTAAAGAAGCAATTTAAATGGGAGATCAAGTTTGGTGCACTTAGCACAGGCGTCCAGGATGCAGCGTTGAAGGAATATTTTTTTTTTTTTTTTTTTTTTTTTTTAAAAGAGACAATGAACGGAGGAAGAAAAAACACAGATAAAACAAAAAGGTCCATGTGCCTAAAGGCATCCTCCATTCATAAAATGTTTGTAACAACTGGATATAAACATTTGTAGATTGTAAGTTTGTGGAAAGCAATTCGAGGGAAGTGAATTCCAAAGAGGAGTAGCTCTGGGGATAAATGAATTCTGATAAGCAGAAGTTCTGCATTGTGGAGGAGAAAGTGTATATTCATGGGCGCTCTCAGCTGCCCTAGTTCTACGGGGAAAGATGTGGAGAGGCGGCACTATTGAAGCAAGTTCCTCGGAACAATTGCTGTGAAAATATCTGTAGAATAATGCAAGGGAAAGGGATTCTGATATAATGTTAACGTCATTCAACCGTTTGCCGACTTTTATCAACACACCCCAGAATCAATCCATGTTGCGGATGTTCATGTAGCAGCGTGGATGGGTGGCAGTATGTACGCTCACTGGTTTTTATCTTGTGTGAGCCTGAGAGATTGACTGATACCATGGCAATGAAATGTGACTTGTCTATTTTGCATCCACTCGTCTGCTTTTGCTGTCTACGAATGTAGATTGGCTTGGGCATGATTTTTTACTGGAGCCCTGTTTCGTCCACTTTATAAGTTTGGTCTTTGGTTTATCCTCCATCCTCTATCATTGGCTAACTCTCTGATCCAAGATTAATAATCATGACTGTACCTTACCATAGAAGTTGTTGGTGGTAACAATTTGACTACTCCTCAGTTTTGCATACCCGAGACCTCCTGATTATCTTGCCCTTCGTAATACATAGCCCTCCAATAAGAACTTTCTAACAAGTCACACACAAGATTCTTATAGACTTACAGCATTTTATCTTTCTAGCGGGACATATATTTATACACTTGTTGGAAAACATATTGTTCAATTTTATATGCTTTGTGAACATGTGCAGTATGTGTATCATCATGTGCTGGCAGTGAGAGACACCGCTCACTCCTCGCATCTGTAGTGTTATTTTGACTGCCATTGGATACAATAATATGTTACCCCACCCCCCATCCCCCATGACATATAGTCATCATCATATATTATATTGCCAGCAGGGGGCAAAAAAAAAAAAAAAAAAAATGCCATCAAAATAGACGCGAACTTAACCGCGGTGATCAACCTATGTAAACATGACGGCGCCGTCGGACACTTGCGATCATGTTCCCGTCTATTTTGACTGCCATTGGATACAATAATATGTTACCCCCCATCCCTCATGACATATTGTCATCATCATATATATTGCCAGCAGGGGGCAAATAATCGAAAAAATCGCCGTCAAAATAGACGCAAACTATACCGCGGCAATCGACCTATGTAAACATGACGACCGTACGCCCGGACACTACATCCATCCCAAATACTGCTCAGTTTTATGGAATGGATGTGTAGTGGTTGCTTTAACCCTTATGTTAGGGGGACCGTGCCTGCATTTCCTGTAATTTAGAGCCTGTGGAGACGAGTGCGAGTGATCAGGAGCGTGGCAGGCCCCCGTCGGCTCTCTGGCACGTCTGCCACAGCACTGAGGGTCTGTGGTGGGGTCTCGTGAGATATATTCGGTTTTGCCAAAGGCAAATGTAGCGTGACATTGCTAATTATTATCGAATATCGCCGATACCGCGAGTGAACCCCCGCTAGCTACAGAGCTCGTTCTGGTGTCATTTGAAAGCTCTTTTTTTCTAGTTTTTTGCTGCAAATAATTCATTTCATTCAGGCACTTGCGTAAGCAATCAGGAGTGCCTGAATAAGCCCTATTATAGCGGGAATATGCCCGCACTGATTGGGTTAAGGCAGTTGAACAAAATTCAAACTAAAGCTATTAGATTAATCAATAACCCTGCAATCATGTTATGCATTGTAGATTGAGACGAGGCAATATGGAAAAGAGCGGTGCATACCCATGTGCAGTGTGTGGAAAGGGAGTGGGCATAAACTCAATTCAATGTAGCATCTGTCGATGTTGGGTACACCATGGGAGTAAGCGCTGGAGTAGAATAAAGGGACCCCTGCCGAAGGATAAGTCAGAAATAGAGAAATTTGAGTGCGTAGTGTGCAAAGGGGAGCTTGTGTTAAGTGATGATCCTGTGGCTGTGAATTTTGGAAATGAGTCATTGGAGCTGGTGAACAAGTTTTGTTACCTAGGAGATACCATCTCTGCCGGTGGTGGGGCCGAGGCTGCCACTGTTGCTAGAATTAGGTGTGGCTGGGGGAAGTTCAGAGAACTGCTGCCAATCCTGACCATGAAAAGAATGCCTCACCCCCTGAAGGGAAAGGTGTATGCCTCATGTGTTAGAAGTGCAATGACGTATGCCTCAGAAACATGGGCTGTTAAAGTAGAGGATCTCAACAGAATGGAACGTAATGAGATGAGAATGGTGAGATGGATATGTGGGGCCAGGCTACAGGATAGAATAACAAATGTTGAGCTGAGGAGACGTTTGTATAAAGAGTATTAGCGAGGTGATGCGTACAAGTAGACTGGGAATGGTATGGACATGTGGAGAGAATGGATGAACAAAATTGGGTGAAAAAATGCAGGTCTGTGATTGTGGAGGGAGCTGCACCAAGGGGTGGACCGAGGAAGACCTGGGATCGGACTATACGTGCCGATCTCAAATCCAAGAACTTGACAAGTGAAGCAGCCCTTAACAGGGTTGCCTGGAACGCCGCCATTAGGACAAGAGACTGAAACTGCACGTATGTGTGGAACACTCAGTCTTAAAATTGTATGTATGTATGTAGGACCTTCCTCCGTTATTCACTCGAAGAGATGTATTCCTTGTATTATTCTGTTGATATTTTTGTAGCTATTGTTCCAAGGGACTTACTTTGATTATACCATCTCTCCCCACAGTACTAGGGCAGCTAGAAATGCCCATGAATATACACTTTCTCCTCCAAAATGTAGAGCTTCTGCTTATAAAGATTAATTTACAGTATCCCCAGTACAGTACTACTAGTCTCTGGAATTAACTTCCTTGGAGTTGCTTTCCACAAACTTGTAATAAACAACAGTTTATAGGCTGTCCAGTTACAAACATTTTATGAATGGAGGATCTGTTCTGTTTTGTCTTTGTTATTCCTGATCCATTCATTCTCTTAACAAAAATACAGTAATCATTAGTAGGCCTATCTTCCCATACAGGTATTGTAGTTCATTATCAATGTCCTTTTTCAGATTGCAAATAAACTAACTCTTCAGTAGCTTTCTTGATCCTCATATGGCAACAAGTTCAATTTAGGTATTTTCATGTTTGTGGGTTGTTTAAAAATGCCCAAAGAGTTATAAGGGAGGCTTGGTGAGGGTGACACGAGAATATCACAGTGATGCTTCCTCAACCGTAGATCGACCAACCATGAGTTCTCAGCTAGGCTAGGCTAATCAGTGGCTAAAAAAAAAAAAACACACAAAGGGGGGAAATATTTTGTATGTCTGGTTTTTGCCTGGGGGTGTGTGGGGGTTAATTACAAAGAAAAAAATTAATGGGAAATATATTTATAATGTACAGTAATATGAAAGTCTTTCCTAAGTACCCATGGGTGACAGTTAATTGTGTACAAGTGGGCTGTGACTGGTCATTTTGGAGGTGTTGTGAAAGCTATGAATCATGTACGATAAGAATTTAATAATTTTTGAATAACTATGGTACTGATATATTGTATATAATTCAATATTGCTAAATTCCTCTGAGTAGCCTTTCATTTCATACAATACCATTTATTTTGTTGTATCACGGCACCAACCTGTATCACACTTGACTAAAAAATCACTACCCTGATCCATAACTTTTTCACCCTCTCTTGAGAACCTGGCAGCTGTAACTCGTAAACTCAGTGCGTACTAACACACACACCCCTTCCCCAACCCTCACTGAAACCTTTCCCCTCTATCCCTCATCACTGAAGCCTCCCCCCCCCCCCCCTCCCTCATCACTAAAACCTTCCTACCCCTTCCTCATATCTGAAAGCTTCATCATCCCTCTCTCTATCCCTCTTTATCATTGAAGCCTTCCCTCCCTCCCTCCCTCCCACATTGTCACTGAAACCTTTCCCCAGTCCCTACAGCCACTATGCCGTAGTGCGGTTGGTAGAACACTCTTCTGCAAACCGTGAGGTTGAGGGTTCGAGTCTCCGTCTGCCAGTGTCCTATTTGGCAGACGCCATTGCTGTGGTGGATGGTGCGGTCTAGTAATCTGTGGCAACTGTTCACCCACCTTAGCCCAACTATTCAGCAGGGAGTGCATGGTGGTAAAAATTGCATCTATTTCCCCCTTCCTCCTTTTCACTGAAACATGTTGCAGACAGTACCATTTTCAACCCCTTCAGTATGATGATGCCTTGCTAAGGCTTGCTTACCCTTCTGAATATCATTAAAGTATTTTGTTCAGCTTATGAAGGATCTATGGGAGTCAAAGGGATAATTGAGATTTATTGTACAGTACATCTGATTCCTAGAGGCCCTTCTCAAGCTGCATAAAAGAGTACAATGTTAGAATTAATAGGTATGACTCCATTGTATAGGTGTTACAGATCACCTCTCCCTAGCTTTCAATCTCTGGTATGGGGTTCTGAATTTCTGACCTATAAAACCATTGACTTTTTCTCTGTCCCAGGATCATGATAGGATTAGCTGTCTCTGGGATACAGTATACAGGTACAATTGGGCTAAACATTCCTAAAACACCTCAACTTTAACTTTCCCCTTTTTAGCACTGATGAAATATTTTAAAATGTAAAACTTGCAAACTAAACAAACCAAAATTGGGACAAGGACAATATATAGTCAAATTAAATTATCAAAATCGCTATGTGGAAACAACGCTTACTAAAATGAAAATTATTAAATAAAAGAACACAATCCACCACATAGGGTGTACATTACTACATGAGCAAGTTAATCTGTTTCCCAAGCAAACTAATCGCACATATAACAACGCACTATCGTCACGTTAAAGGAAGTAGTCAAGTTTGGGAAGTCCGGGACGTTCTGGCAAATTTTACTAAACTCTGCATGAATAAAGAAACTACATGTTAAATGTCAAAATATTATTTAAAATCAAATTTGCAACATGACAAGACATTAACAATAGTACAAAATACAAATATTGATAAGATATCTATACTATTACAAAATAATATAAAATACAGTACAGCACTCACTAACGATAGTGCTATCGGGTAGGTACCTGTAAGCATAGCATGCCTCAAGTGACCCCTATCAATAACTACCCTACAAATAACCTACATTTATAGCACAAATAAACTAAGGAAATCGCAAAAGTAAGCAATTGATACTATCGACAATGAATACATATAATATAAAGACAAATAATTGCAAAATATGAAGTAACAACAGATTTAAACAAAGAGTACTCTTTTAACAAGAACAATAAATTTAAAAAATCATCAATATTAATATTAATAATATTATATTCTTGCTGACAGTAGATTTTTTGTTCAGACTATGTAGCATTTTTCATAGTTAAACAAATTAGAATTACCTTAAGTAACGCCATTTAGTAAGCCGGCGTGGTTTAGTGGTAACGCTCCCGATTGGTGTGCAGGAAGTCCAGAGTTCGTCTCCCGACACCGTCCAAAAAGTTTATTGACCTGAGGGCATGGTCTTCCACACTAGTCACTGCAGTAGCGGATATTAAAGGTGTGTTAGACAAATGTTGCGTGTAGGCTACACAAGTACCGTACTGTATATCTATCTCTATCTATCTATTGCCTGACGCCGTGATCCCCGAAGGGGTGGCCACGAACGAACCGCCCCATGCACCTCTGTCCCCAGTCAGTCGACGGCCCTCCTCCCAACCAGCACCGCCTTCATACATATACTTCTTCACTCCATCTTTCCACCTCTCTTTTGGTTTACCTCTCCCTCTCTGTCCTTCCACCTCGCTCTCATACACCCTCTTAGTCATTCTCTCACTTCCCATACGTTCCATATGGCCGAACCATCTCAAGGTGTTCCTTTTCAAAGTTTTCACACTTTCCAGCACATCTACCTCCACACCACACCTCCTTCTTACTTCCTCATTCACACAAGTATATGCCACAGCCATTCCAACTGTACAATAGTAGCCAATGCCACAATTTTCACGTGCACCCCCACACATTATGTACAGCGATTGGCAGTTTGGCTTAGTAACTCTTCCCTGTGAATAGGAATAAGCTAGATTATTATCGAATTAGTTACCTTGGCATATGAAGGCAGTTCATTTGTAGCCACCCCCTTGTGGATTAAGGTGTTTGGCAATACTGTAGATACAGTAGATAACAATTTGATTAACAAATTGAAGGGGGTGTTAAAAGAGAGATACCTCACCGGCATCAAACGGAGAAATGTTATATTCTTCTATGATGGTATGGTCGCCGTATTTTATTTCTTGAAATTGGCCTCCATCTTCTTTCTCCATTTCCTCATAGCACTCCATTTAGTACAATTAGGCAGAAAGATCTACCATAGGGATAAGGGGTGATAGTTGCCATTTTTTGTCCCCCCTTCTCCCTCATGTTTAGACCCATTAGTTTTATGATAGTAAGACGTCTGACCCATTAGTTTGGCGATATTAAGACATTTCACCCCATTTCTTTGTCAATATTAATCCTCTTGCTATCCTGTGGAGTCAGGGGTTGCCGTTTATCATTCAGAAATGGAATTCTCTTCATCTCATAATTACCTCTCCACAATTAGTTTTCTGCCCACAGCTCACTAAACGACAACAGCAGAGGTTGAAGTAGGTCTACCATAACTAAACTAAAGGTTTCTAAACACACCTGATGGTCACAAAGACTTTTAAATTTTAAGTATCCTAAAAAGGGAGCAAATTGCGTCCTGTGCGTGAAAGGGTTAAGACCTTTCATGCCATTCAGGTGTCAATCTATTGCTGGCGAGCGAAAGCGAGCCTGTAATTTAAGAGGAAGTGATACATTTTTCTATCGAATATTGTACAAATTTATCTAGAAGGGAAATCTTGGGGGTGTTTTTTTTAGCTTGATGGAGGTCTAAAGATGACAATAAAATAAATAGTAAGTAAATAAATAAATGGACCAATAAATATACCCTTTTCCCCTAAGTTTATCTTTAATCCTCCTGTAACCTTAACACACTAGGGCATAGTTTGACAATAAATTATTAGTTCAGATGTTTTGTATACTGTTCTTTTTATGATTGGTGAGACAAGTAAAGTTGGAACTGTGAAGGCATTACAGTATCTTACAGTTTCTTACAGTAGATCCTCTGGAAAAAGGCAAACTATGCCTGTGTATCCAGCTCAGTACCAGTACTTGCACTGCTGCGGTCGTTCACGGTGTTGGCGGCGGCGGTAGCAGACGCAAAAATTTTACTATTCTGTATTTTTGTTTTATAATCAAACTTCAAATCTTGTCTTCCCCATACTTTATCAAGATTACTGTCAAACTCCCTTATTGATTCAGAATCGACTACATAATGGGGCAGTGCGTTCCACTCATTTACCACTCTATCACAAAATGAGTGCTTTGCCTTCTCAAGCCTATTTCTTTCTTTGTAAAAATTTTTAGAGTGTCCTCTCGTTCTTGTTCCCTCCCGCATCAAGAAGATACCTTCACACACATCCTCATCGTACTTTCCTGACACTATCTTAAAAGTCTCTATCATATCCCCTCTCTTTCTCCTATATGCCAGTGTCGGAAGCCCCAGTGTCCTCAACCTCTGCTCATAGCCCGCGTTCTTCAACGTTGGTACCAGCTTGCTAGCTCTCCTCTGCACTTTCTCCACTGCTTCTATATCCTTTACCATATATGGAGCCCACACCTGGTTCGCATATTCCAGGTGCGGCCTAACCAGCGCTGTATAGAGATTCCTGAAGATTTCTTCGTCAAGTGACACAAATGTCCTCCTTATCAGCCCTACAATTCTATTGGCTTTGTTTATCTTTTCCGCTAAATGTTCTGAGAAATTTAACTTATTGTCTATCACTACTCCTATATCCTTTTCTGCATTCACTTCCTCCATCGCTTCATACATACTGTATCCTACCTTGTCTATCTTGCTGGTCCCAATCCGCATGTACTTGCATTTTTTTGGATGAAAAGGCATTAACCAATGCTCAGACCATCCCTTCATGCCCTCCACATCTCCTTGAAGCAAACCCATATCTTCCTTACTCCTCACTCTTCTATACAGCTTAGTGTCATCCGCATACAGGTATACCTCACTTCCATTAGTTATAACTTCAGGCAAGTCGTTGATAAATATAACGAACAGCAGTGGTCCCAACACAGATCCCTGAGGTACCCCACTTGTAATTTCCCTCCACCCCGAGCCTATTCCATTCACCAGTACCCTCTGTCTCCGATCTTTCAGGAAGGCTTCTATCCATTTCACACATTTCTCCCCTATATTATAGCTTCTAACTTTCTCTATTAACCTTTTATGTGGGACCTTATCGAAGGCCTTCATAAAATCGCAATATACCACGTCTATTACATCACCATCTTCTAGAATTTGCATCCAATCATCTACCACTTTAATTAGCTGTAGTACCGTCGACCTCCCCGGCAAGAATCCGAACTGTCTTACACGTACATGACTTGATGTTCTTATCTGTTTTGATAAAATTATGAAGTACTGTACAATAATATATTTATCAGTGCGATATTAGATTCAGAGGTATAGTTACAATTCCTTGCTAAAATAGACCTGTCTGAAGAATAATTGTTTGTATCCATTCATACGCAGACGACTCAACCTTACACAGCAACATAGTGTTTAGTGAAGGATATAATATATGGAGATATGATAGGAAGGGTAAAAGGGGAGGTGGAGTGGCAGTATTAGTTAAGAACCCTATGACAGCAAAGCACGTGGAGTTAAATAATGACAAGGCAGAAATAATGGCAGTTGAACTCAATGATATAGAAGGAAAAAAGCTAGACATAGCAGTAGCTTACATGCCACCAAAGACCAGAGCATGGAGGGAGTTGGAGTTTGAGGAGATGGTAGAGGATATGATTCTGTCGTTGAGAAGATGGCTTTTAAGGAAAAATCGATTGATCTTGGTAGGAGATTTCAACTGTAGTGAGGTTGATTGGGAATCGGGAGATGCAGGGCCAAATCAGAGATCTTGGGGAAGTCGGCTAGTGGAGTTGGTTACGGAAAATGTACTTGCACAACATGTGAAGGAAAATACAAGAATGAGGGGTAATAACGAACCTTCTAAACTCGATCTGATTTTTACAAAAGATCCTCACGAAATTAGTGATATAAACTATCTATGTCCTGTAGGTAAAAGTGATCACCAATTACTAAAATGGAAGTTGACCTCGAGTAATGCCAATAGATTAGACAATAGCTACATAAATGACAGATTAAATTATAGTAAAGCTGATCATGTATCCTTGAAAAGATATTTAGAGGGAGTAGATTGGGATCTTATTTTTAAGGAACAGGACGTACAAGGTAAATATACTAGATTCCTCGAAATTTATAGAGTAGGAACCAATCTGTTTGTCCCAAGATATAAAACTGGAAATTTTACTAAGCAGAAAGATTGGTTTAATTTGAAATGCAAAAGAGCTTTGGGTAGGCGTGATGCAGCTTGGGCTAGATTAAGAAGAAGGAACACTGAGAATAAATATAAACAGGAGAGGAATAGATATGTTAACATAATTAGGCAAGTTAAAATGAACTATGAGAAGAACATAGTAAATAAATGTGAAAGTGACCCTAGATTATTTTATAAATATATAAACAGTAAGTTGAAGGTAAAGAAACAAATTACTAAATTAAGAGTTGATGCTAGGACGTATGAAAATGTATCGGACATGTGTGAGGTAATGAATAACAAATTGGGGTCAGTTTTTACTAGAGAGGAAGGTTTTGACGAACCACAGGCGGGAGTACTGGAGAGTGGTCTTAGTAAGATTGAAATAACTAGAGATGAGCTGTTATCTGCGATGAGAGGACTTGAAGTAAGGAAAGCTATGGGACCGGATGAAGTGTCTGCCTGGGTTTTAAAGGAGTGTGCAGAGCAATTAGTGGAGCCAGTGAGGGACATAATTCAAGCTTCCTTAGATAAAGGACAGGTTCCTGTTGAATGGAAAAGAGCTAATATCATCCCGATATACAAGAATGGAAACCCTGAGGACCCTCTAAACTATAGACCAGTTTCACTTACTAGTATTGTATGCAAGATTTGTGAAAAGCTAATTAGGAAGAGATGGATGAAAATGTTGGAGAGAAAGAAGATAATAACCCCAAAGCAATTTGGATTCAGAGAATACCAGTTTGCTATGTTATTACAGTAGGGTGATAGATGTACTCCAAGAAAGAGGCGGATGGGTGGACTGCGTCTACTTAGACCTTTCCAAAGCATTCGATAAGGTACCACATAAGAGATTGTTATCTAAGCTTGAGATGCTAGGATGTGTCAGGGGGAGTTTGCTGAAATGGATGGAGAGCTATCTAACAGATAGGGAAATGAGGACCAACATTAGAGGAACTTACTCATCGTGGCGGAAAGTTGAGAGTGGTGTGCCGCAGGGATCTGTGTTGGCACCTCTCATGTTCCTTATGTACGTGAATGACCTGCCGATAGGCATAAATTCCTACATGTCAATGTTTGCAGACGACGTAAAAATTATGAGACAAATAACAAACAAAAGTAGTTGTGAGGAGCTGCAAGGGGATTTAGATAGAATATATGATGGAGCACCAAGTGGAAAATGAAATTTAATATAAGTAAATGCCATGTGTTAAAATATGGGAAGAAGTGTGAATAGACCAAATTGGGAGTACAGGATGGGAGATAATATAATTAGCAAGGCCGAAAAAGAAAAGGATTTAGGGTTGATTATACAAGATAATTTGTCGCCAGAGAAACATATTAACAAGCTCTTTAGCGGAATGTATGCAATGGCCGGGAATATGAAAGTTGCTCTGAACTACTTGGATGAGACCATGGTAGCGAAAATTATGAAGAGTATGATTAGACCAAGATTGGAGTATGCAGCAGTGGTGTGGTCCCCGCATCTAAAGAAGCATATTCACAAGTTAGAAAGAATCCAGAGAGCAGTTACTAGATTGGTTCCAAGTCTCAGAGAACTGCCATATGAAGGGAGGCTAGACAAATTAAATCTACCAAGTTTAAAAGAGAGGAGAGAGAGGGGAGACATGATAATGATGTACAAATGCACCCGGGGGCTGGAGAGGCTGGATAGGGAGGATATGTTAATTATGGATACAGGAATAACTAGAGGCCACAGCTACAAAGTAAAAAGACCTACCTGCAAGAACGATATCAGGAAGTTTAGCTTCCCCTATAGATGTATTGACAAATGGAATGGGCTGGAGGAGGAGGTGGTAGGGGCAAGGAACATCCATATTTTCAAGAAAAAATTGGATAAAAAGTAGACGGAGAGACGGGACAACACGAGCTTAGCTCAACTCCTGTAAACTACAATTAGGTAAATACAATTAGGCAATTAGGTAAATACTACTCCATTAGTTTTTCAGAACGTCCCAGCCAGCAATCCCTCAACGACAAACGTAATGAAGCCATAGAACTCTTAAATTCTGATCTAAATACTATCTCCAATTGGGGCAGAGAAAACCTTGTTACCTTTAATGCTTCCAAAACCCAATTTCTCCATCTATCTACCCGTCAGGATCTCCCAGCGGACTATCCCTTATTCTTCAACAATACAAAAATCAACCCTTCATCTTCTCTAAATATTCTTGGTGTCTCTTTTTCTTCTGCTCTCATTTGGAAGGACCATATTACCAGTCTTGCTAAAGCAGCCTCCCAGAAGTTGGGTGTGCTCAACCGCCTTAGGGGGTTCTTTTCCCCTGCACAGCTTCTTGCTCTGTACAGGGGCATAGTGCGTCCTTGTGTTGAGTATTGTTCACATGTGTGGGGAGGTTCCTCTCACACCGCTCTCCTAGACAAGGTTGAAAGGAAGGCCTTTCGAATCATTAACTCCCGTCCACTCACCAACTCTGCAATCTCTCTCTCTCTCTGCCGCAATGTTGCATCTCTCTTGCAAACTTGTCTGGTTGTGAACAGCTAATCCAAGGACCTACTCATATGTCTGGAAATTGTCTTGATCTAGTACTAACAGATATTCCTGGCGTTGTAGAAACCTCCGTTCTTGTACCTGTTGGCACTTCCGACCACAATGCCATCATGTGTAAAATTAATCTTGATTTTTCTGTTCCTGATATTACTCTCTCAAGTAAAGTCTACCTTAAATCCCGGGTTAACTGGGACAACGTTTGTAATGATGTTTGTAATATTGAGTGGAATCACATACTAAGATCTCATGACCCGGTTTCAGCTCTCAACAATTCCCTTCTTGGTAACCTTCGCAAAAGAGTTCCATCAAAAACAATTAAGTCTCGTATCAGGGATAAAGCATGGTTTAATGATGACTGCAAGCGTGCATTTGATGACAAACAGGCTGCATATCGTCTATGGAGGCGTAATCAAACCCCCTTGCATTGGGAAAATTATGTTTTTAAAAGGGCAGCTGCGCAGAGAGTGTATGATGGTGCTGAGAGGGATTATAACTCCCATCTTCAGGATGTTCTGGCAGGAGCTACACAGCCTCATAAATGGTGGTCCGCTTTGAAATCCTCTTTATTTGGAATAGATTCCTCCATGCCTCCTCTTTGTGATTCTGATGGCTCCATCTCTTTTGATCCATTATCGAAGGCCAATATTCTATCTAATATTTGTATTAATAAGCAGAGTAATCAGGAATTGTCTTTGCCATTGACATGTTTCCCTAGACCCAACCTCAATTCAATGGCATTCAAATCAGCTGAACTGGAAAGGTACTTGCTGGATCTTGATACCTATGGTGGCACAGACCCGGATGGGTTTTTCTCTCTCTTTTTTTAAAAAGGTTGCAGTGGTCTTGGCACCTAAATTGGCCGTGGTGTTTAGGTTGCTTTTGAAATCAGGTAGTTTTCCTCTTTGCTGGCATAAGGCTATTATCACTCCTATTCCAAAGGGAAATACTGCCTCATCATCTCCTAATGACTATTGCCCTATCTCCATTACACCTATCCTATCCAAGCTCTATGAGAGGCTTTTGTCCAGATGCCTTTCCTCTTATTGTAATAGTCATAATTTGATACCAAACTCACAGTTTGGTTTTCGTAAGGGACTGGGTACAAGTGATGCGCTTCTGACACTCACCCATGACTTGCAATCTTCATTGGACCAGGGACATGAGTCTCGTGTCGTGGCTATTGACTTTAGTTCTGCTTTTGATTTAGTCAACCATAAAGCACTTCTGTATAAGTTACAGCTCATCGGTATTGGTGGCAATTTTTTTTAAGGATCTTTTTGAAGATTTTTTGACGAAAAGATCTCAGTCTGTGGTCATTGATGGGTGTCATTCCCCTTCTGTTACTGTTGTTCTGGTGTTCCACAAGGCAGTGTCCTTGGGCCTTTGCTTTTTATTATTTTTACTGCTGATCTGTGTTCCGAGCTTGAAAATAAACTAATCTCCTATGCTGATGATACAACTTTATATGCGTCAATTCCATCACCAATAGATCGACACGTAATTGCTACTGCTCTGAATAGGGATTTAGCCAAAATTACATCATGGTGTGAACTTTGGGGCATTAAACTTAATGCTAGTAAA
This sequence comes from Paralithodes platypus, assembly GCA_032716605.1. Lineage (NCBI taxonomy): Eukaryota > Metazoa > Arthropoda > Malacostraca > Decapoda > Lithodidae > Paralithodes > Paralithodes platypus. The sequence goes on along the minus strand of CM064525.1, from coordinate 8,009,237 downwards.
ACACACTCCATTATCATCAGCAGATCTCGTACCTTGGATCCTCCCCTTATCTACAAGTTTCTGGCGAGCAAATTGAGAATGTGGATACTCTGCGTTTATTAGGAGTTACTCTTGATCCCAAACTTACTTTTGAAAAGCATATTCGTTCTTTCTCCTCTTCCATTTCCCCAAAAATTGGTCTTCTTCGCAAGGTTTATAAAACATTTGCTTGTGACGCCACAGTTATCAAGTCTTTTTATGCTTTTATTTTGCCACATTTCGAGTACTGCTCTGGTTGTCAGCAGCTGACTGTCATCTCAAGTTGCTTGACAGGTCGCTAAATTCCATCAGTTTTATTGTACCTACTTTACGTCTTCGACGTAAAGTTGGTGCCCTTAGTCTTTTATTTAAAGTTTTTAACAACCCTCAGCATCCCTTACATGGGGTTCTGCCTGGGCCCTATGTCCGGGCTCGTGCAACTAGATTCACAAGCAATCTTTATGATCTTGCCATGAGCCGTGTTAATTTTTCTACTACACAGTTTTCACGGTATTTTGTGCCGGCCATGGTTGACTTGTGGAATAAGTTGCCAAATGAGCTAGTCAATTCAGCTCATATCTCCATTTTTAAGTCTAGAGTTGATGCTTTTTTGCAGCATTAATTATAATTTTTAAACTTATTTTATTCTATTTTATTGTATTATATTTATACTTGATATCCTCCACTGCATAATATGTTATCTGTGTTTAATATGTGTATATGTACAGTACCCGGTACCGGTATACAGTATATGTTTTTATTTTTTCCTAAGTTGCCGTAGTCTCTCTCCAGTGCCTCCGGGTGTTTTGTGTGGATTCATCTTGATAGTGTTTCTGCATCCTGGTTGGAGACTTCGGCATCTCCTATAATAATAATAAATAATATTCTATCGCTACTATAATAATCAGTGTTCCTCAGAGCTTTCCCAGTGTATACCACCTCCTTTACGTAGGGCACGTGGTACCCGTCTTGCAACTCAATCCCACCCCTACTCTGTGCAACTCCATCCCAAGAGTGAAACGTTACTCTCAAACTTTCTTCTACTCAACAGCTGAGCTCTGGAACTCTCTCCCAATCTTTTCAATCTGTACATGCACGATATAACTACACCCAATATGCCCCAAATAAACTTAGCCTCCTATGCAGATGACATAACACTCACATGCACACACCATGACCCAAAAAGAGCAACAGATCTCCTTCAACCCTATCTCAACACACTACATGGCTGGTGCACTACAAACAGACTTAATCTAGCCCCAGCCAAATCCACCGCAACCCTGCTCACAAGTTGGACAGGAGAACACGAATACATCCCTCAACTCACCATAAACAACACACCCAAAATCCTAGGAGTAACATATGATACTCATATGACATTCAAACAGCACACCACAAACATTAAAAAGAAACTGACACCCAGACTTAACGCCCTCAGGTCACTTGCTCACACAAAATTTGGACACAACAAAGAAACTACCACCACAGTATATAAACAATACATAAGATCAGTGATGGAATACGCAAGCCCAGCCTGGGCTTCTAACCTAGCTGAAACACATCATAAGACCTTACAGACTATTCAAAACAAAGCCCTGAAGATCATTACAGGCTGCACAGCTACTGCACCCACAGATCACCTACATCAAGAAACCAAAATCCTCAAAGTCAAAGACCATCTGGACATGAGAGGCACTCAATTCCTGGCAGAAGCCTCCACGAACCAAGACCCACTAAACTACATGGCAACACACCCACAGACACCAAGAAATATCAAAACAACACCCAGCACACAGTATCACACACAATTATTGTCCTCTCTCCCTCCCTGCCCACCCCGAACCAACTTCCAGAAGCACATCCATACTCATATCTCTCACCGATCCATCCACTCACTCACAGACATCACGCAGCTGCATGCACGACCTCCTGAAATCCATCCTTCCAAATCCTCCCTTCCTCGCGAGGACAGAGTCCACCTGGCCAGGCTGAGATGCGGACACCATCCAGCTCTCCTGAGCTATCAGAAGAGACTGGATGACACCGTTGTCGACGCCTGCCCGGGATGTAACACAGCACCCCATACCATTAAACACATCATAGAAGACTGCATTTCACACAACCACTTACGCCAACAACACAATCTACACTCAATGAGAGCTCTGTGGGAAAGCCCGATCGTGGCCATGGCCTTTCTCAGGGACTCGGGGTTGTTCGGCCAGGCAGCTTAGGGAACAACAACAACAACAACAACAACTCTCTCCCAGAATCAGTCTTTCCCTCTTCCTATGACTTAAATTGCTTCAAACTCCGTGTGTCCAGGCATTTTGGCTCGAACGTCCCTTGATTTTGGCCCTGTCACTCTTTCAACTATGGGGGAGGCACTCGCTATAGGCAGTTCTGCCTTTTGCCTCCCTCAATCACATAGAAAAAAAAAAAAAAATCAGCTTCAATATAATGTTCAATATTTGATTGTGATTATTCTTGCTGACATGTAATATCTTGCCTCCAAGATTTAGTTTTGGATTAAATTAAATTATATGAAAAGTCCCTATCACACATGAACAAACCCTAGACCGGTACTGTATATCCATGCTTTGATCAGTTTTATTGGCCAAATGTTTATTATGTCATCGAAAGCTGAATAAAATTTAATTTGTACAAATAGGATACAACTTTTTTCATGTAACTGAACCTATGACCCTTCATAGTAACTTGCATCATACAGTACGCTGACCTCTGTTGGTGTCTACTTGAAGGTCAACAAGTGCCTACTGAGACCGCCTTGCATAGTCCCAGTTTTTATTACCGAGTACCGGGTATTTATTTTTATTACTGTACAGTACTGTATTTTGTTTTTCTATGTCGGGTAGCTATGTGCCATAGTATAATACATACATACATGTCTGTTCTGGTATACTTCAAAACAATGAGTGGCTGGTGTAGCACCCAATGAGTGATGTTCGTTTACTGACACCGTATATTTATAATTGTCATCTAAGTACGGTACTGTATAGAATTATGCATCTAATAATACAATATGGCATACCGTACCGTAGTATTAATAGTACCTTACCAATATAGGTATACCGGAGTACAATTCTCATTAATTTATTCATTCATTCACTTCAGAGATAGATTGGTCTTGTTATAATGAGGTTTGAATATCCATTGTCACTTGATTAATTGATCTCTGTATCACTCAGTAGATCTATTGAATATGTCTTCTTGGTGGTTGGGCCTGGAAATTCAGGTTACATGTAAATATGAGTTATAGGCACCTTTTAGGGTGAGTGGTTCTCCTAGCTACTCTCTTTTGGAAGTGAAAAACAAAGTTGGCTTATACTGTATTAGCTGTTTGAGATTGTATGCTCCCATTTGATTCTATATTGAACACAAATGGGACCATACAATGCTATAGTATGTCCTAGATACTTCAGAACAAACTTAGCTTTACAGGTGTTTACTAATTATGTCTGATGACTAACATATAGAAGATGATCTTTCAATGTGTAGACAAATATTGGATATGGCATTGTGTTTCTGTATTGATGACATTATTTTCTCTTTTCAGTTGGGAAGACCTCGCTCATTACCAGGTTTATGTATGACTCCTTCGACAACACTTATCAGGTGAGTACACTACATGAATTCAACCAATATATTTGAAAGACCTTGCATAAATGTATAAACTAGATGAACTGTCATTGGGAAAAAAGTATCATATAAAGTGAATTACAATAGCTGTACATAGTTTACAACAAAATGTGCAAATAGTTGTAGTAACTGAAGATAGTTTGAACACATTGCAGTAGCTGCAGATAGTTTGCAGTAACTGCAGATAGGTGACTACAGTACAGTATCACTGAACATTCCTTATAGTTTAGTTGTAATAACTACATTGCAATGAAATTTTAGATGATGCTCAGTTATAATTACAAGCTTTTGTTTTAGTTATACTGAATAACTATTATTGTTATGCCCTGTTTTTCGACAGGATTAACTTGGGTAATGTGAGTTCTAACTGACTGGGTATAGAAGGCTGCATGCACAAAACAAGGTATGAGGAATAGAGAACACAAAATAAACACACGGTAACAAGACACACGATCACGTTTATTGATGTACACACTTCTGTAGTTTTCTTGATGATGATTAATATGAAGCATAAGAAGGTATGAATACTCGTACAAGACAAATGATAGAATTGAACAACTAGCATTAAGTGGATCTGGATGGAGCCTAGTCTCCCACTTCCAACGTTCAGGTATTAATCTTCTGATCACTGGCTTTATTCACAAGTTTATATACTGGAGACCATAAATGTTACTTATAGATTCATATTCACTATTAGATTTATCACTGGTAGCTCTGGGGCACAAGTAGTAGTTCACAGACTAGATTAGACACGCGTATTTTAGAGCACGGGAATTCTAGTAACCTCAGGGGGGTACTGATCTAAGTTTTATATTCTTGTATCAGAAACACATAGAACGCGAATCAGTGGGCGAACATCAGATATCACTAGGGTTTCACTGCTATGTAATAATATCTGGATATATGAGTAATTACGAGAGTTAATATCGCCTGTTAATTAATAAACACTGATACGCTTAGCACTTCCTAATGGAATGGTTATACTGTATATGAATTATACTGGGGCAAAGATATAGCCGCTTCATAGAAATATTAATAAGTGAGTCTCTAAATAGCACGGTAACACTGTAGCACTGATAGAGTGAATCTTGGGTAGTATTTGATTGGTCTGGTCCTGGTTATCTTGCGTCCGTGATGTTGGGGGCTAACGACTGGTTCCGCGGCCGTCCAGATGGTCCATATGTAGAAAGTTCTCAAGACAGATCTCTTGGCGATCGTTGCTGGTTACACTCTTATATACCCTCTGGTTTCTAGACCTGAATCACAGATATTAGGATCTTCCTGACAATCTGGATCGGAATTAACGCCAAGCGCATCTCACGTCGATCGCTCAGCTTCCCGGCCTGTATGAAGGTTATAAGGTGCACATAGATTTCTTTTACGTGGACAGATCCTTCTATCTAAATCTGCCACGGAGTCTGCCGGCTCTGGAACTCAATTCTCAGGAACAAACAAATAGAGCTAGAAGGTCAACTCAAGGGACCAACCACTGGTTGGTGTCTATCTTTCAACTGATTTTACTGGGGGCTGGAGCTTGGTTTATAGGTTCGGTTTTGGACCCTGTAGGCAATAGGGATCTCGAGTTTTGATGGACTTATTTGAGCTCTCAATTGATACGGGAACTAGGTAAGGTGGTGATTACTGTTGTGGCACATGGCTGTATGGAGCCTTCATAATGTGAGATAACGGAGCCTTAGTAAGAGGTACTATTTTGGCTATACTGGAAGTATTTTAGGGGAGAGAGACTGGATCTACTTTGCGAGGAGGTTTGGGACATCTTTGATAGGAGCGTCTCTCTTAGATTGCTCAGTCTTCATTCTATGGTATAGCTGAGGTGCTAATTTGGTTATCGGAGTATGCAAGAAAGGTTAATGGGTTATTGTGGGTTAATAGAGGTTAGTAAAGGTGTTAGTCATACATGGTTAGTTCATTGATAGGAAGAATTCCTGTGCTAACTGGCAATGACCCGGAAGTCAAAACAGGGGTCAGGTATACCTCCGCATGGGTAGGGGTCTCCCTCCTCGGGTGGGCGAAAGGGGTAGGTGTGCATCCTCTCTCTGTGATGGTCGTCCGGGTGGCTGTGGCTGGGGGCTTGCCATATTACAAGTGTTTGTAATAACCCTCTGTTTATGAGACAGATGTGGGTGTTCGTAATACCAAAACCGAAGGTGCCTTGACCAGCTGGTTTAATTGGTTGGGTTGTTAATTGCATGGTTTGTTGGATGTGGTGGAGACTGGGTTGCTAACTGCCACATTTATCTGGAAGTATGGCAATAGAAGTTAGTCACTGGCGAGGCGGCTAGCCTCGCACTGACGATAATTTGGTACAGGGTTGTGAAGGGGTTGTGAGGGAATAGATGGCATGCAAAGGGTTAGTCAAATTCTAATGGTGTTCCTTCCTACTGGGGGAAGGTAGGCTGGATAGGAGTATATATACAAAAGGTTTGAGAATGTTAGTAACGGAAAAGTAAAGGATATTCAGGGGGTATGGTGGAGAGGCTAGGTTAGGAGGGAGTGGAGGAGCATGGGGGTTAACGAGAGGGAGAGGGTTAAGGGGGGCTACGTGGAAGTTTGACCCTAAGGTCTCTGGGCGTAGGGGTGGCATTAGGCTACAGTTGGTATCTTAGACTGGGGGTTACCGACAGGGAAGGTAGGGTAATCAAACGCTACCGGGGGATGAGCAATAGGTGGTGGTATATGAGTCTGGAAATTATAGAATCATGTGGACTGTGGGGAAGATGAGGTTAGCTGTAGGTGTGTGCTTGACTGTGGATAAAAGTAGAGAAAAACATAGTGTAATATTACTCGTCAATACGAGGGGTTATGGACACTATTAGTCGACACGATTTCTTGTTGATCTAGTTGTCCCTGGGAACTGCGTTTTCTATGAAATATATACCAAAGAAAGCGGCAGTTCGTAGGGGTAGCTTCGTTATTGTTTCGTGGTAGATATGCGTCGAGACAATGGTAAAAGAGGGTTTTCTATACAATCTCTGGTTAGAATTGGGCAATACAGGAACAATGGAATTTCCTATACCATCTCGTCTGTGCAGGAATATAGTTACTGGATTGCTCGCGGCATCTTCAATCGTGAGATCTGGCAAGATAGGGCAGGCGTAATGGTTGCACGAGGGTGTACCCGTGGGTATTATAGTTTCTTATCAATTATGACATGGGGGTTAATGTTATTACTTTTCGGATGGAAGAACATGCGTAGATTTATGGGGGCGATTGGTCTTCAGAAACTTAGTCTGGCAAGACAAGGTATTTTAGGGGGTTAACATATTACTTCTCGGATGGAAGAACATACATAGATTTATGGGGGCGGTTGGTCTTCAGAAACTTAGTCTGGCAAGACAGGGGTTACCATATTACTTCTCGGATGGAAGAACATACATAGATTTATGGGGGCGGTTGGTCTTCAGAAACTTAGTCTGGCAAGACAAGGTATTTTAGGGTATGTTGATATTGATATCTTAACTTAGGGACAGGGCATGGGTGTATTAAATTAAGGTGTATTCATGTTCATCATCATGTAGGTAGAGTCTGGCGGGTAAGAGGTGTAGAACACGAGGGGTAGTGGATACGCGAGGTGGGGGAAGGGTCAGTGGTTAGAAGCGATAGGCAGGTGTGGTTTGGAGCTGCTTAGCCCTGCGGGCTTCGGCCTGTCTGAACTGGTTGGCTTGGTCACCTGGCCCTTTCGTTCTGTGGGCCTTTCCTTCGGGTGTCTCTGTTCCCGTTTCTTTGTTGTTCTCGCTCGTGGCTTCCGTGGTGGGCTTCTCGTTCTGGGGCATTTTAATTATTTTATTCAAAATACTTTTAAAAATTAATATAAATGTGTGGGCTAGACAAAAATAATGATGCATTGTAAACTTTTATATTCTGGTGAAGTGAAAGTTAAGTACAGTACAGTACCAGTATATGATATGTCTATCTATCTATCTATTTATCTATCTATCTATCTATCTATCTATCTATCTATCTATCTATCTATCTATCTATTTATTTATTGACATATGCCTTGATACCCAAGGGGTGGACATGAATAAATCACCTCAATATTATAATATGCTCTTTAATATTTTTGGTTCATATCTTACATATGTACCGTATTTGGTATTACTGTATTGTATAAATTATCACTCATTGTTTCACATGGCTAGCTGTAAATTATGCACGGAGTGCTTATGTAGATGAGATGCCCTTGCTGTGGTTTGCATACCAGTGACTTAATACACTTGCTACAGTTTTGCCTGCAGTGTGTGTGTGTGTGTGTGTGTGTGTGTGTGTACTTACACTAGTTGTACTTACACTAGTTGTACTTACACTAGTTGTATTTGCGGGAGTGAGCATACTCGTTAATTCCCGCCTCCTAAGATATGTTTGTCATACCGTGCTTTGAAGCTATGCACTGATGGTGCAGACACTACTTCGGCTGGCAATTTGTTCCACCCATTAATCGAGTTGGTAGGAAATCTTATTTTTCAGATCAGATTTACTATTAGGCACTTTCAGTTTGTAGCTGTGACCTCTTGTTCTCTCACCTCCATCCCTCTCTATGATGTTTTTTTGGTCGATTTTGTCAATACCTCTAACACATTTGTACAGTAAACTTCTGTTAATCCGAAGGGCAGCGGACTGGCCCTCGTTCGGATTAGTGGATTTTTCGGATTATCGGACTTTACCCCTATGAACCTGTGTATTAATGGCCTGACGAAAACATTGAGGCATTAGGCCACCCAAATGACACAATGGTGCACACACACATATCATATGTTCATGAAATCACTTAAAAAGTTTACCATTGTAGCCTATTACCTACTTCAAAACATTCAGATTAATGGTCAAAGGAATCTGCTGATATAAACGTAAACACCATATGTCCACATCGCCTTCTTCTTCTTCTTCCGTCTACTAGCGAGTTTGTCTTGCTCTTGAAGATCAGATCAGATGTGGTTCGGGAAGTAATGCCTTAACAACAGCACTTCCCTGAGAGGTTCTTTTAATTTTCCTTTTGTGATTTTCCTTTTGTGACGTGCTCTGTTATATTATATTGTATTGAAAGCACCCTTGTCTTGTTGTCTTGAAAGCACCCTTGGGACGCTCCGATCACTGAACTATAAATAGTAGCGTATCGGAACGTCCAAAGGTGCGTTTTCAAGCTCAAGACTAAATGCGCTTGCAGAAAATGCGGTGCAAGCCAGTAGCGCATCGGAGCGTCCCAAGGATGCGTTCAAGAGCAAAAAAAACTCTCTAGCAGACGATGTGGTGTTTACGTTTATATCAGTAGCTTCCTTTGACCATTAATCTGAATGTTTTTAAGTAGGCTACAATGACAATGGTAAACTTTTAAAGTGAATTCATGAACATATGATATGTGTGTGCTCCATTATGTGTCATTTGAGTGGACTAATGCCTCAAAAAGGGGACTTTGGGACTTCTTGAAATTCGGACCATCGGGTGAATTCGGATTTGGCCTCAAATTGAAAAATTCGGACTATTGGGAGATTCGAATCATCGGTCGTCGGATTAAAGGACTTTTACTGTATATCTGAATTTGCTGTCCTCGTTTCCTTCTCTGTTCCAGTGTAGGTAGATTCAATCTCTCGAGCCTCTCTTGGTACTCCAAATTTTCCAAACCTGGGATCATCCTCGTAGCTGCTCTCTGTACCCTCTCAATTTTGTGGATATGTTTCTTCATGTGAGGGGACCACACTACAGATGCATATTCCATCCTGGGTCTTATTATTGCCGTTATTATTTGTTTCATGGTGTTTTCATTAAGATAATTGAAAGACATCCTGATATTTGCCAATAGTGCTAGTGATTCTCTCACTACAGTAGGGTCCCGTATAAAACGAGTACTGTATATGGTCGATAAACGAGGGCGTTTTATGCTATTTCGTTTTATGTGAACACAGCATTTTGGTGGCCCAATATCGTCAATGTTCACTGTAAACGTAAATTTTCGTTCAAAACGTATGATATTTCGTACGTTTTGTACGATATTTCGGCGCTCTATATGAAAACTCCTCGGATTTGCCCCACTTTGGTGGCGGACTCGTTTTATGTGATCACATTCGTTCTGATCGAAAATTAAATATTAATATTTTAGCTCGGTCGTTTTAATCGAGACTCGTTTTATGCGAACACGTTTTATGCGGGACCCTACTGTATCTTATTTACGTGGCTTTCTGGAGACATATTATCCTTAAATTCTATCCCCAAGTATTTTTCTTTTTCTGCTTTGGGAATCACTTCGTTTCCTAGTTTATAATCTTTTCTAGTTCTGTACTTGCTTTTACCCATTTCTAGAGTCTTACATTTCCCCTGCATTGAACTCCATATTCCATTTGATGCTCCATTCATGGATCTTTTGCAAATCTGCTTGGAGTTCAAGGCAATCCTCCTGGGTTCTGATTGTTTTAAGCAGCTTAGCATCGTCCGCAAACATGCTCATGTAGCTTGTTAGTCCCTCAGGTAAGTCATTTACAGATATTTGAAAAATTATTGGGGCTAGGACAGATCCTTGTGGTACTCCACTCGTAATTTGAGTCCAGTTTGACGATTTCCCCCTTACTGTTGTTCTCATCTGTCTTCCGCTAAGGTAGCACTCCATCCATTTCAGCAGTTTGTCTCCTACTTTTCCCTCATGTTTTAATTTCCACAGCAATCTCTTGTGTGGAACTTTGTCAAATGCCTTTTTAAAGTCTAGGTAGGCACAGTCTACCCATCCTTCCCTCTGGTCCACTGTGTTTATTACTCTAGAGTAAAAACTCAACAAGTTGCTTACACATGATCTGCCTCCTCTGAATCCAAATTGTCGGTCAGTAATTAATCTTTTGGATTCCAGGTAGTTCACCCATTTGTCCCTTATTAATCCTTCCAGAATCTTCATGAGGATGCTCAATAGTAATACAGGTCTATAGTTCAGTGGTTTATCTCTGTTTCCTCCCTTAAATATAGGAATAATGTTTGCTCTTTTCCATTCTGTAGGTACTATCCCTGTGTCCAATGATTTGGTCATTATATCATATAATGGTATACTCAGTTCCTTGGCATTTTCTTTAATAATCCAGCCTGATACTCCGTCCGGTCCGGCGGCTTTGTTTGGATCCACCTTACTCATTATGTCTATGAGCTCTGCTCTGTTAAATGTGACTTCCGGCATTTCCTCTGTACCTATCTCATTGGTTTCTGGTGCAATGAATTCTCCTTCTTTTGTAAATACTGATGCAAAATTTCTATTTAGTTCTTCTCCAATTTCTGTTTCCTCTTCTATGATTCTGTTTCCACTTTTATTCTTTACGATTGTGGCTTTTATCTTCCTTTTGCCGTTTACAAACTTGAAAAAAAAAATTGATTCTTTTCATAGTTCTCCACCATCCCTTTCTCATGGTTTGCCTCTGACCTCCTCCTCATTTCTGTGCATTTGTTTCTCTCCTCTTTATACTTTTGCCTGTTATCTTCCAAATCCCAGTTTCTCATCTTTTTCCAGGCTTTGTTTTTTGCTTCCTGTGCCTGCCTACATTTGCGGTTAAACCATTCTTTGCGATTTCCTTTTTTTCTGTTATTAATGTACTTTGGGACAAACGTTTTTATACCAGTATCATAGATCTCCATGAATGCCTTGAGTTTTTTGTCTACCTCACTTTCAGATAACACCTGATCCCAATTTTGTGACTTGAAAAAATCCCGTAGTCCTGCGAAATCGGTTCTGGAATACATCCAGTGATTTTCCTTGTGCTTTTCCCTTTCCTTGGGTAGATTATGCTTCAATAGTAGGTCTATGTCGAGAACTGCAGGGTCGCTTTTTCCTAGTGGGCATAGGTACTGAATACTTTGAACCTCCTCCCTTCTTGTGAAGAGAAGGTCCAATCTAGCTGGTTGATCACTTCCCCTTACTCTTGTTGACTCTTTTACATGTTGGTATATAGAATTTTCCATGGCCATATTTAAAAATTCATAGCCCCAACTTTCCTCTCCTGTTCCGGGTTCAAGTTCTTCCCAATTTACTTCCTTGCAGTTAATGTCCCCACACATGACTATTTCATCCTTTGAAGCTAAGATATTTTCTAGCACACTAATTGTTTCCTTACGCATTAGGCTATGCTCCTCCTTACTCCATGTCTTCGTCTTGGGAGGTACCGGTACACTACTATTTTTTCGTTTCCACCAATTTCTAGTGCTAAAACTTCTGCTGTTGAAGTTTCTAGTTTTATCTCAGACACAATCAAATCTTTCCTAGTAAGGATGCACACTCCACCTCCATGTCAAAGTTTTCTGTCCCTCCTCCAAATCCTGTATTCAGACCATCCTAGCAGATTTATATCAAGTTCCTCTCTTAGTTTTGTCTCAGTGAGACATACTATTTCTGGTTTCTTAGTATTGAGTAAGTCTGTTAGTTCTAATTTCTTAGAGATTAGCCCATCGACATTGCTATATAGAATCCTTATACTTTCTAGTCCCCCATTACCTGCTCCAAGTGCCTTATCTGTGGCAGTCTGTTCCCTACCCTCTTTTTCTTTTAGTTTCTCTTTACCGGAAGTTTCATAATCTTCCCCTTTCTTACTCCGTAAAAAAACTTATTCTTTTCTTGTTCTGTCCTCTTGCTATTTTCCTCTTTGGCAGTTTTCCTTAGTTCAGCCTCCTTCTTTCTCTCTTCTTCTGGTATGTCCCGCCTGATGTAGATTTTGTCCATACCCTCTAACCCTTTTAGCCTAGCTGCTACTGCCATGATTTCATCACATGTCCTTCTTGACTTAAATTCAATTTTTACCAGTCTATTGTATTCCTTTGTATATTTTCCCAGCCTAAACATGTCTGATATTTCCTCCTTCCAGGTGTCCTCCTCATCCTTAATAGATTCCAGAATCTTGTTGATGTGACCTTCATCCTTCTCTCTTCTTTTTGTCCAGTCTAGTTCCTCCTTTTCTTCCACCCCTGATATTATGAGGCAGTTAGCCCTACGACTTTCTTCCTGGATGGCCTGAGAGTTTTCGTGGATGCCTTGCTTAACCCGGGAGCTGCGGGGAGACTCTTAAGAGTTCCCCCGGCGCACTGCGGGGAGACTCTTAAGAGTCAGAGAAAATAAAAATCAACTTTTGACATCGAAAAAAAAAAAAAATTTATATTTTTTTTTTTTATTTTTTTATTTTTTTTTGGCCCCTGGGCCATGCAAAATCTCAGTCCTCTACCTCCCCTCCTTCCCCACTTTCCTCCTCTCCTTCAGTTATCACCTATTTTCCCTGTTATTCCCTTATTCTGAGGTATATTTTCGTGCTAACATTAGAAATCCGATTGGAGGGTGTGGTCATCACTGATAGCAAGCGAGTGCAAGAGAGAGAGAGAGAGTATCGATCGACTGTGTCTCAGTGGCCTTGGGGGAAATTGGCGGGAAAGCAGATTGCCTCACCCATACATTATACAACTCGCGGGCTATATCTCCGATTTTGACCATCCAAACGCTGTTTTCACTCGTTTTATTGTTGTTTCAGGTTAATACCTTTATAATCAACCCATAATAGGCGCATATGGATAAGTATTAATGCTATTAATGGCACAATGAATATTTTAGTGGCGGAAACACCTCAAATACGTCAGCACAGGGGGACGTTTCCAATTACCCCCATGCGCACTTCAGAGGTTAACCATTCTTTTTACCTGGTCCTTTATCCTAACATCTTGCTGTTTCTGTTCATCCATTATCTTCCTGAATTCGTCACTGTTTGCCGTCCTTACACTGTCTAAATCTTTTACCACTTGGTCTCTAGTTATGCCCCAAGCATTTTTACCTTCAGAGATACTGGTGTCTAGCCTAGTCATTATCACTGCCTTTTCTCTCTGTGTGTCTGTGTGTGTACTTACTCTAGTTGTACTTACTCTAGTTGTATTGCGGGAGTGAGCATGCTCGTTATTTCCCACCTCCTATATGTGTAGGTGTTATATGTATCGTTGGAATGGCTGTGGATGTGTGTGTAGTCTGTATTTTTAGCCAATTGGCGACATCGGAAACGAAGGCTTGGGGTGGATCTGTATGGTACCATTCTCACTATAGACGGTACCGTCTCGCCCGAAGGCTTAGGTAGCCATCAGCTTAGGTGAACCATATGATACCCATCTCACCTTGTACCATTTTTGCCAACCCCAGATTGGACGTCACAACATCGTCCACTTATTCCAGGTACCTATTTACAGCTAGGTGAACTGAGGCTAACACATGAAAGGAGACAAGCCCAATTTGTCTCCGCCCGGCCGGGGATTGAACCCCCGGCCCCTCGTGTGTGAGACGAGAGCTCTACCACTAGGCTACGGGCTGTGTGTGTGTGTATATAAGCAACGTGTTATAGCTGGGGGTGGAAACAGCTTTGCAAGGTTCAAAGGAGTTGTGGGACCACCTACCCCACGAACAGTTACACCACCACCACTCATAGGCGTGGTGGTGGCTGGGGCGAGGTGAATCATAGGTAGGGAACAAATACACAAGCCAATATGTTATTGGACACAAAGAGATACAGGACCACCACCTGTATAAACTCATTGTGTTTGGGTTAGCCTCTCTACTGAGTGTCTATAGCATCACTTATTGCAACTCTATAAAGAAATTATAAAGTAAAGCCAGTGTCACACGAGGACTTTCCCCCTCAACTTTTATCATCAACACTGGTTTGACAGCTTATGAGGTAAATTTTCAAAATTTGACATATAGAGAGAATATATGATACGAACTGGGTGAAGAAATGTCACTGAATGTAGGGGGAGCTGCACGTAGGGGTAGACCTATAAAGACGTGGGATCAGGTACTCCGGTCCAATCTCAAAAAAAAAAAACTTAACAGAGGCAGCCTAGGACAGGGTCGTCTGGAATGTTGCCATTTAAGCAAGTGTCACACTATGCCGAATTAAGTGCCGACGCTCCACGACTTACGGGTCGTAACGAGGTCTTTGCCTACATTGCCGCGCGACGTGGGTGGGCGCCAACTCAAGAGAGACGTCGGGAGAGGTCGTCAGGGGCCTCAGGAAAAGTTCGACACGAACAATTCTCATAAGCTGAGTTGGCGGCTAGTGAGGTCAAGGAAATAGACGGAACAGGGACGGTAGGCGGGCGGCGTCCAGTAGGCTTCAGACGGTACAAGGGCGTCTACGTGTCTGCGTCAGATGCTGCTATAAGGTAGGTCGCCGTCAGACAGCGACCCGGTAACGTCCAAGCGGTGTCATAGGGGGAGGGCATACCGTGAGTCCGCGACCTGGCAATGTCGCACGGAACATCGTTGATGGGGGTGTTTTTTTTAAGCTTGATGGAGGTCTAGCGAGGAAATTAAAAAATAAATTAATATATAAATAAATAGACCCCCCCAAAACACCACTGTCCCCTTAATCCAATCCCATCAACGAGTGACTATATAAACCCTTTCAATGGTGGTGACGTCTGTTTTGCCTTAGTTCTGCCCTACTTAGACGATTTTATGCAGCTTGAGAACGGTCTGTGGGAGTTAAGAGAGATAAATGAGAGGAATGGAGGTCTTGTGATTGCTACAGGCCCTTCGTAATCATAATACTGTACAATAACCTAATAGTTGCCAGACTATAACGAGAAAGACGTTACCGGTACTGAAAGGGTTAACTATAGATGGCCTTGTTTTACCAATTACTCAAAGAACCACTTAGGCTAATTAATTAAGGGGAGATGGGCGTATTTATTTGCTCATTTATGGATTTTTGTATTATGTTTTTAGTTTCCTCACTAGATCTCAAGCTTAATAAACCCCCCCGGTTTGCCTCGGTCGGGGTCAAATGTGACGGAGTAGGGATCCAGGGTGGCTGTCCATCGCCGCCGTAGTAGCTATAGGCGCTGCCCTACCTACTATAGGCGCCGCTCGTCAGGAGCGTTGTCGCCAACCAGTTTGCGCGCTACGGCGCATGTCGCCTTCCCGGCTGCGACATTTATCTCCCTTATGTCTTGCATGGTCGCCGCTCGACCCCGTCCAGTCACCGTCAGGCGTCGTGCCCGTCCATACTGCCCACCGTGGGCGTCCCGTCCCTCGATCACCCACGTTAATCGCCAGTGGTCTCCTCCTTCTATCGCCACTCCTTTAGTCGTGGAGCGTCGGCACTTAATTCGGCATACTGTACTGTAGACCTGGAGAAGGCCTTTGATAGGGTGCCTAGAGATGTTGTGCAGTGGGCTATGAGGAAACTTGGTGTGGAAGAGTGGCTGGTGCGTGTGATAATGAAGATGTATGAGGATTCGCGAAGTGCGGTGAGGGTGAAGGGTGTACTGAGTGATGAGTTCGCAGTCCGTGTTGGAGTCCATCAGGGTTCAGTGTTAAGCCCCCTCCTCTTTATTATGGTCTTGGAGGCACTGTCTAGAGTTTTTAGAGGCGGACTCCCGTTGGAACTGTTTTATGCAGACGATTTAGTCCTAATAGCTGACAGTATGCAGGATGCTGAGGCCAAATTCAGAGAGTGGAGAGAGGGTATGGCGAGCAAGGGTTTAACCCTCCAGCCCCGGCTATGTATTCCATATATATTCCCCAAAACCCGGAGTTTTTGGCCGAAAAACGTCTACGCCTAGGCTACCGTATTTTTGTTATTTTGACTGCTTCCGCATTCCCGCGCATCCCCAAGCGTAGATGTGTTTCGTACCTGTAGAATGGAGTTAAGTAGAGCTCTCTTAGTCAACTGGTTCAGTTGTGATGACAATTTCATTGGAGATAACTTTGTGGCAAAAACAGACACTTTACACTACTTTTCGCTACTTAACAATAACATACAGGCACGCACGAACAAGCGACGCACTCCTTCTTGTGGTCGGAGATGCGCGGCGTCGGTCCAGCCGTTTTTTTTTAACATGCGTCGGACGGACGCCTCGCACACCAAGCTTACAGGCTTTCAAGCTGCCGGAGCCTCGGAGCCCTTCCGGGTAGCACGGGGGGTATTTGTTATGGGTGCCTCAGAGCCCTACCGGGGCTGAGGGGTTCAGAGTCAATACTGTATTAACAAAACCAAGGTTATGCATTGTAGATTGAGACGAGGCAATGTGGAAAAGAGCGGTGCATACCCATATGCAGTGTGTGGAAAGGGAGTGGGTGTTAACTCAGTGTGCAAAGGCGAGCTTGTGTTAAGTGATAATCCTGTGGCTGTGAATTTTGGAAATGAGTCTTTGGAGCTGGTGACCAAGTTTTGTTACCTAGGAGATACCATCTCTGCCGGTGGTGGGGCCGAGGCTGCCACTGTTGCTAGAATTAGGTTTGGCTGGGAGAAGTTCAGAGAATTGCTGCCAATCCTGACCATGAAAAGAATGCCTCTCCCCCTGAAGGGAAAGGTGTATGCCTCATGTGTTAGAAGTGCAATGACGTATGCCTCAGAAACATGGGCCGTTAAAGTAGAGGATGTCAACAGAATGGAGCGTAATGAGATGAGAATGGTGATATGGATGTGTGGGGCCAGGCTACAGGATAGAATAACAAATGTTGAGCTGAGGAGACGTTTAGGTATAAAGAGTATTAGCGAGGTGATGCGTACAAGTAGACTGGGATGGTATGGACATGTGGAGAGAATGGATGAACAAAATTGGGTGAAAAAATGCAGGTCGTGATTGTGGAGGGAGCTGCACCAAGGGGTGGACCGAGGAAGACCTGGG
This sequence comes from Paralithodes platypus, assembly GCA_032716605.1. Taxonomy (NCBI): domain Eukaryota; kingdom Metazoa; phylum Arthropoda; class Malacostraca; order Decapoda; family Lithodidae; genus Paralithodes; species Paralithodes platypus. Next base: position 7,991,921 of record CM064525.1, on the reverse strand, counting down.
ATCGGATTATAGGCGCCGATCTCAAATCCAAGAACTTAACAAGTGAAGCAGCCCTTAACAGGGTTGCCTGGAATGCCGCCATTAGGACAAGAGACTGAAACTGCACTTATGTGTGGAACACTCAGTCTTAAAATTGTATGTATGTATGTATGTGACACTTGCTTTAGGACATGAAACTGTAACCACACTTGTTGTGTACGAAACGTTCTTTAAACTTGTATGTATGTATTGTCACCTAAATATATCAATCTTCAGTCCAGAAGAGACTCCGACCAAGAGTGAGAGGGGTGGAAATGAGTTACTTGAGAAGTGCGTGCGGAGTTACATGGAGGGATAGACAGACGAATGAGGAAGTAAGAAGGTGGTGTGGTGTGGAGGTAGATGTGCTGGAAAGTGTGAAAAGGAACACCTTGAGATGGTTCGGCCATATGGAACGTATGGGAAGCGAGAGAATGACTAAGAGGGTGTACGAGAGCGAGGTGGAAGGACAGAGAAGGAGAAGTAAACCGAAAGAGAGGTGGAAGGATGGGAGTGAGGAAGTATATGGATGAAGGCGGTGCTGGTTGGGAGGAGGGGTGTCGACTGACTGAGGACAGAGGTGAATGGGGGCGGTTCGTTCGTGGCCACCCCTTCGGGGATCACGGCGTCAGGCAATAGATAGATAGACAGATAGTCCAGTTTCAACAATAGATCACAGAAATGTTACTTGAAAATGTTGACCGTTGAAATTTGGTGATAAAAACTTGTGTGATATGGTACCTCCTTGGGGTCCATAAAATTTTAAACCTTTCAGCACGATAATGCCTTTTTAATAGTTGGCCTATTTTGTTACTGGTAAGCATTAGATAAGTGTAATGAAGAACCTCTATCTGACACAATCTTCCTAAGTTTATTAAGGTTGTCTTAATGTAGCTAGAATACAACGAAATTGTATGAGTAATGCATGGTAGGTCGGTAGGTCTTTATTAAGCTTTATATGAAATAATAAATGTTACTCTTGGTAAGTTAAACAAATATCATATTGGAAGACATTAAGGTGACTAATGGTACCGGTACATTGTAAACAATAATTTTAGCGGTTGATTGCTCTAATGTACTGTATAAGTTTATATTTAGAGAAAAATACATATAATACCTGGAAAAAAATATATACACTGTATACAGAAATCTCCATCTTAGGAGATTTCAACGTTCACCACCGCCAATGGCTCTCCTCTCACACTACTGATCCACCTGGTGAACAAGCCTACGTCTTTTCTATCATAAATGACCTAGAGCAGTTAGTTCAGCAACCCACCCGTATCGCATCGGAGATCGGCCCAACATTCTTGACTTGTTTCTAACTTCTAACCCTTCTTCTTATACTGTCAATCTTTTCTCTCCTTTGGGCTCCTCCGACCATAAACTTATCTCTGTCAACTGCCCTATCTCTCCAGTACGGCCACCCGATCCTCCTAGCCGGCGGCGCTTGTGGCACTTTGGCGCTGCCGACTAGGAGGCTCTCCGGCAGTACTTCTTTGATTTCCCATGGAATGAATTCTGCTTCCGTGGCCTGGGACCCTCGGAGAGTGCTGAACGCATTACCGAGGTAATCCTATCGGGCATGGAAGCATACATTCCATTCTCTTTCTCTCAGACTAATGCTAAAAAATCTTGGTTTACTCACGCCTGTTCTACTGCTGTCCGCAATAAGGAGGGAGCATTCAAACGGTACCGACGCCTTAAAACTCAAGACTCTCATTCTTCCCATGTTTCTGCCCGGAATCAAGCCAAATCTGTTCTTCGACTTGCCAACACTCTTTCATCAATAATAAATGCACTGAACTATCCAACTCTAGCTCTTCCCAAGCTTTCTGGCATCTAGCCAAAAACCTCTCCAACAATTTCTCTTCCTCGTCTTTCCCTCCCCTTTCCCATTCTGATGGCACAACCATCACTTCTTCCTCTGACAAAGCTAACTCTTCACTCAAACTTTTGCTAGAAACTCCACCTTGGATGATTCCGGTGCTATTCCTCCCTCTCCACCCTCCTCTCTCTTACTTATGCCTAATATCCTTATCTCTTCTAAAGATGTACTTTCTACCCTCTCTGGGCTTAATACTAATAAGGCGTACGGTCCGGATGGTGTTCCTCCTGTTGTTCTCAAAAACTGTGCTTCCGTGCTGACTCCCTGCCTAGGCAAACGCTTTTGTCTCTGTCTATCCTATAACGTCTTCCCTTCATGCTGGAAGTTTGCTCACATTCAACCTGTCCCAAAGAAGGGTGACCGCTCTCAACCCTCCAACTATCGTCCAATTGCTCTCATCTCTTGTCTTTCTAAAGTTTTTGAAACTATTCTTGCTTCCAAATTTCTTAAGCATTTCTCTTCTCATAATCTGCTCTCAGATCGCCAGTATGGCTTCCTTAACCCTTAAAGAGCGGCGCTCGACTTAAGTCGTGCACGAATTTGCAGCAAGTTAGGAGCATTATTAAGGCTTTTAAAGGGTTAAAATCGAGTGCAAATGGCCGGGAGAGCAGCGGGCCAGACAGCCGACTCCCAGGGCTTACCGCCGCCCATTAACTCATGTTCCCTGTGTTCTCGAGAGGCTGGCAGTGTAGCCAGTAGTGAGCATAGCTGGGAAAAATATACCGATATATGCTAAACTTCCATGTTCGTGGCACCACTGCAAGAGAATCACGAGTGCTACGTAGCTCATTCTGGTCTCATTTTGAAGCTTTTAGTGCCTAGTTTTTTGCTAAATCATTTTATTTTCATGCAGATGCTTGATTTATCATGCAGGAGGGCCTGAATATGCCCAAATGAGCCCAAAACACCCCACTAGACAAGGGTTAAGGGTCACTCTACTGGTGATCTTCTTTCATATCTTACTAACTCTTGGTCATCCTCCTTTCGGGACTTCGGTGAGACTTTTTCTATTGCACTAGACATATCAAAAGCCTTCGATAGAGTCTGGCACAAATCTTTAATTTCTAAACTACCCTCCTTCGGTTTCTATCCCTCCATCTGTGCCTTTGTCTCTAATTTCCTTTCCGGCCTTTCCATAGCCGCGGTTGTGGACGGCCATTGTTCACTTCCTCACCCTATAAACTCCGGTGTTCTTCAGGGCTCTGTCCTATTTCCTATTCTTTTTCTAATTTTTATAAATGATCTCCTCAACAGTACCTCAATTCCCATCCATTCATACGCAGACGACTCAACCTTACACTACTCCATTAGTTTTTCAGAATGCCCCAGCCAGCAATCCCTCAACGACAAATGTAATGAAGCCATAGAACTCTTAAATTATGATCTAAATACTATCTCCAATTGGGACAGAGAAAACCTTGTTACCTTTAATGCTTCCAAAACCCAATTTCTCCATCTATCTACCCGTAAGGAACTCTCAGCGGACTATCCCTTATTCTTCAACAATACAAAAATCAATCCTTCATCTTCTCTCAATATTCTTGGTGTCTCCTTTTCTTCTGCTCTCAGTTGGAAGGACCATATTACCAGTCTTGCTAAGGCAGCCTCCCAGAAGCTGGGTGTGCTCAACCGCCTTAGGGGGTTCTTTTCCCCTGCACAGCTTCTTGCTCTGTACAGGGGCATAGTGCATCCTTGTATTGAGTATTGTTCACATGTGTGGGGAGGTTCCTCTCACACCGCTCTCCTAGACAAAGTTGAAAGGAAGGCCTTTCGTATCATTAACTCCCATCCACTCACCAACTCTCTGCAATCTCTCTCTCCGCCGCATGTTGCATCTCTCTCGCTATTCTATCGCTACTATAATAATCAGTGTTCCTCAGAGCTTTCGCAGTATATACCACCTCCTTTACGTAGGGCACGTGGTACCCGTCTTGCAACTCAATCCCACCCCTACTCTGTGAAACTCTCCAACCCAAGAGTGAAAGGTTACTCTCAAACTTTCTTCTACTCAACAGCTGAGCTCTGGAACTCTCTCCCAGAATCAGTCTTTCCCTCTTCCTATGACTTAAATTGCTTCAAACTCAGTGTGTCCAGGCATTTTGGCTCGAACGTCCCTTTATTTTGGCCCTGTCACTCTTTCAACTATGGGGGAGGCACTCACTATAGGCAGTTATGCCTTTTGCCTCCCTCAATCACATAGAAGAAAAAAAAATTGAACTATTTTTGGTGATTACATGTTTGTTTTTTTATGTGATGTGTATATGTGTGGGTGTGTATACAATATATAATGTAGGGTGTTTGTGTGTGTGGTGGTGGGGGGGGGGGGGGGGGGGGCGTTATGAGTGTATAATGCGCGTGTACTATGTAGGGAGGTGGATCGTGTGTAGGGTGGTTGCATGTGTGTGTGGGGGGAGGGGGGTCGGTTTCGCGTGTGTGGGGGGGACGTGATGAGTGTTGTAGAACATGTGTGTGTGGGGGGGGGGGGGGGGGGGGGTACGTGTGTGTGTGTTCCTCCGTCAGTAGTAACGCGTATGTGGGGGGGACGTGATGAGTGTTGTGGAATATGTGTTATAGGGGGGGGGGGGGGGGTACGTGTGTGTGTGCCTCCGTCAGTAGTAAGGCGCCTCCGATGACGTCACAGACACCCCCTAGTCCGTCTGTAGGAGGGGGTCCGGTCAATACTACCCCCCCCACCCCTCCCTCTTTTCTATCTATGTATCTCATTGTTTTCACGTTATTTAGGTATCTTGGATTTAATTTCTCTCTCTCTCTCTCTCTCTCTCTCTCTCTCTCTCTCTCTCTCTCTCTCTCTCTCTCTCTCTCTCTCTCTCTCTCTCTCTCTCTCTCTCTCTCTCAGAGAGCCTTCATCTTTGCTATCCTTTCCTTCCACTTTCTCTTAGGGTTGCTATCTCTATTAGGATTAAGTCCTGGTCACCTCGTAGGGATCGTAAGATCTGTGTGGCCAGTGTATCTATGTAAATCTATGTAAATCTCTCTCTCTCTCTCACTATTCACATTAAACAATACTAATCAAACTCGCGGAAATGGAATGAAATTAAAAACCAAAAAGGCAAACCTAGATGTCACAAAGAGTTTCTTCACCTACAGTGTGGCGACAGAGTGGAATAAACTACCAGCGAGAGTGGTGGAGAGCGACACAATAAACGCTTTCAAGGGAAGGCTTGACCTCTATCTGCAGAGGGCTGGGGTGATATTAAAAAAAAAAAAAAAAATGTATGTATATATGTGTGTGCACTGTACAGTATGTATATATATACTGTATATATATGTATGTATGTATGTATGTGTGTATATGTGTGTACCGTGTATATATGGTATGTATGTATGTGTGTTGTATATGTATGTATGTATGTATATATATGTTATGTATATATGTATAATATATATATGTATGTGTATGTGTATGTGTGTATGTGTATATATGCATATATGCATATATAGTTTGTAAGGCCAGACTGCCTAGTAAGGACCTTGTGGTCTGTGTATCTATGTAGCTCTCTCTCTCTCTCTCTCTCTCTCTCTCTCTCTCTCTCTCTCTCTCTCTCTCTCTCTCTCTCTCTCTCTCTCTCTCTCTCTCTCTCTCTCTCTCTCTTTCTCTCTCTCTCTCTCTCTCTCTCTCTCTCTCTCTCTCTCTCTCTCTCTCTCTCTCTCTCTCTCTCTCAAAGTCGATTCCAAGTATAATTTTTTTTCTCCGGGTTAAATTTGGTTTTCTTTCGTGTTCCTCTAAATTTGCATTGGGTCATTTCACTCACGTGTCAATTTATCTGCCTCTTGTGAATATTTGGTTTTATATTCGCGATCATTCCCACGTTCCACCCTCCTTTCATCTTTATCTATTCCCCGACCCTCTCTCGTCTTACCCCCCTTCCCCAGAGCCTACTGTCCTTCACCTCTCGTCCATCATCTCAGTGTCTGCCTTCTTTCCTTCAACACGTCCATCCTTTGTTTACATTAGTGTATGTTTCTCTACCTTCCCTCCTTTCTCACCCCCTTTCCCCTTCTTCCCCAGGGCCTACTGTCCTTCACCTCCTACCCTCATCTCATTGTCTGCCTTCTTTACTTCAACACGTCCTTCCTTTGTTTACACAGTTTTCTGTGTCCATACCTTCTTTCACCTACCCCTCTCCTTTCCCCTCCTTCCTCAGAGTCTACTGTCCTTCACCTTCCATCCCTCATCTCAGTGTCTGCCTTATTTCCTTTATGTCCTTCCTTTGTTTCCAGTATTGTATGTTTCCCTTCTTTCCCTTCTCCCCCCATTCTTCCTTCTTCCCCAGAGTCTACTGTCCTTCACCTCCCGTCCCTCATCTCAGTGTCTGCCTTCTTTCCTTCAACACGTCCTTCTTTTGTTTCCCTTAATCTCTGTTTCCTAACGTCCTTCCTTTTTCCTGTTTTCATACCCCATATTGTGTCCATCCTTTCCTTTCCCACTTTCCTGTCCCTCTTTCATTATATAATAATTATATTTGTAAATACTATGTAAGAAGAATAACAACTGTCGGTGGAAAAAACTTTTATTATTATTATTATCCTCCCTTCCCACATTCGTTCTTCATTCTTTCGTCACCTTTTCGTCCTTCCCTCGTATGTTTCGCTCTGCATCCGTTTTTCTCCCTTTATTTCTCCTCCTTCCATCCATTCCTTTCCTTTTTTGGAAACATTCATTCCTTCTTTCGCTCATTCATTTTTCCCGTCCCTCTTTCATTCTCCAACTTACTTCTTTCATTCGCCCTCCTTACTTCATTCCTTTCCTCCCTCCTTCCTTCCTTTGCTCTCTCCCTCCTTCCTTCCTTTGCTCTCTCCCTCCTTCCTTTCTTTGCTCTCTCCCTCCTTCCTTTCTTTGCTCTCTCCCTCCTTCCTTTCTTTGCTCTCTCCCTCCTTCCTTCCTTTGCTCTCTCCCTCCTTCCTTTCTTTGCTCTCTCCCTCCTTCCTTTCTTTGCTCTCTCCCTCCTTCCTTCCTTTTATCTCTCCCTCCTTCCTTTCTTTGCTCTCTCCTTCCTTTATTCGCTCTCTCCTTCCTTTATGCATCCCCTCCCTTCCATCGCTCTCTACTCTCTCCTTCCTTCTTAGGCTCTCTCCTTCCTTTCTTCACTCTCTCCCTCTTTCCTTCGCTCTCTCCTTCCTTCCTCTCCCCCTCCCCCCCCCTTTCTACTGATCACCCTACACTCAGAACTATCTACCCGATGTCTTATTTATTCAAAGCTATTCCAATGCTTTTCACTCTCTCTATCTATCTATCTATCTATCTCTGTAATTAGTGTATTTGTTTTATTTTCAAAGATTCACACCAAATTTATTATTAATGTCTTCGGTTTCTGTTTTGTACTTACTGGATATCTCTTTGAAAATGTACTAGACAATTATAAATAAATGTGCGTGCTGGAGAGGAAGGGAAAAATTTCCTAACAGTAAAATTGTTAACGACGAACAATTAGGAAATGCCTTGGCTGAAAGAGGTACATAGAGTCACATATATATACAGACTACACATCCCTTGCGGGTCCCTATTAGGCAGTCCGGACTTGATGCTAACATAAAATGTTTCTACAAAGTGGAAGGCAAGGATAGCAAATCAGAAGGCTCTCTCCCCACCCACCTCTCCCTCCGACTGTTGGTCGGTGAAAGAAGTCCCCCAGCAGAATGAGAAAAACTTATACTGGGAAATTTATAGTAAAGAACAAAGTTGAGAACAATTATATACCGGTACGGTACTACTGATGCCTTTTTTTTTTTTTTTTTTTTTTCTTTTTTTTTTTTTTTTTTTTAACCAATATTATTCCCACTTCCTCAAAATTAATGTCTAGACTTCTTTTGAATGTGTCAATTGTCTTACATTGTACCACTTTCTCTTGCAATTTGTTCCACTCGATGACCACACTGTAGGTGAAGAAGTGTTTTGTGACATCGAGATTCGCCCTCCTGGTTTTTAATTTCATTCCAGAGGGAGAGAGAGAGATATATATATATGTAGAGAGAGAGAAAGAGCAGGCAATTAACACATATAAAGGAGGTAAATATTGCCTAGGTAGACGTATAAGGAGGAGAAAGGAGCTAGGGGAGGGGAGGGGAGATATGAAAGGTGCTTGGAGAAGATGAGGGGAGAGTGAATGACCTAAGGGTTGCATTTCAAAGGAGAGAGTTACATAGATACACGTACCACACATAATTTACGGTCCATATTTGGCAGTCTGGCCTTACAAATAACAAAGGAATAATACTAATAATAATAGATGATACTGAGTTCTAACTCTTTCAATACGGGTGACGTCTTCTATTTTATTCTAGCTATATTTAGGCGATTGTATGCAGCTTAGGAAGGATTTGTGGTAGTTATAAGAGTTAATTTAGATAGTTTGTAGCCCTTTAATCGCTAGAGGTCCTTCGTAAGCTTAACAAAATCGTCTAATAGTAGCCAAAATATAATTAACAGAACATCACCCACACTTAAAGGATTATAACGAGGACAATAAAACCGACGGCTTTATTTACTTATAGAACTACATCACATGACCACGAAAATATTTAGTCATTCACATTAGTCAAGGTACCGGACCGAGTCAGTAACTTACCTCATACTATAAAATATATTGGAGTGGATTTTGCAGGCTCAATGGACGTTGAAATTCATATACAGTATTTATGTCATTATCTTCCCAAAAATGAGCCAGGAATAACGAGACATTTGGTGACTGCACTATTTGAGCCATTACATATTCCCAATTTAGTTTTGTAATTGGTAATTTTCGTGTCATTTTGCTTGTAGAACAGTAGGACATCCTACAACTCATTTCATCTCATTAAGGGAGGATGGGCGTATTAATTTGATTATTTACGTTCCACTTTTTTATATATTTTTTGTTTCCTCACTAGACCTCCATCAATCTTAAAGAAATACCCGACCAAGACCCTCCTTCAAGATAAATATTACATTTTTCTATCAATGTCCCGGCCGGTTCCTCTTAAATTACAGGCTCGCTATCGCTCTCCAGGAAAATAATCGACACCTAATGACACGATTTGTTTTAAATATTGACAAAGAAATGGGTTGAAAGTTCTTAAAATCGCCAAACTAATGAGCCGAACGTGTCTGTAAACTAATGGGGCTAGACATGGGGAAGAAGGGGGACCAGAAACACGACCCATTCCCCCTTAAGCTTGGGCCTATAGACTTTGTATCCGTCCCCCCTCTAGTGTGCACCCATCATGCGTTTAGGATTTTTACCCTGGTTTGCTATTTTTTCTTACCTTGATTTGTGTTTTAGCTCAATGTAATTAGTGTTTTAGCTCAATGTAATTAGTGTTTTAGCTCAATGTAATTAGTGTTTTAGCTCAATGTAATTAGTGTCTTTCTCTTATCCAATTTGTCGTTTTATTCTTATCCAATTTGTCGCTTTACTCTTACCCCAGTTATTTTATCTTATCTCGGTTTGTGTTTCTTATTAATTTTAGCGGTATTATTATTATTATTATTATTATTATTATTAGGGGGCAGGGGGCTAGGAATCCTTCTCCCCTTGTAAAATTCACATAGGCCTACTAGACGAGGCAGAGTAAGGGGCGAGGGAACGCCTAATTTGTCCCGGACCCTAAGATCTGGAACTTTAAACGTTTTTCTGTTCGGGCTTTCTATGTGAGCGAGGGAGACAAAAGGCAGAACTGCCTGTATCAAGTGCCTCCCCCAGAGTTGAAAGAGTGACAGGGCCAAAATCAAGGGACGTTCGAGCTAAAATGCCTGGACACCGGAGTTGAAAGCAATTTAAGTCATAGGATAAGGGAAAGACTGATGCTGGGAGAGAGTTCCAGAGCTCAACAGTTGAATAGAAGAAAGTCTGAGAATAACTTTGCACTCTTGGGTTGGAGAGTTGCACAGAGTAGGGGTGGGATTGTTTTGTAAGACGGGTACTACATACCCTACGTAGAGGAGGTATGGGGGTATGTGCCTGAGTACATGTACAGTATATACATACATACATACATACATACATACATACATACATTATTGTTACTAACAGCTACGGTACTGGTTTGCGGAGGGTAGTTGTAATAATACTTATAATAGTACCAGTAGTATTAATGAAAGCATGGACAAACCCGGTAACTCGAGCATTTGTACCGGTGACGTCTTTTTAAATTTTAGTGTGGCTATTATTAGACGATTTTATTCAGCTTAAAAAGGGCCTCCAGCGATTAACAGGCTTTGAACTATCTCACTTTACCCTTTTTACTACCAAAGATCCTTCTTAAACTGCAAAAATTAGTTTTAATGTAGCAAGAATAAGAAGGGGTTAATAATTACCGGAATATTGGAGACATCTTGACGTAACCTTTATATTTACCGGTACTTTTTAGAATTACGTAACGCCAGTAGTAGTAGATGTAGTAAAGAGTTCTTTTGTATATTACCTGTTGTTACTTATATACTAGGTTGGTCACGTAACACTATCAGCATACAAGGAGGCATTTTTAACTTTTTTTCTGGTTACTTTTAGATGATGTTAGGCAGTTTATTAATAATCTGCGGGGATCAAATGGTTTATTGATATAGTTTGCCCCCGTTGATTTCCAAAGGTTTTCCTTAAGCTGCGTAAAATTATCTAATGCTATCCTCCAGAGGGGAGGTGTGGTGGAGTGGTCATGCCACTGGATTGGTAATCCAATGGACCCGAGTTCAAATCCCGATATGTCAATGGGAAGATATTATTGGGATTGAATTTGTGCTGTACCTAGTATCAGTGCATTACCACAAAGCCCACCGAAATGCCAAAAAAATACCCTCATTGTTCCCGGATTATAATAACACTGTATGAATATTCCCATATTCAAAATATGTTACAGGGGGACAATGCCTAGTGAGTTCACTGCTCAATAGGTGGCGTTCTGAGAGTGAGGGTCTGAGTCTGGAGGGTGAGACGGTGAAGCACTTGAGCGAAGTAACCAGCAGCTTCAGAGATGGAGCTGCTTCGAGCCATGATGGATGCTTCGCATGTCTCACTCCCCAGACTGGAGCAAGACCTCACGGGCTTCACCGTGTTTAGAGGTGGAATGTACAGGCTCTCAGCCTATGCCCGAGAGGGAGTAGTTGGAATATAGAAAAAAACAAAAAAGGGGGGGGGAAAAGGGGGATCATCGTACCACTGAAAGGGTTAACACACACACACACACACACACACACACACACACACACACACACACACACAGCCCGTAGCCTAGTAGGTAGAGCTCTCGTCTCACACACGAGGGGTCGGGGGTTCAATCCCCGGCCGGGTGGAGACAAATTGGGCTTGTCTCCTTTCATGTGTTAGCCTCAGTTCACCTAGCTGTAAATAGGTACCTGGAATAAGTGGACGACGTTGTGACGTCCCATCTGGGGTTGGCAAAAATGGTACAAGGCGAGATGGGTATCATATGGTTCACCTAAGCTGATGGCTACCTAAGCCTTCGGGCGAGACGGTACCGTCTATAGTGAGAATGGTACCATACAGATCCACCCTAAGCCTTCGTTTCCGATGTCGCCAATTGGCTAAAACTACAGACTACACACACATCCACAGCCATTCCAACGATACATATAACACCTACACATATAGGAGGCGGGAAATAACGAGCATGCTCACTCCCACAATACAACTAGAGTAAGTACATACACACACACACCAAACTATATCCTATTTTTTCGTCATCATAATTATGTTCTCACTTAACTCTCTGTAACGTATCGTCTAAATCTCTCTGCTATACCCTTCCCTCGTGTCTATGGGCTATAGCTGTCCTGCCCTAGTCGCTATGTAGGTTAAAGTTAAAGGGTCTCTCTCACTAGTAAATGTTGCTAGAGCTCTCTCTCTCCGTACACACACAAACACACACGTAATTATATATGTATACGCGTGTGCGTGTATGTGTTATTAGTTTTCTCTTTATACCTATTTCCATTTGCTCTCTATCCCCAATTACCTGTCCTCTTTCTCTCTCTCTCTCTCTCTCGAGAATGAGCAGAGAGAGAGAGAGAGAGAGAGAGAGAGAGAGAGAGAGAGAGAGAGAGAGAGAGAGAGAGAGAGAGAGAGAGAGAGAGAGAGAGAGAGAGAGAGATGTCAATACGAAGTTGGCAAGTTCACACCTCATGTACAGTATGTGTGGTGTGTATATTATGACATGTGTGGGTGGAGAGAGATAGATCAATACGAAGTTGGCAAGTTCACACCTCATGTACAGTATGTGTGGTGTGTATATTATGACATGTGTGGGTGGAGAGAGATAGATCAATACGAAGTTGGCAAGTTCACACCTCATGTACAGTATGTGTGGTGTGTATATTATGACATGTGTGGGTGGAGAGAGATAGATCAATACGAAGTTGGCAAGTTCACACCTCATGTACAGTATGTGTGGGGTGTATATTATGACATGTGTGGGTGGAGAGAGATAGATCAATACGAAGTTGGCAAGTTCACACCTCATGTACAGTATGTGTGGTGTGTATATTATGACATGTGTGGGTGGAGAGAGATAGATCAATACGAAGTTGGCAAGTTCACACCTCATGTACAGTATGTGTGGTGTGTATATTATGACATGTGGGGGTGGGTGTACCGTAGATTTTATTTAATAGTAGACCCATTTGACTTAAGGGGAGGCAGACCGTTTTTCTGGACCCCCTTCTCCCTAATGTTTAGCCCCACTAGTTTTGAGATTACAGTATAAGACGTTCGGCCCATTAGTTTGGCGATTTTAACACCTTTTGCCCCATTTCGTTGTCAATTTTAAGACCTTTCGTGCCATTTAGGTGTCGATTATCGCTCGCCTGCAATTTTAAGAGGAATCGGCCTTCTGCCGGGACATTTTTCTACCGATAAATGTACGAATTTATCTTGAAGGGGGGTCTAGGGGGTGTTTTTCTAAGCTTGATGGAGGTCTATGTTATTAGCGTGAATTCAAAACTTTGCCCAGTAACATTTCAGCGCATTTCAATCCCTTTCCGTACCGGCGACGTCTTTTTTTTAAATTTAACGCTATGATAGTTATATTTAGACGATTGTATACAGCTAATGAAGGATCGGGGGCGCTTGAAATAGTTAATTGTGAAAGTCTGTAGCCTATTAGTTGGTAGACGTCCTTCCTAAGCTGAATGAAATGAATTAATAGTAGCCAGAAATAGAAATACTAGGATATCACCGGTACTGACTGGGTTAAAACACAACTATGGAAAATCCTCAAGACCGTTACGTGGATTATGTATAATTGAGGCTAGCGCTAGACGCCTTTATTCAGCTTAGGTAGGGTCTCTAGAAATCAAAGGGATAAAACCTGTCACTGTCATCCTGTAGACCCGCAAATGTCCCTCCTAAGCTGCCTAAAATCGCCTGATGATTGTACCGGTAAGCATCTAATTTTAAAAGGAGTCATTGTACCGAGTCTACAGGGTGTCAAACCGGAAATAAAGTTGGTTTGAAGGTGAGAGGGAGTACAGGAAATTGTATAGGCCTATGGTGTAGAATTGTTTTGGCCTTTTTACAATTTTTTTTTTCTATGTGGATGAGGGAGACAAAAGGCAAAACTGCCTGTGCTGAGTGCCTCCCCCAGAGTTAAAAGAGTGACAGGGCCAAAATCAAGGAATGTTCGAGCCGAAATATCTGGACACACGGAATTTGAAACTAAAGCCATAGAATGAGGGAAAGATGGATTCGGGGAGAGAGTTCCAGAGCTCAGCTGTTGAATAGAAGGATTGCATATGCAGTTGAATTGTTTTGGCCATTTTAGCACTTCCAAAGACACAATGTATTGGTAATAAAAACTAAATGATAACCAAATTTGTATATTTACTAATAATGATTAGAGAGAGAGAGGGAGAGATAGAGCGAGCGAGCTAAAAGAGTTTACTGTGGAGTCACCTCCCTACAGATGTCCAGGTACCAATTGTACACGCATACAACTGTACCTATGTGTATTAAGGGCAGGTATTTAGTTAGTTCCCTAGACCTCCATCAAGCTTAAAATTACACCCCCTGGAGTCCCTTTCAAGATAAATTTGTACATTTTTCGGTAGAAAAATGTCCTGGCCGAAGGCCGGTTCCTCTTAAATTACAGGCTCGCTATCGCTCGTCAGGATAAAATTGACACCTGAATTGCACGAAAGGTCTTAATATGGAGTGAAAGTTCTTAAAATCGCTAAACTAATGGGGCAAACGTTTTATAATATCAAAAGCAATGGGGCTAAACATGAGGGAGAAAGGGGTCAAGGAAAAAAAAAAAAAAATCCCTCATATAGTGCCGAGCATTTTACCCCCTTTAAATTGGTGTTTTACCAACGTCACCGAGCACACATGACTCACTGAACCCCCCCCTCCCCCCATATCACATGACCACTGCTCGTCATGGCGCTCGCTCTCTCTCTCTCTCTCGCTCTCGCTCTCGCTCTCGCTCTCTCTCTCTCTCTCATCTCTCTCTCTCTCTCACTCTCTCTCTCTCCTCTCTCTCTCTCTCTCTCTCTCTCTCTCTCTCTCTCTCTCTCTCTCTCTCTCTCTCTCTCTCTCTCTCTCTCTCTCTCTCTCTCTCTCTCTCTCTCTCTCTCTCTCACCAACCTACTATAGAGACATTGATTTATCTTATTTGCATGGTTCACTCTGTTCAATACCTCGCCCTGTCAACGACCGTGTAATTCAACCATCTGTTGTTGACTCCTTTGGCCGCGAGACTGTACGATAACTTAGGAGAGATGTTATTTAGTGTACTGTATATAGGCTATTTATTTACTTATTATATTTAGTATAATTGTGTCCTCCTTAGACCTCCATCAACTTCTAAGAATAAATGAATAACAAAATGAATACCCAAAGACACCCCACTCCCCCCTTTGAGGTAAATTTGTGCATTTTTCAGTAGAAAAATACCCCGGCCAAAAGCTGATTCCACATAAATTGCAGGCTCGCTATCGCTCGCGAGGTAAACATCGGTACCTTAAAGACACGGAAGGTCTTAAAATCACCAAACTGTTGGGGTGAATGTCTTATAATAAAAAAAGTAATGGGGCTAAACATGATGGAGAAAGGGGTCTTGAATATGATCGTTTGACAGTATTTACAATATGGCTATTTGGTTGTCAGAGGAGTTAATGGATGGCAAGATTTGTGTTTTGTTTTTGTTAATGCAGTAAAGCCGGAAATGTTACCAGTAAAAGTTGCCGATGTATAATCACCAAACCGACGCCCGTGTGAACTATGTGTGTGTGTGTGAGAGAGAGAGAGAGAGAGAGAGAGAGAGAGAGAGAGAGAGAGAGAGAGAGAGAGAGAGAGAGAGAGAGAAGGTTAGTGAGGAGACTACACAGGTTGAGGTATGCAATATGTCTGCCGTACCAACAACGATGGGGTACTTCATCCAGGGTCTAGACCATCCTACACTCCCTTTTCTTTCACTCCAGTCACTCCCACTCGCATATTTATCTAACGTTACATCTCTCTCTCTCTCTCTCTTGTATTGTATCCTTTTCGTTCTCGTGTACTCTTGTATACAGTTACTAACCATCCATATACTATTATTCTTATTATAATAAATCATAACCAATCTTCTATCCACTGACATTTACTACAACTTAAACAATAGATGATACGGTGACGTATTTCGTTACTGTTTTCTGGCTTATAGTAGACGATTTTATTCATCTAGAAGTCAGAGGGTTAATTGAGATAGTCTTTAACCCTATTATTTCCACAGGTCCTTCCTAAATTGTATAAAGTCGTCTAATATAATGTGATATCTAGCACCAACTGTCCAAAAAAAATCATAATCTACGATTTTATTCATATTCGGAAGGCTATATAGAAGTCAGAGGGTTAATTGAGATAGTCTTTATCCCTATAATTCCCACAGGTCCTTCCTAAATTGTATAATAACATGATATCTAGCATCAACTGTCAAAATGCGTCATAATTTTCAAAGGGTTAAAAAGAATGAACACGAAAATCTGTCTAATTTTCTGAAGTGTTCTCTCCCCTACTGTGACGCCAGCCGCATGTTTCCAGGTCAAAGGTCACCAGCTAATGTCCTCCTAACACGAAATTAAGGGGAAAAAGTTAGGTAGAGCGCTAAAAATAGAATATGGCTACCCTACTGCTAATTCCGGGAATACAGGGTTATATTATCACACTCTCTCTCCCTCGTAATGTATTTGGTATTAACCGTTTATTTAAAATATGCCAGTTAGGCCTACCTTATCCATGTTACTTCACCAATTTTTTAACCATGTTTAGAGTCTACAGTATAATTTGTTGAGTATTGTGTGGGTATTTCTTAAATAATGTTTGTATTTTATTAATTTATTCATATTTGTATTATTAAAATTAATTTACCTATAATTTTACTAAGGATTAGGTAGATCAATTGTATACAGAAGAGCTTTTATATCTGTAAGCTAAGGTGAACAGCTTGCATCATCAATCAGGACAAAATCTGCAGATAGGAATGGTATGAATTATCAAGTGAATTTGATCTTAAAACCCACGTGGAATCGATTTTACAGCAGGATCTAGACAGGTAGTCCACACATACGGCGGATATGGGCGTCGCCTCGTCTGCAGTGACCTTTAACACTTTCAGTACGATACGATGACGACATTCCTCACCTTAGTTTGGTCATCTTTAAGCGATTACATGTAAGAGATTGGGCCGATTAGATTATTATATTCAATCTAGGGAGGACTAGAGGGAGTTAAGGTTAAGGGGAGTCAAGTTTAAGTGTTTCTAAGATAATTAGAAATGGTGTGTGTCGTATTGAAAGTGTAGACATTACCAAGACCCACGCCCTTCACACCATAGCACCTGACCACCTGTTGACCCAAATTAAGGAGTTTGGAGCTGGTACGATATATACAGTAGGCTAAAGACACTCTGGATTTGATGACTACGTATGGACATAGGTTGAAATGCTTGGTTATAGCTAGGGTAGTTCAGGTAAGGTGTGGTGGTTCCAGCATAACCTTACCTGATGGGATGTGTTTTTTTTTGGACATTCTACCTGTTTTACGCCATCAGTTTGGCGATTGTAAGACGCCTCACCCCATTCAGGTGTCGATTTGTTTGTTTCAAAGCGGGCGATAGCGAGCCTGCAATTTATGAGAAACTGGCTTTCGGTAGCGACATTTTACTACCAGTACTGATTTGTTTTATATATTTAGCTTTAAGGGGGGTTGGGTGGCTTTTTAATTCGAAGGGGGCCTGGGGAGGCGTTTTTCTAAGTATAGGGGACGTGGCTCGAATTTGGCGGCATCAATAACAACCATGAATTATAATGAAACCAAGTATCCTAAAACCCCCTAAGACGTCGCTGCAGATAGTGTTACGGAATGCCAGGCTCTAGGGTACCGTAGGTCTAACTGTAAGATGAGGGCAAGTGTAGTAGTAGTTGTAATTGATGGTGGGAAAGATTCTGTGTTGCGGCAGCTACAAGATCAAAAGTATAAGGTATCCAGCTATAGTTTATTCGCTGTAACTAGGCGAAAAATCATGACCTCTATCCTCTGTAACTCAAAAAGGGCTAGAGCAAATTGGCTGTAAATTTCCACATCTATTCCTTGACGGACTCTTCCCAAATGGTAGAAATATTAGTCGATTACTCTAGTAGTTATTTTTAGTTACAGAGGTTAGAGGTCATGGATTCCTCGCCTACTTACAGCGAATAGACTTTAGTATGACCAGTAGACCGTCTGCAAGTTAGTTCTCTCTCTCTCTCTCTCTCTCTCTCTCTCTCTCTCTCTCTCTCTCTCTCTCTCTCTCTCTCTCTCTCTCTCTCTCTCTCTCTCCTCTCTCTCGCTCTCTCTCTCTCTCTCTTCTCTCTCTCTCTCTCTCTCTCTCTCTCTCTCTCTCTCTCTCTCTCTCTCTCTCTCTCTCTCTCTCTCTCTCTCTCCTGGATACCGCCTGTCTAGTGTTTTCTTGCTCTAGCTGTCCCTTTGTCCGCCTGTCTGTCTGTCTCTATCGCCTTAATGTCTGAGAGAATAATGAAGTTTGAACTGTGCACGTCTCTTTATGCACGTAAGAGGCTTACTGGGGTTTTGTGTGTGTGTGTGTGTGTGAGAGAGAGAGAGCCCAGTATAAACCGATATAATATGAATACCCGGTACGTGTAGTTGCACTTGGTACCGGTATTAATTAATGTGATTAGAATACTGTAATACAATGTGTGTCTCTAACCAGTATATACACAAATATTTTAATACAATGTCTTGTGTGTCGGTGAGGGAGGGAGAGTAGGGGACTGTGTGTGTGTGTGTTTGTGTTCTGGGAGACGTGTGTGTGTGTGTTTTGGAAAACAATGGGAAGGTTTTTGCTCGTATTTGGACCAAGGGAGGTATTTTTTGAGGGAAAGTATATTTGTCATTCTTGGTTGTATAAATGTGTGTGTGTTTTTTGTTTTGCATCTCTGCATTCATGTTTTCTGGTTCCTTGGGTCGTCCTGCATCGTTTATTTCCCCCCTTGACCACGATGCTCCATTTTATTTTGTACCATCTGATTGTGTTTTTCCATCTTTATTTGTCCTCTCTTGTTCATCCGTCCTCTTTATCTTCCTCTCTAGTTCATCCATTCTCTTGCTCCTTCACTACCTAGCCCCATAATTGTTCACTTCCGATTCTTCCTCCTTTATTTCTCATTATTCTTCCTCCACCTCCTTCATTCACTACCTATCCCCCTCTTTCACTTCCCATTTTTCCTCCTGCAGTTAGCCATATTCCAATCACACCTAACACCATCTGGATCCCGTGGCGGTACTAAGTCAAAAGGTATAGACAAAGACATTTTGGTTACGGTCTAGAGGCGATTTTTTCATTGTTTGTCTAGCAATTCAAGCAGGAGGCAAATATAATTGGGAATGTGAGTATTCATTCATCTATAGTAGCTCATTCTATGACGATTCTCACATATCACTATGTGATCAAAGTTAAAGAATAATTGTTGTCTACATTCATATACAGGTACGAAACCTACATTTATATATACATAGGAATGCGGCAACGCCGACGAGCTATGAACGGTAAAATGTGCGTGCGTGAGTGTGTGTGTTTTTTTTTTTAACAAAGCAGCCTCAATCGAAAGTTTGTCTGGTTGATGTGGTTGTACAGCGATATATGGATATTTGTATACTTGTACATACCATCGGTTTGTATAATATACACATACATAATAAATCGTTATTGAAGTGCTCCTTACCAACGATATTTCGATTACACGAGCACAAATTCGGCTCATGTTAGCTCCAATTTATGAGTACGGTATTCTTAATACATTTGTATTACTCGCAATAATAGGTTCGTACTGTGTAATGTAAATATTCTCGGAAAATTACATCCTTATGATGTTTCAAATGCGAAATAGTAAAACGGCCGAAATCAGCCTGCTCTTCTTTTGTCTTTGGTGGGTTATTGAAGTAAGTCTCACTACCATTCCCCTTTCGTTATTCGTATTACCGGTTCATTAAGGACTTGGTTCTGTTCATGACATGTAATTATCCAAGTCCTCCCTCCGTTATCCTAGCTCAGTGTAATTATCTCTCTCTCTCTCTCTCTCTCTCTCTCTCTCTCTCTCTCTCTCTCTCTCTCTCTCTCTCTCTCTCTCTCTCTCTCTCTCTCTCTCTCTCTCTCTCTCTCTCTCTCTCCATATTTAGACATTTGGGTTCTACTAATATCTAACAATTTATTTGTCTATTAGTGGAATTGGAGGTACGGTAATTCACGATCGCTAATAAATGTTCAGCATGTTACAGGTAAAAAACAATAACACCGCTGATTATTCTACCCTTTAAATTGTCGGAGGGGTGGGTTGCTAAATGTTGGTCAAAGCCGACTTGAATAATGATTAGTGGCAGTGTTGTCGTGTCTCAAGCTGCATCACGTAGCCTATATACAGTATGTATGCATTACATATATTTATACGCCACTACATTACATAAATACATACACATATTCAAGCATAACATTTCATCCAGGCACATAATTATTTCTTCACAATTATTCACGTACCGGTATATATGTATAGTCCGTTCATTATAGGTGGGCCAGAAATCATGACCCCTAACCTTTTGCTCATTTGCCCATTTGCTCTAGCCCCTTTTGAGTTCCAGAGGTATGGGGGTCACGATTTCTGGCCTACCTATAATATACAGGGTTTAGCTGTGGTGATACTGGTAGTGGTTGCAGTTGTGGTGGTTATTATAATGGTTGTAGTGATTGTTTTTGTGGTATCAATTATAAAAATATACGGTACCTTATTCCAAAATCAGGTGGCCAAAACCCTTGATCATTAACCTCACAACGACTTGAGTAATCGAGCTAATACTTCTACCATTTGGGAAGGGTCAGCCAGAGGGAATAAGTGTGGAATATGCGGCCCATTTCCTCTAGCCTTGTTTGAGTTACAGAGGTTAGGATTCAGTAGTGGTTGTAGTTTATAGTGACTAGTTATGGTTGCTGCTACTGAGGTTGTAGCTTGTGGTGGGTGTAGTTTGACCTGGTAGTTGTGGTTGTAGGTCATTGTGATAATTCATGGTGGTTGTGGGCCAGCTTATGGTGATTATTATTGTAGTTTATGCTAGGTGTGAGTAGATTATGGTAGTTGTGGTTGTAGTTTATGATGGCTGTAGTTTATGACGATTGTACTTGTAATATTGGCTGTAGTTGTACTTTGCGGTGGTTGTGTCTAGTATTGGTTGTAATTTATGGTAGTTGTGGTTGGAGCTGATAGAGGTTGTGGTTGCAGTATATGGTGGATGTGGTTGGAGTAGGCACAGGTGGCTGTTGTGGTTATAGTTTATGGTGGTTGTAGTTAGAGTAGACAGAGGTGGCTGTAGATTATGATAATTGTTGTTTTGATAGTGGTTGTAGTTATGATTGTATTTAATGGTGATTGTACATTGATGGTGGTTGTGGCATAGTAGTAGTAGTGGTTGAAGTTTATGGCGGTTGTGGTCGGAGCAGACGGGTGGTGGTGCATGAGGCAGCCACCTTAAAGCAGACAGCAGCACCAGCAGCACCCACCACAGTCTCTCTCTCTCTCTCTCTCTCTCTCTCTCTCTCTCTCTCTCTCTCTCTCTCTCTCTCTCTCTCTGTCTCTCTCTCTCTCTATCTCGCTCTCTCTCTCTCTCTCTCTCTCTCTCTCTCTCTCTCTCTCTCTCTCTCTCTCTCTCTCTCTCTCTCTCTCTCTCTCTATCTCTCTCTCCTCTCTCTCTACTCTCTCTCTCTCTCTCTCTCTCTCTCTCCTCTCTCTCTCTCTCTCTCTCTCTCTCTCTCTCTCTCTCTCTCTCTCTCTCTCTCTCTCTCTCTCTCTCTCTCTCTCTCTCTCTCTCTCTCTCTCTCTCTCTCATATTGAATGCAGTACTGTTGAAACTTTCAAAATATGCCTAGATAAATATCTCGCTCTTAGTCCACAATTAACTGCATTTACAAACGAATAGCAGCACTTTTTATTGAGCTCCCATTATATTTTTCTCACATAGGTTAGGTGGTTTAGCTACAAGCAGCCTCGAAAGAATCAATGAATCTGGTGTTGCTTGTTTTCCTTTGCTCTCTCTCTCTCTCTCTCTCTCTCTCTCTCTCTCTCTCTCTCTCTCTCTCTCTCTCTCTCTCTCTCTCTCTCTCTCTCTCTCTCTCTCTCTCTCTCTCTCTCTCTCTCTCTCTCTCTCTCTCTCTCTCTCTCCACTTAGCCCACTCACGATCCCATCTCGCATTTCATTCTTCTCAGAATTTGTACCTGCGTCAAAGACTGAATGTTTATTTTTATCGTGTGGATGTTGATCTTGAAAAAGGTATAATTGACTAACACCGTATATATAAAAGGTATAATTGACTAACACCGTATATATAAAAGGTATAATTGACTAACACCGTTATATAAAAGGTATAATTGACTAAACACCGTATATAAAAGGTATAATTGACTAACACCGTATATATAAAAGGTATAATTGACTAACACCGTATATATAAAAGGTATAATTGACTAACACCGTATATATAAAAGGTATAATTGACTAACACCGTATATATAAAAGGTATAATTGACTAACACCGTATATATAAAAGGTATAATTGACTAACACCGTATATATAAAAGGTATAATTGACTAACCGTATATATAAAAGGTATAATTGACTAACACCGTATATATAAAAGGTATAATTGACTAACACCGTATATATAAAAGGTATAATTGACTAACACCGTATATATAAAAGGTATAATTGACTAACACCGTATATATAAAAGGTATAATTGACTAACACCGTTATATAAAAGGTATAATTGACTAACACCGTATATATAAAGGTATAATTGACTAACACCGTTATATAAAAAGGTATAATTGACTAACACCGTATATATAAAAGGTATAATTGACTAACCGTATATATAAAAGGTATAATTGACTAACACCGTATATATAAAAGGTATAATTGACTAACACCGTATATAAAAGGTATAATTGACTAACACCGTATATATAAAAGGTATAATTGACTAACACCGTATATATAAAAGGTATAATTGACTAACACCGTATATATAAAAGGTAATAATTGACTAACACCGTATATATAAAAAGGTATAATGACTAACACCGTATATAAAAGGTATAATTGACTAACCGTATATATAAAAGGTATAATTGACTAACACCGTATATATAAAAGGTATAATTGACTAACACCGTATATATAAAAGGTATAATTGACTAACACCGTATATATAAAAGATATAATTGACTAACACCGTATATATAAAAGGTATAATTGACTAACCGTATATATAAAAGGTATAATTGACTAACACCGTATATATAAAAGGTATAATTGACTAACACCGTATATATAAAAGGTATAATTGACTAACACCGTATATATAAAAGGTATAATTGACTAACACCGTATATATAAAAGGTATAATTGACTAACCGTATATATAAAAGGTATAATTGACTAACACCGTATATATAAAAGGTATAATTGACTAACACCGTATATATAAAAGGTATAATTGACTAACACCGTATATATAAAAGGTATAATGACTAACACCGTATATATAAAAGGTATAATTGACTAACACCGTATATATAAAAGGTATAATTGACTAACACCGTATATATAAAAGGTATAATTGACTAACACCGTATATATAAACAGGTAAAAATTACTTCTCACCTATATGTTGAGATAGGCTATTTGACAAACATAATATACGGTACCGTCAACTCAAGAACATAATATACGGTACCGTCAACTCAAGAACATAATATACGGTACCGTCAACTCAAGAACATAATATACGGTACCGTCAACTCAAGAACAAAAGCATAAATGGCGAGGGACCCATTTGACTTAGTATCGAACGCAAATGAGACAATACAATGCTTTGTTATAGCCTCGATGCTTCAAAACTTTGCTTTAAGGGGGGTGACCTGTTTTTTTCTAATTTCCTCTCTTTCTCTGGCTTTCGGCCCCATTCAGCCTACTGTTTTATTCCCATCAAGGTGGCGATTTTTTCCTGGCGAGTGATAACGAGCCATCATTGTATTGAGAAGTCCGGCTTCGCCGGAGAAATTTTTCTATCGAAAAATGTAAAAATTTAGCCTGCTGCCAAAATACATTTAAAAAATATGCTGGCTCGCTACGGCTCGCCAGGAAAAAAAATAGATACCTGGATGGGGATAAACGTCTTAAAACAGTAGGCTGAATGGGGCCGAATGGATACAAACCAGAGAGAGAGGGAGAGAGAGAGAAAAAAATAATAACGAGGTGGGCCCCCTTAAAGGTTCTTAAATTCGCTTCGGTGTAACTTTATATTATGTTCACGACTGTGTATATCACCTACAAGATGTTCACGACTGTGTATATCACCTACAGGATGTTCACGACTGTGTATATCACCTACAGGATGTTCTCAAGTCAAATTGTGTAATGTTCGAGTACCGGGTACTGCATAACCAACCCAGCTTGGCTTAATGTTTTTAGTAACTAAGGAAAATGCAACCAAAGAAACTTGGGTTGCATTTTCCTTAGAGTTTTTTGGGGGCATTATTTTTCAAGTAATTGAGTGATTGAAGTACTGAGCTAAAACATATTAAGTAATTAACCATTATTTATATAACTGGTCTTAAGTCAATTACTGTTTGGTCTGTACTTTAAGAGCAATAAAGCAGAAAAACGTACAATAGTTATATTTACCTTCTATGATTCTCTCTCTCTCTCTCTCTCTGTCTCTGTCTCTGTCTCTGTCTCTGTCTCTCACTCTCACTCTCACTCTCGTCTGTCTCTCATATTTACCCTCCCCCTCTTTATATTGGTCGTCTGTCTAGCCTCGTCCTTATCTATGCACCCTTCCCGTCTCCCTTCTCTTCCCTTGTTCCCCCTTAATGCTTTTCATTTCCGCTTGTGTTTCTTCTATTCCCATGTTGTCCAAATGTATACTCCCCCCTCCCCCCCTTTCATTCAAAATTCTTGATTTTCCTCAAGTTTGGTTTCCTCTTCTCTTCGTAATCCCTAGTTTCATCCCATTTAAATTCCTTCAATGTTTATCTCTACCCTCTATTAATTTTTTTCCACAAATTTGTTGTTTTGTATTCTTCTCTTCGCGTTTTCATCCATTGTTCTTATTATATTTATTATCCTTTCACTCCTATTTCCCCCTTGTTTCCTCCAATTTCCCAGTCCACTTTTTCGGTCACTAATCTTTAAATTTTCTTCAATTTCTCTTTCCCCACCATTTTAAGTTTCTAACATGTCCCTTTCTCTTCTGTCCCATTATTGTCCCCCTTTCTAATCATTTATATCCCCTACCACCACCACCACCAGTTCTTCTATTCGCCTCATTTCTATTTCCTCTTCCCATCCACTTTCTCCCTTTTATGACCTCAGTGTTATCTTTCGTCTCTTTCTCAATAATATTCTCCCTTGGTCCTATATTATATATATATTTTTAGCTTAATCTTTCATATATGGCTATTAAGTGATATAGGAACTCAATGGCCCAAGGTAATCCTATCGAAATAACATCTCCAAAACACTATAGTCCATTTATTTTCGACTGACGGTAAATTGCAAAGTTCACATCAAGATTTCTCAATTATTTGGAAGATATTGCAGTGAAATATGGTGCTAATCATATAAACGTGGTCTTAACATGATGCAGAGACATAGTAGTTTCATATAATTCCATTTAATATCGAAAAATTAGCTGCTAAGGGAAATACTCAGCTGCAAAGTAAAGTTAGATTAAGAAAGTGCTGGTATTATCCCTTTTCTGTTTGTCTGTAGCTGTCTTTATTCCCTCCTCTCTTTTCACGACTGTCGGGTGGTCCAATCCTTTCTCGTATAGTCTTATCTCCCCAGAACCTTCCTAAATCCCCCCCCCCCCCCACTCGCTCTCGCTCTCTCTCTCTCTCTCTCTCTCTCTCTCTCTCTCTCTCTCTCTCTCTCTCTCTCTCTCTCTCTCTCTCTCTCTCTCTCTCTCTCTCTCTCTCTCTCTCTCTCTCTCTCTCTCTCTCTCTCTCTCTCTCTCTCTCTCTCTCTCTCTCTCTCTCTCTCTCTCTCTCTCTCTCTCTCTCTCTCTCTCTCTCTCTCTCTCTCTCTCTCTCTCTCTCCTGCTCCCCGAGCTGTCCTAAATTTCTCGTCCCTCACGCATCCTTACACACACACACACACACACGTTTTCTCACACATTTCGCCTTTCACACACTTGATCGTAACTGTTACCTCTTACTATCTAACTATACCTATCTATCTCTGCCTCCTCTTCCCTTCTTATCTTAGCTCTCCAAGTCCTCCACGCAAGAGCCGTCTAAGAGGAGGTGGAGGATTTTGTGTATAATACCATATTACTGTATATACAGTATATATATATATATATATAATGGAATAGCTTCTACAACCTTCCTTAACCCTTTCACTGCGGGTGACGTTCTGGAACGTCCTGGCAAGTTACAGCAATTTCCAGGCTTTAACCCTTGTCTAGCGGGGTGTTTTGGGCTCATTTGGGCATATTCAGGCCCTCCTGCATGATAAATCAAGCATCTGCATGAACAACAAATGATTTAGCAAAAAACTAGGCACTAAAAGCTTCAAAATGAGACCAGAACGAGCTACGTAGCACTCGTGGTTCTCTTGCAGTGATGCCACGAACATGGGAGTTTAGCATATATCAGTATATTTTTCCCAGCTATGCTCACTACTGGCTACACTGCCGGCCTCTCGAGAACACAGGGAACATGAGTTAATGGGCGACGGTAAGCCCTGGGAGTCGGCTGTCTGTCCCGCTGTGCTCCCGGCCATTTGCACTCGATTTTAACCCTTTAAAAGCCTTAATAATGCTCCTAACTTGCTGCAAATTGGAGCACGACTTAAGTCAAGCGCCGCCAATAAGGGGTTAAAAGCCTGTAAAAACCGTAAAAATCGAGTGTCAGTGAGCGGGAGCGTGAGGGGCCCACCTCCGACCCTCAGAGCACCGAGCGGCTCACTGAGGTTGACTGTGTCTCGCGCGGGTGTCTCTCTGTGTCTCCCAACAGTGTAGCCAAGCGAGCGAGTGTTACATAATAGCGGGTTTCCCGCGTTTCACTGGCACCACTGCGGGTGAACCAGACCACGTACGGGGCCCGTTCTGGTGTCATTTTGAAGCTATTCTCGCCTAGTTTTCGGCAGAATACACTTCATTTAATGCAGATGCTTGATTTATCATTCAGGAGTGCCTGAATATGCCCTAAATAGCCCAAATATGGCTGCAGCCAAAGGGTTAAAGCCTCTATATACGGTGCCTAACATACCATCCTTATATGGATCATTTAACCCTTTGAGTACCAGTGACGTGTTATATTTTTGTATAGCTATATTAATACGATATTGCGCAGCTTCGGAAGGATCTGTGGTAGTTAAAAGGATTGGTTGAGGTATTTAGAAGCCTTATTATTGCTAGAGATCCTTCCTAAGCTGAATGAACTAGTCTAACAGTTGCCAGAATATGATAAAAAGGACGTCCTCGGTACTGAACGGGTTAATAAGAAAGTCCTTATGTTTACCCCTTTATATACCTTTGGCCCAACCCAACCCAACCCAACCCAACCCAACCCAACCCAAACTAACCTAACGGAACCTATTCTAAACTAACCTAACCTAACCTAACCCAGCCTAACCTAACCCAGCCTAACCTAACCCAACCCAACCTAACCTAACCTAACCTAACTGAACCGAACCGAACCTATTCTAACCTAACGCAGCCTAACCTAACGCATCCCATCCCAACCCTGTATATCACCTTCCTAAAGCAGAAAATATTTTCGTAGAGCAGTTTGTCACGCCATCTGCTTCTGTACCATAACTTTAAGAGGGGTCACCGTTTTTTTGTTTTTATCTTTCTCTCCTTTTCTCTCTTTCCCTGGCTTGTATCCATTCGGCCCCATTCAGCCAACTGTTTTAAGACGTTTATCCCCATCCAGGTGTCGATTTATTCCTGGCGAATGATAGCGAGCCAGCATTGTATGGAGAAATCCGGCTTCGCCGGAGAAATTTTTCTATCGAAAAATGTATAAATTTAGCTTACTGTCAAAACAAAAAAATATATATATGCTGGCTCGCTACCGCTCGCCAGAAAAATATTGACACCTGGATGGGGGTAAACGTCTTAAAACCGTTGACTGAATGGGGCCGAATGGATACAAACCAGGGAAAGAGAGAAAAGGAGAGAAAGATTAAAAAAAACGGTGACCCCCCCCTTTATGCTGAAAATATCATTATCCCGGAACACCACCTTATGACTTGTCTATACTTTCCGGCTCTGAACTTATTTGATCCTAGGTCCGAATTACATAGTTTCATTCATATGGCTAATTAACCACTTGCGAGTTTCAGGCAATAAGAAAGTTGGAGCCGTAAACATCAGTATAAAACAGAAATGCATTAATGATGTAGGGTTATGGTGGATTAAAAGTATGTTGAGTTGGGTTTTATGTGTATTATAAATGAACTACAAGCGTGTTTCAGCTGGTGTTTCTGCTAACTATCGATGTCTACAGTATGCTTCTAACTTCCGTATAGACATCGATATAAGGAAGAATTACTAGCTACAATACGGTCGTAGTACATAATAAAAATATATTAAACCAAATTCATAATACTTTCTATCCATCAGAAACCTACATTATTATTACAAATATGTTATATATCGATGTTTACGGCCCCAACTTCCTTATAGCCAGAAACTCGCAAGTGGTCAATTGGGACTATCGTGAGGCGAGCAAAATCGTAGCTACAGCGATTTTGTTTTGGAATTAAAATAATGTCTGATTACAGTCGAGGTTGATAATTAAATCTTCTATCCTTATTTAATTATTCCTTCTTTCCTTGCATCTCTTTTAACTACACCCTTCTTCCCTGTCCTCCTTTCCCACTTTCTTATTTTCTGTTGTTGTTTGTTGTCGTCGAAGTTTCCTTATCACTTCCACTTACTTGAAAATCGATCTCTCCTGACTATAGTCTATTTTTTTCCAGCTGAGAGTAAATTGCCATGTTTCTATCTTTGTTACTCGGCTATAAGGTAGATTTTGTAGCCAAATATGATGTTAATTATGAAAACTTGGCATTAATATGACACACAACCATAGTAGTTTCATATTTGTCCATTAATTATCGAGAAATCAGCTACTAAGGGATTCAATTTACCATCAGCTGGAAAAAAATAGACTATAGCATCCTTAATTCGTTCCATCCTTCTTCCATTCAAATTGTTTACCTTTCCTTTCTGCCTTCCGTATTCCCTTTCTGTCTCATTTTCTTCCTTCTTGATTCCCTTTCTTCCTTCTCACTTCCCTTTCTTCCTTCTTACTTATTTTTCCTTCTTTCGTTCATCATCTGTTCTTCCATCCTTCCTATTTGGGTTGTGAAGGTAAAAGCCTAGCCCTTGCTTTATAGTTCGCACGAGCGCACTTCCTTACAATCCTGCGGTCTGGATATGCCTGGTTATAGCCCAAGGATTCTATGGACTTTAGCTTCCTTCTCTCTGTTATTACTTATTTTTCTCCCTCTTCGCTTTCTCCTCTCTTTCTTTCTGCCTTCCTTTCTCTCTGTGCATTCTTTATTTAGGACTTCATTCTTGTTTATTACTTCTTTTCCCCCCTCTTAGCTTTCTCCTCTGTTTCTCTGCATTCTTTATTTATTCCTTCCTTCTCTTGTTTAGTACTTTTTCTTCCTCTTAGCTTTCTCATCTCTTCCTTCTCTCCTTTCTCTCTGTGCACTCTGTATTTGGTCTTACTCCCGTTTCTCCGCAATACCATTCTTCCTCTAGTTTGGTCATCCTTCTGTTTATTTCTGCCTCACAGCCTCATATCCTTCATTTACTTCTTCGTTATTATGCCCTGTTCCTAATAATGAACATTAACCTCTATAACTCAAAAGCTACCAGAGTAATCGAGCTCTGGGAAGAGTCAACCAGGGAGTAGGAGTGGAAATTTACAGCCCACATACTCTATCCCTTTTTTAGTTTTACAGAGGTTAGGAGTCACGATGTTTGGCCTACCTGCAGTATTTGGAACAGGGTATAGCCAAGGTTAACCTTGGGTATAGCTACCTTACTCCCGGACTTATTTCCTCCTTTCCCTCCATGATATTGTACATTTGTTTGTCTTCCTACCATCCTTCCTGTTTTCTGTTCTCCCTTGTCCCTATCTTTCTCTCTTTCCTCTCTCCTTACTTGTTGTTATGTTTCCTCATCTGCCTGTGCTTCTTATTGATTTTACCAATTATAAGTTTAAAAAACAGAAACTGGGAATATTTGATGACTAGGCCAGGCGCCATGTACGTACACTACTTTGTTATTTTGCTGAATAATTTATAGATTGATCCCGTGTGTGTGTATGAAAGTGAGTGTGTGTGTGTGTGAGAGGGAGAGAGAGTATGTGTACCGGTATGTGTGTGTCTTGCGTCGGTGTCTTGTGTGTCTGTGTTTGTTTGTTTGTTTGTTTGCTTGCTTGCTTCCGTGGCTGTGAATCACTAGCGACTGAATCATGTAATTGTCCGACCTTGTTCTCTCTCTGGTCTCCGTCAGATCTCACTCGGTTTCCTTTATTTGTATTTGTATGTATTTACTTCATGTTATTTTCTTTCATATTTTACCTCCTCGTTTGTCATTTGTTTTCTCAGATCCCATACTTATGACTTATGTTACCCCTTGTTATCTTCGTCTTAGCATATATCCTCATCAAATTTGCGTTTGTTACCTCTTCTTATCCCTGACCCTACACCTTGCTAGAGATCCTATCCTTGCAATCACCTTGTTCTTATCATTGTCGATCCGTTTCCTTGCAACCAGCACTTAGCTCTCTCTCTCTCTCTCTCTCTCTCTCTCTCTCTCTCTCTCTCTCTCTCTCTCTCTCTCTCTCTCTCTCTCTCTCTCTCTCTCTCTCTCTCTCGTGTCTTCCTGTCCTCTTTAATTCACCTCCCCTGCTCCAATTTATCATCATTATCTCCTCCATCCCTCTTGCCATCCTCTTCATCCTTTCTTATCTCTATCTTGTCTTCCTGTCCTCCTCTCTCCCCCCCCCCCCCCCCCCCCCCCCCACCCCAGTCTTCTTCGTTTTCCTCCTGTCCTCTAATTCACCTCTGTTTCCAATTTATCATACGTATTTCCTGCATCCCTTTCTATTTTGTTGCCACCCTCCTCCTCTTCTTTCACTCTCCTCATGCCTTCTCTCCTAACTTGAGCTATCACCATATGTTCTCCACCTTGATACCTTCCTCCTCCTCCGCATCAGCATCATTATCCTCATCCTTCCCCATCCATTTTATTTTCACTTCCTCCTAAGCCTCCTCATATTCTCTTAGAACCCTCCTCCTCTTCCTATTCTATTCTTACCCCCCTCTTCTATTTTATCGGTGTCCCTCCTCCCTCCTTCTGTCTCCCGCTCCTCCTCCTCCTTCCTATCTTCCTCATTTACCACCCCCTCCTCCTTCGTGTATTATCCTTGTCCCTCTCTTCCTCTTCATCCTCCCCCTCCTTCTCCATTGCCCCCCATGCTATCTCGCCTGCCCCGTGTAAAAAAAGCAAGGTGTGTCTGTAGTGTCCAGGGCACAAGATGTTAAAGGAGGGATGGGGGTCGCAGGGGGCAGGGGAAGGGGTAGGGAGAGGGGGGGGGGGGGGGGTACTCAATTAGTATCGACTCCCCTCCTCTCCATCCCTCTCGCTCTGAAACCTAGACCTCTTGGCTTCTCTCGTTTCTTTATATGTTTGCTTGGGTTTGCTTGTTGCCTGGAGTTATGTCGTGTGGGAATTATTTACTATTTGTTGTGGTTTGGCGTACATTTTCTGTTATTTGTAAGTAATTTGTCTATTGCTTGCTTACCTCGGGAGTCGACGAAAGGCATATTACCGCTCGTCTCACTCTTGTTGTTGCTATTTTTCTTATTATGTTTGTTTGGACTGGATCAGCCGAAAGAGTTTTCAAGGAGAGAGAGAGAGAGAGAGAGAGAGAGAGAGAGAGAGAGAGAGAGAGAGAGAGAGAGAGACAAACAGAGACACAGACTATACCCTGTTCATCATAGTGAGGCCAAAAATCCTGATCACTATCTCCTATAAATCGAAAAAGGCTGGAGTATATGGGCTGTAAATTTGCGCACCCCTTCCCTGGTTGACTCTTCCCAGATGGTAGAAATATTAGCTCGATTACTTTAGTCGTTTTTGAGTAATGAAAGGATGGGGTTGGAATTTGTGGCCTACTTCTAATGAATGAGCTATAGTTAGAAGAAAGGTTTGGATCCCCTGGATGATTGACAGCGATTGACGGAGGCCTTTGGTGCTCTGCAATGCTTGTTCCTATTTTGATTCAGTTTACATTTTTAACTTGTGCTTGAACTTGAATATGTGGATTTGTTTATTTGCTTATGAGTTTGCATTATTTGCTTTGTGCGGTTTGAATTACTTTCTGGATTAGTCTTGATTTTTGCTAGATTGGAAAAAGAAAAGAAAACCAAATAGGAAAAGTGGGGATTTGGCCTGAGTAAATAGATATATAGATAGAATAAATAGTTTATTTCCTGCATTTCCTTCCTCCTACTCTTTAGCTTGATCATGCATTCGTGCTAAGTGTAAATTTGATTTTGCTGGATTAAATAAAGTACCGGTATTATGACGCTTTTTGTTCATATGCTGGCTAACATTATACGATTTTACTGAACTTTGGAAGGAGCTTTGAGAGTTACAGGGTTAATTGAGATAGTATATACTTCATTCAATCCTTCGAGGTCATTCCAAATACAATAAAATCACTTATTGATAGCTGGAATACAATACATATTGCTTCACTGTATACTGAAGGGTTAAAAAAAAAGGCGTACCCGAGGGTGGTACCTGTCTACCTATAATAAGTATGTCGGTTTACGCAGGTGTCTGTTTATATTTGTATAAAATATAAGAAAACAAAATTAAGGTAAATTATTTGCCCTTTTACTGTAACATGACGCATTCATTAATTAAATTGAGGTATTTTTCGACGATATAATATAGTGAGTATCTGTGGGAGTGAAAAGGTTACGATTGAGGTCAAGTTTACCCTTTTGATTGCTAGTGATATGTTCTTAACTGAATAAATTCGGCTATGGATAACCAGAATAACTAGAAGTGTGATGGTTTAGCTAGCTAAACCGTCTTCATAGCGAACAAGGCAATTAAGGAACACTCCGTTCTTAACATTAGTCATCCATTACAAACCCTAATGTACAATCGGCCTAATAAGTGATGTCTCGGCACTAAGTATATGTTGGTCCATAATTGGTTTCAGCAATATCTAAACTTAATTTATCCATTTCGAGGGGGATATACAAACCTATTCCTACACTTATCCAGCCTATTCAACATCTGGCAGACATTATTACAGCACAGAGCGAGCCAAACATAATAACAGCTGAGACATGGCTTATTAGCGCGACCGTACTTCAATAAACTAATGAAAGCATATGGTCCTCCCGGGATTCGAACTCGGGACACCACACCCATGGATATTTAAACATTGATACTTATACATATCAATGGATATTACCAGTCATAGATAGCCAGTGTATATCTCTAGCTCCCTGTTTACCCTAGGGGTCTCTCGCGCGTTCTATTTCTGCGTTTGTCCTTTCTTGTCCGATCGATATTTACTGGCGCCGGAACCTGCTTGTGTCTGTTGCTGCTCTGGTCGAGATATATTTACCATTTCAGTGTACAGTGGCGCTAATAAGTCGTGTTTCAGCTGTCATTATGTTTGACTCGCTCTGTGCTGTATTAATGTCTGTCAGATGTTGAATAGGGTTGGTAAGTGTAGAAACATGTTTGTGTGTCTCACTCGAAATAAAGATCTCATGTTTCGATATTGCTGATACCTATTACTGGTCAAAATATACTTGGTGCCGAGATATCACTAATTAGGCCGACTGTACAGTGATGCTTCCTTTAGTGTTATTCTGAATGTCTGGCTATTATTAGACGATATTATTAAGTTTAGAAAATGTCTATGGGAGTTGAGGGTTCAGTGAGATTGATGGTACCCCATTGGTTGCCAGAGAGCCTTGCAAAGCTGAATACAAACGTTTAAAGTATGCCAGGATAAACTGAAAATTGCCTCCAGGAGAATTTTTTTTTTTTTTTTTTTTTTTTTTTTTTTTTTATCTATTAATTAATGTATTCATATATTTTTTTAGTTTCCTCGCTAGACCTCCCATCAAGCTTAGAAAAACACCCCTTAGACCCTCCTTAAAGATAAATTTTACATTTTTCGGTAGAAAAATGCCCTGGCCTTTTTCCTAAAATTACAGGCTCGCTATCGCTCGCCAGAAAAAAATCGACACCTAAATGGCACGAAATGTCTTAAATTTGACAACGAAATGGGGCTGAACGTCTTAAAATCTGAAAACTAATGGGGCTAAACACCAGGGAGAAGGGGACCAGAAAAAAACTACCCATATCCCTTTAATGTATACTGAAGAGGTTGCGCCTTCTTAGGATACGGTGACGTCATTCTGTATATTATGTTGTTGTTCCCCAAGCTGCCTGGCCGAACAGCCCCAAGGCCCCGAGCAAGGCCAAGGCCATAACCGAGCGCCCCCACAGAACCCTCCCTGCCGACCACAATAAAGCCTGGGTGACCGAAGCCACTCCATGGCAGGGAGCTGAGGAGGGTGCGGAAACGCCCGGGAAACCAAAGCGCCACCCAGGGCCCTGTGCCCCTCAGCAATTATGAAGAGAAAGTTGAGGGGCAAAGGAAAAATGTGACGCTTTGGCTTCCAATCTTGGTAGATTGGGAGGTCAATCCACGGAAGAGACGCCGTCACTTGAGATCTAGAAAATATAATTATACTGTAAGTAAAAGGAACAGTCAGAGTAAGCTATGGGTATGGCAGAGATCGCTCAGTTCTCACTCTGATAGACCAGCCCATCACCGTTGTATATTATGTTGGTGTCATTAGACCATTTGATTCAACTGAAGAACAAATTAACCCCTTCTGTACCGGTGACCTCATTTGTATTTAAGCTAAATTTAAACGATTTCATGCAGCTTAAGAAGGATATATGGTTGCTAAAAGGATTATTTGAGATAGTCTATAGCTTTTTAATTGGTAGACATCCTTCCTAAGCTCAATAAAGTCGTCTAATAATAGCCAAAATATAGTGAAAAGGGCGTCGTCGGTATAGAAGGGGTTCTTCCTAAACTGAATACAGTTATCTAATATATGGAACGTATGGAAAGCGAGAGAATGACTAAGAGGGTGTACGAAAGCGAGGTGGAGGGACAGAGAGGGAGATCTAGACCGAATATGAGGTGGAAGGATGGAGTGAGGAACTACATGAACGAAGGCGGTGCTGGTTGGGGGGAGGGGTGTCGACTGACTGGGGACAGAGGTGCATGGGGGCGGTTCGTTCGTGGCCACCCCTTCGGGGATCAAGGCGTCAGGCAATAGATAGATAGATAGAAATGTAGAAAAATGTGTCGTGGTGTATTGGAAGGGTTAAGGACGGTTTTATATAATGATTTTAGTTTTAATTTTGTGTTTTTTTTTGTGGTTTTTTTTCCTGTTGGACAGAACTCTACGTTTTCCGGCAAATATGGATGTTTCTGAATTTATGTTTCATAAATATGGACATTAGACAACTTATGACCATCTACCTCCAGTCTAGTGCAAAAAATTCTCCCGAAATGCTTCTGGGACGAATTTGCCGATCGCAAGTGGTCGGAGAAAGCGCTCTTGTGACTTTTAATTCCGAGTCACATACACGCTTTACTGGCGATTTCCGACCTGCACTTGTCGTTGATATTGGCAAGAAAAGTCTATTCATTATGATAGTAAAACATTTTTAAACCCTAACTAAGGGTGGGTTAGAGCAAACAGGATGTAAATGTCCATACCTTTACCGTTTGACTTGACCCAAATGATCGATTGCTCACATCCATTTTGAGTCATTAATGTTTAGAGGTCAGTATTTCTAGACACGTCCTTTTTTAATTGACTATTCTGAACATGGTGTTCCAAAGAAGTCTAAAGTGTTGTAGAATGCGCACTCATAAGCTTTGCGAGTTCTGCCTTATATTTGCTTGATATGACGTCACGTCAGCGGTTTGGGGGTTTCCGCTTCCTAGCTAGGTGGGGCTGGGGTTTGAGGTTGTTTGTTGTTCTTCTTTGACGGGAAGTGTGTGTGTGTGTGTTGTTTTTTGTGTTTTGTTTTTATAATGTACGGTATGTGTACAGTCGTGAACATTATTATATAAGGTTACAGCAATTCGAATCTTGGATTCTTTAAAGCTAAGTTGTAAAGCATCTAGGATTCTAGGGTCTGTAGGCTATACATTAATAATACAACACTGTATTGTCTAGTTTGTGTTCGACACTGATTATTGTAATGGGTGCGTCACCATTTATGTTCTGGAGAGTGGGTACATGTTTGTATTATGTACTTGTAATTGTAGTGCATGCTTTCTTCATTATTTTCTTCCTTTCCTTGATATACATGTTTGAATGGTTATAAATATAAAGTTGTGAGCCCAATAAGGTTACACTTATTTGAATATTTGAAGCATTAAAACCAATCTTTGAAGCATTTGGGATTTATTAAAACGTATTATCTCATGTGTGTTCAATACTGGTTCATATGGGTGTAAACTTGTATGCTGAGAAATGTACATAACCTCTCTCTCTCTCTCTTTTCTATCCTTTCCTTCAACTTTCCTTTTCTATCGGATATGCCATCTCTACTAGAATTAAGTCCTGACCACCTCGTTTGGATCGTAAGGTCTGTGTGGCCAGTGTATCTATGTGTGTTTTACTTGGAATTCATGGTTACAATGATTAGTTCTTGTTTTGAACTATCATAGTATTATTAGACTAAAGGACTACATATGAATATAGATCCTATCTTAAAGTCTTACCATTATTATTATTATTATTATGTATTTATTTATTTATACATATACAGGTATATACTACAGTATATATATATATTCTCTCTCTCTCTCTCTCTCTCTCTCTCTCTCTCTCTCTCTCTCTCTCTCTCTCTCTCCAAATATAGTAATCGTGACATACTTCCTCGATACTGACAGCACAGCACTACTAGGGCGTAGGTAGGGTAATAGGTTTTGTGTGTGTGTGTGTGTGTGTGTGTGTGTGTGTGTGTGTGTGTGTGTGTGTGTGTGTGTGTGTGTGTGTGTGTGTGTGTGTGTGTGTGTGAGTTTATAATTACCAGTGACTTGCATTTGTTCCTTAATTAGTCTAGGCATGTGCAGGTAAATTAGTGAAACCGGAAAATATACAGTGCAACATGAGTACTATACCCGAAAGTAACTTGCCTCCTGCAGACACAAACTGTTTATCATGTAACAACCAGTGCTTGTTAGAGTGTTTGAAATGCCGAACGTGTAAACAATATATACATGCCAATTGCACACACCTCCCTGTCTATGCCATCGTGAATTTTCTGAACACAAGGAGTCAGTACACCTGCGAGGGATGTGTTAGACAACAGCTGGGTGAACAAGGCGACCGGCAGTTTGCGCTCGTCTATACCCTACTGGACAGGGACAAGGAAAAGGAAAGTGAGGCTAAACAGCCAAACAACGACAAAGAAAACACCACTGAAAACGGTGGTAAGTGTGATGAACCTTTTTCCGGAGAACAAAGTGGCACACCACCCATAACAAATAAAACAAATAATAGAAATCTTCAAAATGATGAAAGGAAAAATAAATTATGCTACTACTACAAAAATAATCAGTGTAAATTTGGCCGAAAAGGACCGTGACTGCCCTTTTGCTCACCCAAGCCTATGTAACAGGTACAAGATAAACGGTCGTGATCCCGTAAAGGGATGTAAACATGGTGATAAGTGCAAATACCTACACCCACCTATATGTAATGGTTCAGAAAGGAGGAGAGAGTGTTTAAACTTGGAGTGCAAAAGACTTCATTTGAAGGGCACTCGTCGATATCCATCTGACCAGTGTAGAGAACAGCAACAAACAACCACTTACCCACCACCACCTTCTCGTTCAGACATTCCTGCACCAAATCCCCAAACACAGAGTGCGTGGTTAAATAGACCTCAACGAACACAAGATACGTGGGTAAATCAATCTCCCCAAAATGATACCACGGTACATTTTTTAGTGCAACAGATGCAGCAAATGCAAAAGTGCAACAACAAATAATGCAGGCACTGAAAATCCATCCGACTCAGTGGTGCATCCCTCCATCATAGGAACTACAGTAACAAGGAAAGAGGTAAACAGCAGCACCCTACACACACTAATTTCACTCAATATAGCAGGCCTATTACCTTACAAATTCAAAGGCAAAGTAAAGCTGCTTGCAGAAATAGCACAAGTAGATAATGCACTCATACTCTCCCTAACAGAATCGCATCTTACTCAAAGTATAAGAGAAGCTGAAATAGATATAGAAAATTACACCTCCTTCAGAACTGATAGATCTGGTCATAGGAAAAAAGGGGGTATTATCACTTACGTTAAAAATCACCTTGCAGCTCTCACTAACGTTCTATTATCAGAATCTAATTCCTATACAGAGGTCCAGGTACTAAACATTACAGACATTAATATGATCTACATCACTATATATAGACCTCCAGCATGTCCAACTAATAAGTTTATGGATCAACTAACAAAAATTAAAGATATTTTAGACAATCTACCACCACCCATGCCAACCATTGTGCTCACTGGAGACTTGAATTTCCCGCTAATTAACTGGGATTCAGAAAGTGTCTATGGAGGAGCAGCGGACATGCGAGCTCAAGCAGAAGCACTTATACGTTTTTCAAGAGAGTTTTATCTCAATCAACTCGTCAATATGGCCACAAGAGGTAATAATATACTGGATATTGTAATGACCAACAATGATGAGCTGATCCACAACCTCACAGTAGACAAAACCAACCTGTCGGACCACAATATTATTACAATGGCGACAAACATAGTTACCAACACACAGCATAGAACTCCCAGCCCTGCAGAGCCCATGGCTGTGAACTTCAATCAACTCAACTTTCTCAGTGAATCTATATGCTGGGAAGACCTTAAAAGAGAACTTAGTGAAGTGGATTGGGTCATACAGTTTAAGGAATCTGGTCCCGAGGCCCAATATAACAAATTACTGGAAATATGCCTCAAAATTTCTGAAAAATATGTACCCCTTAGAAAATCGTCACCACAGAAAAATATACCACGTGATCGTAGGATACTGATGCGCAAGCGAACGAACCTACGCAA